>JAYESA010000002.1:202713343-203200843 GCA_036927795.1 Iris macrosiphon | reverse complement strand
TAGGATATAGGATATAGGCTGAGAGAGAGTGTGCTCAATCACAACTAGGACCCTTCCTGATTCCTTTTGCTATCTTTATTTTTTCTGAAATGGTTTTCTTTTGTAATATTACTGTCCTTCTTTGATGATATCATTTCTTGCACTGTATTGACTTCTTTTGATCTGTGTTCAGGATGCCTCCGAAGACACGGTCTCAGCGTATCGTTCTAGCAGCTGCCACTGAGAGGTCTGCCACCTCTCGTCCTGCTCGACTTCCGGCAGCCGCTACCGCTCCACTCGCCACTCCTGCGGTTGAGGAAGCATCTGTTTCTCTCGGAGATCCTCTTACTCCCATCGATCCGAGAGTCACCCCAGTTGTTCCGGTGGTACCTCCTCCACCACCGCCTGCACCAGTTGATGCCACACAGTTGTTCGCATTCTTCCGAGAGATGATGGACGCGCAGCACCGCTAGGTAGATGTTATGAGGATGGGCATTGAGAATGCTCATCAGGTGGCTATGACAGCGGTGGGCAGAGTGGCTCAGATCCAGCCACAGGCAGAGCAGGCTCAGCATCCTAGGCCGGGCACTATTATCGATTTTCAGAGGATGTGGCCCAAGGAGTTCCGGGGTACAGAGGGGATCCTGTACGCGGACGACTGGATCGAGCATATTGAGGGTATCTTTAGGCTGGCGATGATCCCAGCTAGCATGCAGATTGAGGCGGCGGGCAGCCAGATGTTTGATCTTGCCCTTACTTGGTACCGCACAGATACGCGGATAGCAGTACCGGGACTGACTTGGGAGGCTTTCAAGAAGCTTTTCAAGGAGAAGTTCTTCCTGGATGTGGCTCTCAGTGCTTTAGAGAGCCAGTTTGAGGCGTTCGTCCAAGGGAGTATGCTAGTGGACGAGTATATAGCAGAGTTCTGCCGTCTGGGCAGATTAGTTGAGGGTTTGTCTGAGGCAGCGAAGGCACAAAAGTTCTGCAAGGGTTTGGTCATGGCGGTCAAGTCCTTGACTAGGAGTGACCGCGAGGCGACCTTCGAGCAGATTGTGAGCGACGCTCAGAGGGCTGAGGATGACCTGGAGCTGAAGACCAAGAGGAGCAGAGACACTTCCGGAGCAGGCAACAGTGCAGGCCCAGCCAAGAGGCCATTCCAGCAGACTCAACAGCACCAGGGTCAGGGTCGCGCGCCCTTCCGACAGGTGCCCCAGCAGCAGAGGCAGGGACAGCAGCAGGGCCAGAGGCAGCCCATCATTTGCCCTTTCTGTAAGAAGCCAAGGCACGGATGGGACATTTGCAGAAAGAGGCTGGGCAGATATTTGTTGTGTGGCACAGCAGATCACCAGCTGAAGTATTGCACTTCAGCACTTTCTCGTACAACTCAGGGCGGAGGAGCCGCCCAGAGGGGACCAGCCAAAGCACCTGCAGCACAACAGAAAGGACAGCCTTTGCAGACTCAGCAGCAGAGGTTTGCTCAGCACCAGCAGCAGCACCGAGGAGGACAGCAAGGGCGAGCTTTTGCCCTGACCGTAGACGAGGCCGAGCCTGTTGGTGATGTGATCTCAGGTTCTGTTCTTCTTGATTCCATTTCAGCACTTGCTTTATTTGATTTCGGGGCTTCCCATAGCTTTGTGTATGTATCTTTTGCTGTTAGACACCATCTTATTCTGAACCTTTAGCTAGACTCT
Organism: Iris macrosiphon; assembly: GCA_036927795.1. Taxonomy (NCBI): domain Eukaryota; kingdom Viridiplantae; phylum Streptophyta; class Magnoliopsida; order Asparagales; family Iridaceae; genus Iris; species Iris macrosiphon. The sequence goes on along the minus strand of JAYESA010000002.1, from coordinate 203,199,173 downwards.
GCAAGATCACGATCGGGGGTGGTATCATCCTAGTCAGTGATGTATGCAGAGACCAGAGAGTTACCTTGGGAGGCCGGGAGTTGAGTGTATGCCTACTCGTAATGCCACTTCCGAGCTACGATATTGTGCCCGAGATGGATTGGTTGAGTATGCATTGTGCTAGTATAGATTGTCGTGGAGGCAGAGTGTTGTTTAGTCCGTCGGGTGAGCCAGAGTTTTAGTTTGCCAGAGGAGCAGCGGAGCAGACCGAGGGAGTCTTCTGTGGAGCCCTGGTGGTAGAGCCGAGGTTGCTACATCCACTGATAGAGGAATACATAGATGTCTTTCTGGAGGAGTTGTCAGGGTTACCTCCGGACAGAGATGTGGAGTTCTCTATAGACTTGGTGCCAGGCGCGGAGCCGATATCCCAGCACATCTATAGAGTCAGCAACAGTGAGCTGATAGAGTTGAAGAAGCAGGTGGATGAGCTTCAGGACAAGGGATTTATCAGATCTAGTTCTTCTCCGTGGGGTGCTCCGGAACTTTTTGTGCCGAAGAAGGATGGGTCGATACGGATGTGTATCGACTACAGGGCTCTGAACAACCTCACAATCAAGAACAAGTATCCGCTGCCGCGTATTGATGATCTTTTTGACCAGTTGAGCGGAGCGAGGGTGTTTTCCAGGATTGATCTGATGACAGGCTACCACCAGGTGAAGGTCAGGAAGGAGGATATTCTGAAGACAGCTTTTCGGACCAGATATGGACAGTATGAGTTCATGGTGATGCCGTTTGGGTTGACTAATGCCCCGGCAGTGTTCATGAATCTGATGAACAAGGTGTTCCATCAGCATCTGGACAGGTTTATGGTGGTGTTTATAGATGATATCTTGGTGTATTCGAAGACCCCAGAGGAGCATGAGGAGCATTTGAGGATAGTGTTGGAGACTCTCAGGAAGGAGAAGCTTTATGGAAATCTTTCGAAGTGCGAGTTCTTCCTTGACAAGGTTGAATTCCTTGGTCATGTGGTGACTGGAGAGGGTATCTCGGTGGATCCGAGAAAGATCATGGCAGTTGAGGCATGGAGTGCTCCGAGTTCAGTGGCTGAGGTCAGGAGTTTCCTGGGGCTGGCAGGCTACTACAGGAGATTTGTTCAGGATTTTTCCCGGATTGCAGAGCCGTTGTCCAGGCTGACCCGGAAGGACGTAGAGTTTGTTTGGTCAGAGGAGTGCCAGATCGCCTTTGATGGGCTGAAGAGGAGGTTGACGACAACTTCAGTGTTGACGTTGCCATCAGGTTCTGGAGGATTCACTATCTATAGTGATGCATCGGGGAAGGGACTGGGTTGTGTGTTGCAGCAGAATGAGAGGGTGATTGCCTATGCTTCTAGGCAGTTACGTCCTCATGAGAAGAACTACCCTACCCACGATTTGGAGTTGGCAGCGGTCATCTTTGCTCTGAAGTTGTGGAAACACTACTTATACGGAGAGCGTGTGGAGATCTTCACAGACCATAAGAGCTTGAAGTATGTGTTTACCCAAAAAGAGATGAACATGAGGCAGAGGAGATGGTTGGAGGTAATGAAAGACTTCGACATATTATTGCAGTACCATCCAGGGAAGGCGAACGTAGTTGCTGATGCATTGAGCAGGTATCCGGTAGCTATGTGCCTGACTACAGATCGTTATCTTCTAGCAGATCTAGAGAGCTTGGGCATTGAGGTGATTGTGCCTGGAGTTGAGATACAGATGTGGGGACTGTAGATTCAGTCAGAGTTGATAGACCAGATCAGGGCTACACAGTTTGAGGATGAATCCCTGAGGAGCATCAGGGCGCAGGTTCAGATGGGATTATCAGATGACTTCACCATTGCTGATGATGGTTTATTGTGGCAAGGTACCAGGTTGTGTGTGCCGAGTGGGTCGTTGCGCGATGAGGTTCTTCAGGAGGCACACCGATCCCAGTATTCTATGCATCCAGGTGCCAACAAGATGTATAGAGATCTGAGAGAGCATGTATGGTGGTACGGGATAAAGCGGGAGGTAGCACGCTTCGTATCCCGATGCTTAGTGTGCCAGCAGGTGAAGACGGAGAGGCAGAGGCCAGGAGGATTGCTCCAGCCGTTACCCATTCCTGAGTGGAAATGGGAGCATGTGACCATGGATTTTGTTTTTGGACTTCCCCGTTCTCCAGGCGGGAAGGATGCGATTTGGGTCATCGTGGACAGGTTAACCAAATTGGCCCACTTTTTTACCATTCAAAGTGGGTACGTCTACAGAGAGACTAGCAGAGATGTATGTGCGCCAGATAGTCAGACTGCATGGAGTCCCTGTGAGCATAGTATCAGACCGGGACAGTCGCTTTACTTCGTATTTCTGGAGGAGTCTGCAGGCTAGCTTGGGCACCTAGCTCAAGTTTAGTACTGCATATCACCCACAGAAAGATGGTCAGTCAGAGAGGACCATTCAGACACTTGAGAACATGCTTCGCACTTGTGTTTTGGATTTTTGAGGTTCTTGGGAGGATCACTTGCACTTGGTAGAGTTTGCTTACAATAACAGCTACCAAGCCAGTATCGAGATGTCACCTTTCGAGACGTTGTATGGACGGAGGTGTCTTACTCCGTTATCATGGGATGATGTAGGCGAAAGACCTTTGCTTGGCCCGGAGATGGTGGTTGATGCAGCGGAGAAGGTCAAGCTCATTAGAGATAGACTTCGGGTGGCGCAGGACAGACAGCGGTATTGGGCCGATAGCCACCGGAGACCTTTGGAGTTCGAGGTATAGCTTAGAATCTAGATTTTGTTCTTGTGTTTGCTTGTGATTGCTTATTTTAGACTAAGTACAGAGACCTTGTTTGTGCTAGGTTGGAGATCTGGTGTTCCTGAGGATTTCTCCGACGCGGGGCACTATTCGCTTCGGTGGAGGCGGGAAGCTTAGCCCACGTTTCGTCGGACCCTTTCGTATCCTTGAGAGGGTCAGCGCCGTGGCGTATAGGCTTGAGTTGCCGCCTACGCTAGAGGGATTTCATGATGTGTTCCACATGTCACAGTTGAGACGGTACGTGACGGATCCCAGTCACGTATTGGATCACTCAGAGATCATGGTGGGCCCTACTCTTAGCTATCCAGAGCAGTCGGTGGAGATTCTGGATCGGCGGGAGAAGGTGTTGAGGAACCAGACTATTTTCTTGGTTCGCGTCGCGTGGAGGCATCACTCTCCAAGTGAGTCGACCTGGGAGAGGGAGGATGAAATGCGCGAGCGATACCCCTATCTCTTCGAGCCCTGAGGTATGGTTCTTTCTTTGCATTTCTGTCCTAGTTTTCTCTTTTAATTTTGAGGACGAAATTATTTTAAGGAGGGTAGGCTTGTCACTGCCCAATTCTAGAAAATAGGGTTTATTTTTATTTTTATTTTTATTTGGTAAATTGTGAATTGTTTTAAAATAATTATATTTATATTTAAATAGTGATTATATTATTTTTTTATTGATTATTTTAGGATTTTGGCTAGCCTGGACCCATGTGAGACCCTAGTGGACCCATGTCCGACCCAACCCACACCCTTGTGAGACTTATTTTTGGGTTTAGAAATATTTATTATATTTTTAGTGGGTTAGTTGGACAGATTTGGAGTTAGTTTGAGTGCTTTTGGAACCCGAAACCCAAACTCAAGTGAGAGGAGGGCATTTTGGGCATTTGGAGACTTTAGAAACCCTTATACACATGGCCGGCCCCTATTTTCCAGCCCACACCCGACCAAACCAGCAACAGCCCCCCATTTTCTACTTCTTCTTCACTTCTTCTTCTTCTCCACTACTTCTTTCTTCTTCCTTTCTACTTCCCACTTCAAGTAAGTGCCCTATTCCTCTTCTTTCTTCTTATATTCTCCATGGTTGTTAACTCTAACCTTGCATTTTTCCCCAACCTAGGTGGGTAGAGCCTAGAATTTGTGTGGAGGCTAGATTTGGTGGCTTGGAGCTTGAGGGAGGTGATTTCAAGTGGATTGGAGACTTTGGCCTTGGGATTCCAACTCCCAAGAGATAAACCCTAACTTTCTCCTTGCTAATTACTCTTATGTAGTGTAATTAGTGGTTTAGAACCTTCCTAGACCCTAAGGCTACCCGTGGGAGGAAGTTGGAACTAGTTTGGTTGTGTTTGGAGACTTTGACACTAGGTTTTGTGTCAATTTCGGGTGGAATCCGAAATTGATCCAATTTTGGGTGATGCCCTAGGTTAGACGGACCTAGGTAGACGTTGTCGGGTGTCTTGAGGGTGAGTGCGTGTCTCCGTTCGGACACGTGAAGTCGTGTCGCGGAGAAACGGGCGTTTCGGGCGTTTTTGGGGTTTTCGTCGTCGCCAGTTTTAAGTGCGTGCGCGTTTTCGCCACGGGCCTAGAATCGACGAGTTAGCATTTTTTCTAGGATCTAGACATCATTTAGAACCCGTGGGTAAAATTTGGGCCGATTTCGAGTTGGTTTGGTGTGCGTTTCAGGAGGTTTTCCGAACCTTACACCACGTGTTCGTCGAAATGACTGAACGGCAATTTTGACTTGGTTTCCTAGTTTCGGGCTTGTGTGTGCGATGGGTTAGCTTCGGGGAGTGTGTGATAGAATTCTCGGATTATATTTTATATATATATAGGTGTTTGCGTGCGTAGGGGTGGTTGTGTGCGCGTTGGGGAGTGTTGTGTGCGTGGTTGTGTGTAGTGTTGTGTTTGTGTTTAAGTGTCTATATATATATATATATATATGTATGTATTAGTGTGTGTCTATATATATATATATATATAGTTGTATATATATTTATATGTATGATGGTATATATATATAGATATCTGTGTGTGTGTGCATATATATATAAATAGGTGTGTTTATATATATATAGCTATGTGCGTATATATTTATAAGTGTGTGTGTTTAAGTGTGTGTGTGTGTTGTAGCGCCCCGTTCCCCCGGTGCGGGGAGCGCGGCTAAGTAACACAAACGGTATCGTTCGATCGGGATAGATTGAATTAAGAACTCGTCCTCGTTATGGATTTGTTTCTTCGAAATCGATTCCCATATTTAGTGGACCGTGCCCCCGGGATCGACTTAGCGGCAGAGTCAGGAGGGACCTCTCCGCTGCTATCTTTTATTGCCTCGGTTTTCGATGTCGCTTGTTGCTTTCGTGCTTTGAGTTATTTTTAGGAATTGTTTGTTTTTCTTGAACGGTTTCGATGGTTTTCATTGTTTTCGTTCATTGAAATGCACTTCGATTTCGAGATTGGAAAAAGAGGAAGAAGTATTAATCGAGCTGTTCGTGTGCAGGTGAACGAGCAGTAGGCGGCTTGCGAGCGGAGTCGTGAAGCGCCTCTTTCCTTCTCCTTTCCTTCCAACCAAGTGAGTGGCTACCAACCTGATTAGCTAGCCCTGCTCCCAGTCTTCACATCTATAAATCTGCACTCTCCTTTGCCCCGATCAAACGATACCAAGTAATAATAAAAAAAACTAAGATAAAAGAGAATAGATTTGGTTATATTGCTTGTCATTTAACTTGGGAACGGTTACTAAACTGCATGCTTGTTCATATGAATGTTCTTTACATGCTTCAAGTTTTGCTAGAATGCATCTTCTCAATAAATTATGCTAAGTATGGAATACACTTGTTCTGAAATAAACTGTCAGGAAGACTATGCAAAACGAATCATGCAATGTTGCTTAACTCATGTTCATGTTGCCTCAAACGCATCAACGTTAACGCATCACGAACGATTGATCACGGACAACTTGTGCACAAGGTAACGGGTTCCTGCGGACGGTTGCTGGGGCACTGGCACCGATCCGGTCCGGGCGGAACTTCACGATAGTCTCACGCATCTGGACAAGGATAGTCTGCAGCCACCAACGCATCTTTGCTGCATTCCATCCTCGTTCAAAACTAAACGGTCCATTATGGCTTCTAGCCAGTGATCCCAACGTGTATATTTAAACCTGTTGCATACTAACTTGTGTCTTCGTGGCAGGGAAGGCATGGTAAGTATTGTGCAGGTAATTCAGACGGGCAGGTAAAATCCACCGAACGGTGACACGTTCATTTCAGTAAATTCTATATGCTGCTTACTTGTAAATGAACTAAGGCAAGATAGAAACCCACAAATATGCATGTTTTATTAAAACAACGTGTTGATTGGTATAGTCAGGCTAGCTCGCCTTCACCAGCATGTTTCGATATGCTGACCCTCGTTGAAACAGGTTCTCCGTACCAAGGCGAACCGAGCGAGGAGCCGAAGTCGTCTTCCCGATCCAGTCCAGCTGTTGGCGCATCTCACCGCGCCCTCAAAGCATTTTGAAGTCAGGAGCTTGCAACTCTTCATACACAAATGCAGCTCCGTGGCAAAGCTATCCTCCAGCCTGGAGGTCCTTATCATTTTGAGTTTATAAAAGGATGTAATGTACAGGACTGCTATCTCATTTTGAGTCATCTCTTTTGTAAGCCGTTCGGCATATTAGCTGACTCGTTCAGGAGTTTGTAATAGATGTTCATTATCAATAAAGAGAACTTTTCCATGTTAAATCTGTGTTTCAATTTATCTGCGTACTCTGAATATGTGCTTGCTATGCAAATCATTAAAGCCTTGTGCGGGCGCAACCCCAGGCCCGCACGGCGGTCACGATTCGGGGGACACCTCAATTGATTCTACGGAATTTGGTTGTGACATGTGTTAGTATATAGATATTAGTATGTGTGTATATATATATAGTAGTATATATATATATGTATATATATGTGTGTCTGTGTATGTGTTTATGTGCGTGCGTGTCTGTGTGTGCTTGTGAGGCAGCGAGGCAGCAGCGCGTGCCGCAGCTGAGTGCGCTGCAGCACTGCACAGCAGCAGCAGCAGTAAAGGCAGCAGCAGCAGCAGCAGATGATAGCAGCAGCAGCAGTGTAAGGGTGCGCAGCTAGGTAGCGAGGGATAGATTGATAACTATATATAGATATATAGATAACTAGATAGATAACTAGATAGATAGATAGATAGATAGATAGATAGATAGATAGATAGATAACTAGTTAGATAGATAGATAGATAGATAGTTAAATAAGATAGATAGATAGTTAGATAGATAGCTAATTAGTTAGATAGATAGATAGATAGATAGATAGATAGTTAAATAGATAGTTAGATAGATGGATAGATAGATAGATAGATAGATAGATAGATAGATAGATAGATAGATAGATAGGTATTAGATATATGTATATCTATGTGTATAGATATATATACCTATAGCTAGATAGATAGTTTAGGTATCTAGATAAATATATATATATATATATATATATATATATATATATATATATATATATATATAAGTTGGGTATATATATATGGGTATATGTGTGTATGTGTGAATAGGTATATGCATATAGATACTTAGATATGTATAATATATGATAGATATAGATATTCTAGCCTAGATTAGTAACTAGTAGTATATTTATATGCTTAGGCAAGTTAGAGGGGTATGAGAGAGATATCCCAATACCTTGAGATATCAAGGTATCTCACCAAGGTATTGAGTTTCGAGCGGGGTATTTGAGCAATAGCCTAGGAATAGTATTGGAGTGATTTTTATATGTATTGGTATATATATTTACGCATGCTAGCATAGGTTTTAGCGGGTTTAGGCGGGGTGCGTGGCCTAGGGCGAGGTATCGGATACCGAGGGTATCCCGGTATCTCGATGAGACGAGTTTGAGAGTTTACTAGCTTAATGAGCTAGTTTTGACCTAGAATTTCAGGGGCACCCTAGTTTGACCTAGCTTTAACCATAATTGTCCTCGTTGACCGTAAAAGTCAACTTTTGACCTAGTTTTGATCTAGAGTTGACTTTTTGGACCCCGGGTTGACTTTTTGACCCGAATTTCACCGGTTTGACCCGTTCAACCTAGTATATCCCTAGAAGCCCGTTTTTAATTATTTTATATCAGTTTAAATCCTTAGAACCCTGTTTAATTCTGTTTTTCACAATAGGTTCTTGCGACACCGGTCCGGATCTCGATCCTCATCAGTTGCTCAGGACATCAGGCGAGTACCTACCTCTGATAGTTTCTATTTCATGATAGCGTTTATATCACCTGTTCTAGAACTGTAATACTTGATTCTGACACATTGTTACATGAGCTGGTACTAGTGGATCCCGTCATGAGATGCTATCCCCCTTACCGTGTTCAGCGGGTACTCTATCACGTGTATTTCATCATGTGCTTCGGGTATTGATTCTCATGTGCTATCATGTGCTTCTTGTGCTCTCGCCTTCATGTGCGCGAGCTACTTATCATGTACGTAGCGTGTTGTGGTTGGATCCAAGAGTATTAGTGGGGGAGGGGAGTAGGAGTTGGTTATGTGATCAAAGCCAAACAGTATTCATGTGTATATCGGTTATGCAACTCACGCATAACGGAGTTATCGTAGTGTTTTTCATGTGCAACCTAAGCCGATCACATAACGAACTTGTGCTCAAGGCACTTAGCTAGTATTCATATTTTCTCACATACAGTTACTTCTCTACTTGTATTGTTCTCCAGTTTACATTGCAGCTACTTATTGTGCTCCAGCATATATTTATTTCCTGTGCATCTTGTATACTTTTCTATTGCTCGTCATATACACCTTACCATGCATTTGGAGTTGCTTTCAGAGTTATGTACTTCGCTCCAGTCCTGACTGGGCATATTTTTTCCAGAGGATCCTGAGAATTTCTACCCGACTTTCTACGGGCCGGGTGTCGACGAGGGTTGTGATCCCGAGATCGAGGAGGAGTGCGCCGAGGAGACGCCGTTAGCGTCCTAGTTAGCTAGGTGGGTTTCCTGGGTTGTTCCTAGTTGTTATTTGGATGATTGTACTTATTCTTTTGATGCTGTGAGATATTGTAGACTATTATAGACTTGGACTGTATTTTGGATATTGTCTTGCTCTCTTTGGTTCTGTTTCTTTGTTGATATCATATCATGCTTTACTCTTCCCCTATATTATTGTGATTGAGTATTCATATATATATTGCGTGGTTGCCCTCCTTTTGGAGAGGTTATTGACAGATTTTTGTGAGTTATATAGATATATTGTTGACCTAGAACGGACCTTTACAGCGTTCTACCGCCGATTCTGCGGCGTAGGCTGGACGTACCCACGACTCATGCCCAATTTTTGGGTGCGGGTCGTGACAAATATTCTATATTTAGGTCTCCGAGGCACCGTTTCAGATATCTTTGATACTATTCATCGGATTTCAGGAAAGTGCATTCTCTGATAGTTTTTTGTTTATGATATCCTCTATGTATCTTGTATTTAGTGTAGATATTCTTGATTTCTTGACACAATGGTTATACGGTTTGGTATATCCGAATCTCGTCATGAGATATTATTCCTTGTTATTTATGGTGTATCTTGTGCAAGCCTCGTTCCTTGTTCTTCTTGTACATGTACATACAATGATTCCTGGGGAGAATAACTACCTACCCAGTGAATCTCGTGTCATAGCGTACCATGGTTGGATCTACTATACCAGTCGGGGGCGGGGAGTGTTAGTGTAGATATGTGATCATACACCACGCCATCGCTCCAACGGGACGGTCGTTCCCTTCGGGAGGTGATGTCATGCGAGTCTGAAGTTGCGCTCGCACAAGGCAACAACGTTAGTCGCCTTGGTTATCATCGAACCGATCAAGTTTGCAGCGGAGGAGCAGTGTTACGAAAAATATTCCATATGAGTATATGAGGCGAAGCTCAAGGCACGAGGTTCTTTGAATACAATGACATCATTCCATACATTATGTCCCTCTATACAAAAGCAACTCAAAACACAACTCGATACAGCTCAAGGCATTGACTCCTGATCTCCGTTTCTTGAGGATGAGGCTCGGCTATCGCTTCTTCGGACGATCTAGTACCTGCGAACAAAACTGGTGGGGGGTTAGTACTTTGGAAAAAGCACTGGTGAATATAAAATCAATGAACAGAAGCAACATGTACTAAAACCAACACTAAGTAAGCATGTGATAAAATATTACATTATAGTGATCTTGCTACTTTTACCTAGGTTCATTTTATCCAGTACATGATATGAGTCAGATTATATTACTTTGAAAATATCTTTGGAAAAATATATTTCATATTGAATACATGCAAGCATGCAAAACAAACAGTTTATGCACGATATGCAGGTTTATTTACTATCTTTGGTGCGCAGCATGTCTCGTGAGCCATATTCATTCTCTAAAGACTCTGGCATGCATCTAGTGGACTATTTTTTTATCGTGTGAACGAGATATAAGCATATAAGTAAACAGAGACTTCTCTTATGAAAGCGGCTTATACAAGAGAATACGTTCGATAACATGTATATCACTTATTCAGTGATTCTTACCCTTCGTCGAACGGTTATCCCTGCAACAAACATACAAGTTAGCAATAAATTACATAAAAATATATGTTCTAATCCCTATCCGTCTCTGCATCAAAAAAATTATGTATGCAAGAAAGTTATCTTAGCATGCGACCTAACTACCTGATATGCAGCTCTACCAGATAAAATTCTATGATGCACAAACTCCTGAACATGCCTACTTCTCTAACTCTTCTTTTCCTAACAGAAACACCACCTCATGTCTAATAGCCACACCCTCAGGGCACACTATTAGTCTCACCTCTTTATTACCTTCATCCACCATTCTAATAGCCACACCCCCAAGATCCCGAAGGACCGATCCACAGGGTGCACTATTAGTCTACCATCTTATCATTTAGCCTCCATCCACCATTCTAATAGCCACACCCCCAAGAGCCCGAAGGACCGATCCTCAGGGAGCACTATTAGTCTCCCATATTCTCGATAACAAGCATAACACATCGTGATAATACAATCTTTTCATTCAATCTATCTTTACACATTAACAAAAAAATATGTAACTGATCTTCTATTTTACAAGCATGACGATAGTTCTTCTTTTATCTGTGCGGACAAGCGGTCATCTATTTTCTATGCGGATAGGCTGCCATCTCTTATTTCAGTTCAATCATTCTAAATAGTTCTATCTTTTAAAGCGATGAGAAAAATATACAAGCAATCTATATTAAAACAGATATGACACCGTTCTTCTATCTATTTAACTAAGTATGCAGTTCTACTCTATCTTTAGCATACGATGGATTCAAAAGTTCATGCAAATCTTTTACTTGTCTTATTAGCATGACAGTAGTCTGTTTGATAGCTGTGTCAGTGTAACTTAGCATGCAACATTCTTTTCTTTTTCTTAGCATGGCAATGGTTTTATCTCTTTTAGACAAGCATTTGAGTTCTCTAGTTAAGCATTCAGGTTCTCCTTTTATCATTCTCATGTGAACATTATCTACTTAGCAAACAAGTATTTCAAAATCTCAGATTCATTATTAAGGCGTACAAGAATCAGAGAATAAAGTTCTGTCCACTCACCAAGATCAATCATCTTGTGCTTCGATCAGAAAACTCTTCGAAAAGGCTTTCGCTCGAGTCGGCAAAGTAATATCTCTTGTACATAGTGCCAACGCGGAGCGGGACACTACATACTTACCCACCGAGAAAAAGTTTTGTCCTCGAAACTCAAGGAGAAGCTTTCGATATCCAGATCAGCGATAGTCCCCATCCCTCGCCATCTTCAATCAAAAAAATCTAGCAATCAGAAATCAGAAATCACATCTCTCAAGCAATAAAATAATCTAAAAAACTTTTGTTCGCATCTTTGAGAATATTTATGGACTTATTGTATGGAACGCTCAACTCAACAACAATATCAATGGGCAAGGAATCATCATATAAGAACTGCAGTAAAAATAGCGTAAGGCCAGAGGATCGAGTTGCTCTGATACTACTATGTCATGTCCCGATCTCCCGCGGTCCCGATCGACTCCGCTGGGCGTGAGATCACCATGCTAACGCTCTCGCGGGATGATTATTTCCTTCGGGACGTGATGCCGTACGAGCCTTGAGTTGCACTCGCACAAGGCAACATCTTTAGTCTTCTTGGTTATCGTCGAACCGATCGAGTTTGTAGTGGAGGAGCAATATTGCGAACAACATTCCATCTGAGTATATGAGGCAAACCTCAAGGCGCGAGGTTCTCTGAATACAATGACATTGTTCCATACATTATGTCCCTCTATACAAAAGTAGCTCAAAACACAACTCGACACAGCTCAAGGTATCGACTCCTGATCTCCGGCTCCTGAGGAAGAGGCTCGGCTATCGCTTTTTTGGACGATCCAGTACCTGCGAACATAACTAGTGGGAGGGTCAGTACTTTGGGAAAAGCACTAGTGAGTATAAAATCAACGAACAGAAGCAACATTCACTAAAACCAACACTAAGTAAGCATGTGATAAAATATTACATTACTAGTAATCTTGCTACTTTTACCTAGGTTCATTTCATGCACTACAGGATAAGAGTCAGATTACACTTCTTTGAAAAGATCTTTGGAAAAACACATTTCATATAGAATACATGCAAGCATACAAGACAAATATTTTATGCACGATATGTAGGATAGTTTACTATCTCTGGTGCGCAGCGTGTCTCGTGAGCCATATTTATTCTCTAAAGACTCTGGCATGCATGTAGTGGACTATTTTTCTTATCGTGTGAACGAGATAAAGCATATACGTAAACAGAGACTTCTCTTATGAAAGAGTCTTATATTCAAGAGAATACGTTCGATAACATGTAAATCACGTATTCAGTGATTCTTACCCATCGTCAAACGGTTATCCCAGTAGCCGACATACCAGTTAGCAACAATTTACATAAACACATATGTTCTATTTCCTGTTCGTCTCTGCATTAAACAGTTAGGTATGCAAGAAGGCTATCCTACCATGCGAACTAACTACCTGATATGCAGCTCTACCAGATAAAATTCTATGATGCACAAACTCCTGAATATGCCTACTTCTCTAACTCTTCTCTTCCTAACAGAAGCACAACCTCCTTTCTAATAGCCACATCCTCAGGGCACACTATTAGTCTCACCCGTTCATATTAGCCTCCATCCACCATTCTAATAGCCACACCCCCAAGATCCCGAAGGACCGATCCTCAGGGTATACTATTACTCTCTTATCTTATCATTTACCCTCAATCCACCATTCTAATAGCCACACCCCCAAGATCCCGAAAGACCGATCCTCAGGGTGTACTATTAGTCTCCCATCTTCTCGATAACAAGCATAACACATCGTGACAATACAAGATTTTCATTCAATCTATCTTTACACAATAACAAAAAATATGTAATTGATCTTCTATTTAACAAGCATGACGATAGTTCTTTTATCTGTGCGGACAAGCTGTCATCTCTTCTCTATGCAGACAGGCCTTCATCTCTTATTTCAGTTCAAGCATTTCAAATAGTTCTATCTTTTAAAGCGATAAGAAAAACATGCAAGCAATCTATATTAAAATAGATATGTCACCGTTCTTCTATCTTTTTAACTAAGATGTAGTTCTACTCCATCTTTAGCATACGATAATTCACAAGTTCAAAAAATTCTTTTACTCTTCTTATTAGCATGACAGTATTCCATTTTATAGCTGTGTTAGTGTAACTTATCATGCAACATTATATTCTTTTTCTTAGCATGGCAAGGGTTCTATCTCTTTTAGACAAGCATATGAGTTCTTTAGTTAAACATATATGTTCTCGTTTTATTATTCTCATGTGAACATTATCTACTTAGCAAACAAGCATTTCAAAAACTCAGATTTATTATTTAGGCATGCAAGAATCAGAGAATGAAGTTTTGCCCACTCACCTAGATCAATCGTCTTGTGTTTCGATCGGAGAACTCTTCGAAAAGGCCGACAAAGCGATATCTTTTGTACATAGTGCCAACGCGGAGCAGGGCACTACAGACTGTCCATCATGCATTTGGATATATGTTGCCCACGACTTGAATCTTCCTATATGGGTCAAACAACAGAATGATACAAGAATGAACTACGCCTTGAATTCTGAACTATAGCTGCTATTCTTTCCACTCGCACAATAAAATCAGATGTGCCTCCGGTCTCACGTTAAAGGTCCTGTGCTGACCTGGTCTCAGTGTATGTATCTTTGGCATCTACAAGATTTTCTCTAGAGGCGGTCTACATCTTTATCCATACACTTAGGTAGGTTCTTCCATTATAGAGAGTTTATAACCCGGCATGAAGCTTTGCTCTTCTGTGTGGTGCTACGCCGCTATGACATGGCCTCCCAAGGCTGAGTATCCTCTTCTTGTGGTGTCATACTACTGTAGCATGAGGACACATGCCTCTTAGTAGTGTCGTTACTACATACAGCATGGAGCCTTACGCTCCCTCGAATCTCCCTATGCTAGTCTGTATAGTTCTTCCAGGGCCGACACGATCCCGGTGCCCCAATGATCGTTCAAAGAATTCTATACCTCGTGCACGAGTTATCCGTGATAATGCATGTTTTCTTCTGTATCTATCTTTACTTCTCTTTTCTCAAACTTTACTACGGGCTCCCCGAACCATTCATTTGTGCCAACTTACTGAGCTCCCAGAGCTATCGCTTCTCTTTTATTTTATGCTTTACTATCTTTATGCAGCTCCCAGTACGGGAACTACCTTGGCGACCTACGGTCCCGAAGTCTTTCCATATTTTCATTACTTGGCTCAGAACGACTATTTTGATAGTATTACCACTACCAAAATGTGATAAAATAGCGATATTTTTAGCGACGTTCCTCACTAACGTCGCTATAATTTATGAATTTAGCGACGCCATAAAGGAATATCGCAAAACATTGCTTTTAGCGACTGTCAACGACCCTTAGCGATTACAAAAATATTACGGAAGCACATGTCGCCAAATGTCATAAAACGTCGCTATTATTTTTATTATAGCGACATTTAACGACTTAATTTTCTATACGTCGCTAAATATTATGAAATTAGTGATGTTTAGCGACGTCTTTTAAAAACATCACTAAAGTTCTTAATATAGGGTTTGAGTTTTTATTTCCCTCTCAGTCGTTTCGTTCCCCCCAAATCCCCCAAGACACCCCTTGCCCCCGCAACCCCCCTCACCCACCCGCCCCGGCGTCGCCCTCATCGACAGCGCCCTAGCCGACCGTCGCTCCTCCCCACCTGCGCTCCTCCTCCCCACCATCGGTCCTCATCCCCTCCGGTTGACCCCTCCTTGGTCAACCCCTAGCCATCTCGGTAAACTCTAACCCTAAACCTCCTCTCTCTCTCTCTCTCTCTCTCTCTCTCTTAGCACATACACGTCATAACACACACTAACATGACAAAGGCAGACACAAACACTAATACTGACCCTGACACGACATACACACGCACACACTTTCACAGACACATACATGACACAAATACACACACACATACACACACACACACACATACACACATGTTTAACTTTTTAGATTATATATATATATATATATATATATATATATATATATATATATATATATATAATTATACACACGACACACACACGCACACACTTTCACAGACACATACATGACACAAATACACACACACATAGCCCTATTTTAATTTTATATATATATATATATATATATATATATATATATATATATATATATATATATATATATATAGTGAGTGATTTAACTTTTTAGAATTATATGTTCATTTGTAAAAGAAACATAGAGATAGAAAATTCATATGTATATGTGTATATAAAAATTTATAGTATAGTGTGATTTAACCCCTATTTCTCATGCGATAATGTTGAGATCATGTTGATAATCATGCGACTACAATTTATCTTTTAGCATTTGCATCAAAGGTCAAATAGAGTTAGTTTGGAATTATAACACATATTTAGCGACTGTAGGAGATATATATAAAATTTGTGGGGTTGTGAAGAGGTAGTAGATATATATGAAAAGTGAGTGTCAGGGGTCTTGGTATGAGAGTACTGATAGAGTATTAGTGTGTGCCCCTATATCAAAAATAACCAAGGATAATATTATAGTATACACGGACATGAGAATGACTCTTCAAAGTTGAGACACGACACTGTCTTGACTTTTTCTAGAACTCGTATCCAACTTGGTTTAGAGCAGTGTCAAACCTATCCTTGACGCAAGAGTTCGTCTTCGGGTGGTTGTGGCACGATTGGTATATGTATCGCGTAACTAGGTTTATTTTACAAGATAGATAAATATAAGTTAAGTGATAAATAGTTTTACATAGATAATACTTATTATAAAAGTAGAATAACTAGGATCCTGAGGAAGACAATGAACAAGTGACGACACATATTTAATAGGGTTTGAAATTAGAGTCCACATGTCTACTATTTTTCGGATAGTCACGAATTATAAAATGGATACTCATGAACCACGATATGGATATTCATGCATCACAACTTGAATACTCATGCATCAATAGGAGTTGTTAATTACTTTGATGAACATGTATATCCATCTTTGCATCCATTTGGATAATATACTTGAACGATGTCTATTCATCTTTTCAGAAATATCTAGAAATGGATCTGAATTACTATCTGTATCATCGTTCGTGGATGTACAACCGTCATCCTGATGACATATGTGGTGTGCGGGATAAATTTGTACAGGGGGTGGAACAGTTCCTACAGTTTGCCAAGGTGTTCCCTCAGTACATGGACCACACCAAAATTAAGTGTCTGTGTGTGAGATATCGCAACTTAAAATATCACTCAGAAGTGGATGTGACATATCATTTGTACTCGAGGAGTTTCACGCCGAATTAATATCAGTGGACCTCACACGGAGAACTTGTGTCTTTGGCATCAGAGCCGGAGCCTTATATGGAAGTCAACGACCACGCTGATTACGACGACGGGTGCATGAACATAGTTTTCGATGCTGCCGGACCTAGTTTCGATCCAAAAAATTATGATGCAGCTGAGGAGGCACCGAATGCAGATGCTGCAAAGTTTATGAAGTTATTGGAGAATGCAAGGACTCCATTATATCCTTGTTGTGATGATCATTCACCATTGGAGGTGGTTACAAGATTGTTTAGCATCAAGTCCAATTTTAACATGTCGCAAGAATGCTACAACCGACTGATGGAGTTGATTATAGAGATCTTGTCGGCGGGTACTAAGTTGCCTAAAGACTTCTACTGGTCTAAGAGGATGGTAAGATTGCTCTGGATGTGATATGAGAAAATTGATGCATGTCACAACGGGTGAATATTGTACTACAAAGACGACTAGAATGAAGATATGTGACAATTTTTTGGTACTTATCGCTACAAGACAACTGGTACAGGAAGGCCTGCCGGTGCAAGGAAGCCGATCGATTCGATGCACTACTTGCCTTTGACGCTGCAGTTTCAGAGGTTGTTTATGGTGAAGGAGAGTGCTAAAAACATGAGTTGGCACAGGCGAGAACATATTGAAAGAGTGTTGGATCACCCATCCGATGGAGAAGCATGGAAGCACTTCGATCGAGAGTATCCCAATTTTGCTTCAGATTCGTGTAATTTAAGATTGGGGCTCTCGTCCGACGTTTTCACCCCATTCAAACTTTAGTTGCCTGTGATCGTCACCCCGTAAAACCTACCACCTTGGATGTGCATGAAGACTCTGGTTATGTTCTTAATCGTTATTATTCCAGGTTCGAACAATCTGAAAAGGAACATCGATGTGTACTTGCAACCGTTGATAGATGAGTTGAATCAGCTGTGGGAAGTAGGCGCCAACACGTACGATATTTAAAAAAAAGAATTTTTAGATTAGGGCAATACTTATGTGGACCATCAACGACTTTTCGGCTTATGGCATATTATCAGGATGGAGCACTCATGGTCGTCTCTCATGTCCGTATTGCATGGACCGCACTAAGGTTTTCCATTTAAAACACAGATGAAAATTATGCTTCTTTGATTGTCATCGATAATTTCTGCCGTCGGATCATCCGTTCCGGAGGAACATGAATGCATTTCGTGCCGGCGTTACGGAGAAAGAAAATCTACCTCCAAGGTGGCTCGGAGACATGATATGGGAAGAGGTTAAAAACTTATCAAGTGTTATCGAAGAGCCTACTAAGGGGTACAAGTGAGATGGATTTGGTCACACTCATAACTGGACGAAGAGGAGCATATTCTGGGACCTGCCATATTGGAGCACCAATTTGATCAGACATAACCTTGATGTCATGCATATCGAGAAGAATATATTTAAAAACATAATTAATACTGTGATGAATGTAAAGGGGAAGATGAAAGACAATCCCAAGGCCAGGTTGGACTTAGAAGAAATATGCAGCGCCCTACGTTGCATTTGATAGAGGAAGGGAATGGGAAGTATAAGAATCCTAAGGCAATTTTTTTACTGGACAAGGAGGATAAAGGGATACTATATAGGTGGATTCAGGGGCTAAAATTTCCATACCGGTACGTGTCAAATTTGATAAGATGCATCGACCTGAAGGAGAACAAACTGACGGGTATGAAGAGCCACGAATGTCATGTATTCATGTATTTCGGAAATTCTTACCGCATGTAGTTTGGGATCATTTAACAGAGCTTAGCATATTCTTCAGAGATCTTTATTCTACCAAGTTGATCGTCGATCATCTAGAAAAGTAAGAGAAGGACATTGCGGTAACACTGTGCAAGCTTGAAAGAGTGCTCCCTCCTGGATTCTTTGACTCCATGGAGCATTTACCAATTTATCTTTCCTACGAGGCACGTGTCGGTAGCCCTGTCGATTATCGGTGGATGTACCCGTTCGAATGTCAACTTAACCACCTAAAAAGAAAGGTGAAAAATAAGGCAAGGGTCGAGGGTTTTATTTGTGAATCCTATGTTCTTGAGAAGATTACAAAATTTTGGTCGATGTATTTCAAGTCGTATGTTGCTACTAATAGAACAAGAGCTCCGAGAAATGATAACGAATATTAGGAATCTAATGATGCAATATTAAAAGTATTCAATACTTTCGATAAGCCTTCAGGCAAAATAATGAAGAGATATTTGAATGACGACGAGCTAAGGGCTGCTCAGTTGTATATATTACTCAACTGCGAGAAGGATAAAGTGGAGAAGCTAGAAGGATAAGTAATTAATACGTCAACGTTTAAGTCATCTTAATGTAATATTATACGCTAATACTGTTACACTAATCAGGCGATGTTTTATTATTTTTTAGCACATTTAATGAAGAGGTGAGGTCGATGAGACCAAACATAACAGATGAAGAAGTAGAACATGAAATGAGACTTTATTTCCTTTCTTGGTTGAGTGGATATGTAAGGATCTTTTTGTGTATGCACTTGCATAATATTTAACAGAACGTTGAACTAAATATCGTTTCCTTAGTATTTAGGTCGATCGTTCCCACACAACACTCGAGAATAAGTCTATTAGAACTCTAGCCAAGGGACCAAATTATGTCGTCAAAATCTGGCCAAGCTACTGTATAAATGGGTTTAGGTTCAAGTCAACAAAATCTTCGATAAGAGAGCTTCTTGGATCTCGATTCTACGAAAAAAAGTTGTTTGTGTATCAGATCTTCGAGCTACAAAGATGTCGATCTAGGCAATAATTTCTATGGCGTCTTACGGGAGATTACGGAGTTGACATATAATTATGGAATAGAGCCTGCTAAGATCGTGTTATTCAGGTGTTATTGGTTTGATCCGATCCAAGATCAAGGTTGAAAAATAGACAAGCATGGTCTTGTGGATATAAACTGCCGGCATCGATACCAAGGCTATGAACAATTTATCCTATCAAGTCAGGCTCAGCTCGTGTACTTTACAACTTATCCTAAACGGAGATCAACGAGGTCAAACTGGTGGACAATATGCAAGACAAAATCTAGAAATACCTTTGACGTTAACGAAATAGATTATCTGGAGGATGAGCTAGTGTAACAAATATTGTAGATGTTGACTCAACGAAAGTTGCTTAATACACGTCAAAATCGTGTAGAAGAGGTAGAATTATCCGAAGAGGAAAACGAAGTAGATGAAAGTGAAGATGAGGAGGAAGAGGAAGAGGAGGACGAGGAAAATGAAGAAGATGAATTTTCAGAAGAGGATTGAAAATAAAATAAAATTTATTTAGAACTCTAGCCATGTACTATATTTTAATATGGAATATAACATCTATTTTAACTATATGGATACATATATTTATATCTTTTATTAATTATATTCTTTGTTTCCATCTATCTTACCATATGGCACCCATGACCCGAGCACGTGCACGTTGCTTGAGAGAGGCACCTCCTACTGTTAAGGAGGAAGTGACCGTTAAGGAGGAAGTGGTACCTTCTACTGTTAAGGAGGAAGTGACTATTAAGGAGGAAGTGATACCTCATACTGTTAAATTGGAAGTGGTTGTTAAGGAGGAAGTGTCAACTTCTACTATTAAGGAGGAAGTGATACCTCCTACTGTTGGGCAGGCACCAGCTCAGAGGGGGAGTTCCAGTCACCCAGCACCTATAGTGGAGATTGATCACCTAGACGCTGCTTATGTGAAGTATCTGAGGGACTATATTCTGCCCTAACTTATTGAATTTCCTTGAGAGATTGAGAAATTGGATAAGACTTACGGTGTGACTGTGATACTTTTATTGTGCTTATTGTGTGACTGTGATACTTTTATATTATGCTTTTGTGTGACTGTGATAATTTTATATTGTGTTTATTGTGTGAATGTGCTATTTTATATACTTTTGTGATATTTCGTACCCAAAAAATTCAACGGAGGGTTGCTACGGGTCTGTCTATCTTTATGAAATTTTATAACTCAGTGTATTTATTTTATTATCATATGTTATTATCAGGTATGGTCGGACAACGCGGATCATTCGGAGGTCGATTCTCTAGACGGAGTGCTCCTTCGGTACATGCTACTGGTTTCGGATCCTCCTCGCAGAGTACTCTAGTGTACCGATCTTTAGCATCACCGACTCCGTCAACGATACAACGTGGCAATACTCCTCGGATAAGTAGTTCTAGGCCTGAGACTACTCCCTCTTCCAGCATTCCTCCAGCTGACGGCACCATGGAGGCAGAGGAATATATAGAGGAGTTTGAGCCGACTCCATCTGCACATGTTCAGAGCGATCCTCCATGCGCGCCTCCGGACGAGACGAGGATGGATTTTTGTACCGATGGGCCTCAAAAGTAAGTTAATTAGTTAACATTTTGGACCGATGGGCCAAATGATTGTATCTTTATATTCATGAATTTAATTATCGTTGTAAATATATCGTCCGTCGGTAGTACATAGAGCACTGGGGATGTTTCGGAGTTAGAACTATGGTGGGCCTTGGATCAAATACTCAGATGCTCCTGAAGATAGGAAAGCATTCTGGTTTGCCCACTTCAAGGTAAAAATATATTTACTTTTGATATCAATAATCATTTATGCATATTATATAACTCTCTATCTTACTTTTTGTAGAAAACCTATTTTTATCCACCACACCGGGCTGAGAAGATCGAGTAGCAGTTTTCTTCCGTCGTCGTCAAGCTGATTCGTGATGCGATCAACGATCAAAAGGCTCGTGATCGCGACGGAGCCCCGATCCACGATTGGATCACGCCTGAGCAGTGGAATGTGATGGAGGCGAGATTCAGCGAACCCAAGTACATGTAGAGGTCGGAGAAGGCAAAGACGGCTAGGTCGAAGGCAAAAAAGTGGTGTGGTGGCTCGATTCCCATGATGGAATATTTCCGTCGTCTGGTATGTATTCTATTGAATATATATTATTTTAATAAAAGAATGATAAGATGCTTAATTTTAATAATAAATAATATAATTTTTAGCAGGTATAGAGGGGTGAGGACGCCAACATGTGAGCGTTTTCCTGGCCACCCATCGGAAGGGCGAAAAACTCATCGATGAGAAGGCCACGCAGACCTATCTACGTTACTTACCTTGTGTTAGTTTTAATATAACTTTGAAAATATGAAAAAATATATATAGTTAGTAATAAATACCTTAGACGTTAGCAACCATTTTTCTAGGACTAGTATCTTATACTACGTGAGCGGACGACTACTAGTGCACCTGCAGATGGAGGGGCTGGTCCGTCGGTGGACGAGCTCTGGATGACCATCGTTGGTGGTCTTCAGAGGGGTACGTACTATGGTACGGGATTCTACGATGCCTTTTTGTGATGCAGTCATCCAGGCCCCCCTCTGGCAGTGTGCATTTCTCGCAGCCTTCGCAGGCGTCGGTACGAGCCCAGGAGAGCGTTGATCGTCAGATTGCTGACTTGCGTGACGAGTTGCTACAGAGGATTACGGAGCAGCCCCAGTCTCATCTACAGACTGACGATGCGATGGTCACCGCTCGTTTTGATGCCCTCGAGCGTATCCTATTAGAGATTAGCACTCTGAGCCAGAAGATGGAGCACAGCCTTACAGAGCCCAGGACTATGAGCCAGATGACAGAGCACAGGTTGGCGACTCTGGCCACGTCTACGGAGCGTAGACATGCGGAGCTGGAGGTATCGCATATGGCCATGAGTGACTCACTTGTAGGATACATGCGACGTAGGATTTGTTGAGACGGACGGTAGAGACGAATACTTCGAGGATGGTATCTGCCATGGATTCATACAATTCTTGACTGCTAGCATTGGAGAAGATACGTCCTCCTGGTTCACCGGCATCGACACCGACACTGAATCCATCGAGTCCACTACCTCCTTTATCAGGAATGGTGATACTTTTTTAAGAGCAGTATATCTTCCTCTTATCCCAGATGTCCGACAGTGTTCCTCCTTCTCCTCCTGATCCGCAGTAGTTCTTATTGGGACTTTTTTAGTATGTTTGTGTGTATTGGCCCATTCTTGGGTCTTTGATGTACTTATTTCATACTTTTTACTACATTATTTGGATGAGACGGTTGTGACATTATTTTAGATTCATGTATTTATTTGTTGCGATATTCCTGCGTGTTTTGATATTCTTGACGTGTTTGTGTATGTACCGGTGTTGACTGTTCGACCGAAGGGGTCGACGAACCCAGGAAATTCAACGGAGGGTTGCTCCGGGTCTATTTATATAAACTGTGATTTTATAACTGCAGACTGACTTTTGTTGGAAAATATTTTTAGAAATTGCATGCTTTATTTGTTTTTTTTTAAATTTAGCTACGTTCTGCGATGTTTACCGATGTGATATTGTTAAAACGTTGCTAACTGTTATCAGTGACATTGCTAATCTGTGTCAAAATATCGCTACACGTCGCTAAAAGGCTGACATGACAATTTTTGCCAAGTCAGCATTGGTGTAGCAAAACGTTGATGATAATGTCACTGATTTGGCAACGTTATGAGACAATATACAACGTCGCTAATATACCAACGTCGCGTAGCTGAACGTCGCTAATAACAAAATATTTGGCGACGTGTACATGTCGCAAATATACGTCGCTATAGTGACGAATTTTTTGTCAGCAACCATGGATTATGCGACAACACCAAAATATCGCTAATTAAGTCGCTAATATATTTTAGCGATATTTTTATACCTATTAGCAACATTTTTTGACGTCGTTAATATATATTATTTTGGTAGTGTACTACCTCAACTGAGTCAACCCTATTAAGTGAAGCGCTTTAAGCTGTGGCATATTCCATGTGACAAGCATTACAATTATGAAAGTGAAGTGCTATAAAGAAGATGTAAATAGCCTAATTGAAACATACAAGATTCTACTTGAACATTTCTATGTAGCAGGGTGAGCATTCATTTCTAATTAGCCAGTTTACTTCCATGTTCCATGCAGCCTGATAAAGAGTTGGATTGTTCTCTTAGCTAGGTGCATTGAATTCTTTTATTAGCATTCAACAGGTTATCGCCTAACAACTAGCATGTATCGTCCAATTTTAAATGTGAAGGTCGAGCAAAGGCAGGTTCACCAGAGCCACCAACCTTAGCGAGGACTCGCCTCGGCCGAGGGGAACTCCGAGCGAACCGTTGAAATGCCAAGTCCGAACACCGTTTCGCCAAGTGATTCATCTTGCTGAGTTGAGCGGAGTGGGCTGTTACACATCATACACTCATCTTTAATGTTCTATCATTCAAATTTCTAATCTGCCACTGCATTAAACTGACATTAATTTGTGAATGCATATAGGGAGGAGTGCAAGATGACATTTTAGGAGTGGCAATAAAGGCTTCCTAGGATGTCGTTATTGACACTCCTAAAATATCATCCTGCACTCCTAATGTAATGGCAAATTTGAAATTTAAATGATATAAAATTAAAGAGGAGTAAAAGATAATATTTTAAGAGTGTCAATAGTGACACCCTATATTTATACTACTATATATTAAAAAGTGAGACTTTACCGTAAAATTTTTTATTTCTAAAATATCTTTATCTATATTTACTATTAAATTTTTTTTATTAAATTTAACATTGACAGTTAGGTAATTACATGTGGAAAAAATTAAATTTTTTTTATTTGATCTATCCAAGATGATAAATTAATAGATTTAGCTCTTCTCAAGTATTAAAAATTAAAAAAAATATTATTTGCTCTTTCCAAATAGTATAAAATACGTGCAAGGCGTGTGCATATATAATATTATATATACAGTGGTAATTCTACACTACGTTAGTCGGTTATCTCCCTTTTAGAAATCCACACGGTTATGCACTGGAGATATTAAATCTCAAATTAGTTGTTAGTGCTTCCCCATGGGATCCAACTCACCTAGCCAGAAAAAATGTCGCATACCTTAGCCACTTGACCTGTTAGTGTTTGGTTATATATATATATATATATATATATATATATATATATATATATATATAGGATTTCACATAGTACTTTTGATCGAAAAATTAATCTGATTTATTTCATACCCCTCGAGAAAATGGTTCAGATTCTACATGATCAACAAATCTATGGGACTTAAGGAATGAGGGAAGGGAATAAAAGAAATGAGAGGGAAAGAAAATTAAAATGAAATAAGGATCTTTCTGATTCTCGAAGAATGAGGGGCAAGCAAAGAAAGGGATTAATCGAAAAAGATCTCTTGTTCTTATTAGATTAGAAGATCTTGATTTGATCCGCATATCTTTGGTAAACAGATTAATCTTCTCCTTTGATCATAAATGGAAAGTGTTCAATTGGAACATGAAAACGTGAATGAATTGGTCTTAGCTACTCTTCAGGACAGAGTGGAAGAAGGGAGGAGATTCTAGAACGAAGAAAATGATCCAATTACTTCAAAAGAATTGAACGAGGAGCCGTATTAGGTAAAAATCTCATGTATGGTTCTGTAGAGTGACAGTAAGGATGACGTGTGTGTGTGTGTGTGTGTGTGTGTGTGTGTGTGTGTGTGTGTGTGTGTGTGTGTGTATATATATATATATATATATATATATATATATATATATATATATATATATATCGGTCCACATGTGCATGACTCATGTAGGAATATGAACACTATGTCTCATATCCCGTTTACCCATATACAAGGAGGGATCCAGTAGTAGTATGGGCTGGGCTGAAGCCCATGCCAATTTTTTTTTTATATAATTTTTTGTATTTTTGAATTTTTTTTTTTGTAGGAGTTAGTCCACACCTAGCCTACCATAACATAGTCTAGCCTACCCTAGTTTATATTTCTATATATATATATATATATATATATATGGTTAAACGAGATATAAGCCATAGTGCTCATATTCCTATATGAGCCATGCACATGTAGACCAATAGGAATAGACTCATACATTCCATGTGCATCCATGTGCACTAGTACACTCTATTTCTATTGGTCCACATGTGCATGACTCATGTAAGAATATGAGCACTATGACTCATATCTCGTTTACCCTATATATATATATATATATATATATATATATATATATATAAACGAAATATGAGCTATGCACATGTAGACCAACAAGAATGGACTTCTACATCTCATGTGCACTAGTACACTCTATTTCTATTAGTCTACGTGTTGTCTCATGTAAAAATATAATAATACTCTTATCCGTTTACCCCATATATATATATATATATATATATATATATATATATATATATATAAAGCAAACACACATTCAAAACTATTAGATGCTGAAACAAATGTTACAGCGAAAAGTACTTGCAAGAAGTCAAACAATTCCTAACTCTGCGTGCATTGCAAAACATCTCTACTTAAGATATAGAGTGGGTGAACAAAAATGGACTCATGGAGACTCATTAGATTAATTGGGCCGGTCCGGGCCGGCTTGCGGCCTATACTGACCGGGTCTGCTAGGGTTCGATCGAACTGGACTCAATCCGAGAGAAGAAACGGGCTGGGCCTGTCCAGCCCGGTCGAAAAATATACGAACCCAGTCCGGACCTATAAGCCGGTCAAGGACGGATCGGGCCAAACCGGTTCTAGTCCGGATCGGTTCGCCGTTGGGCCCAAAAAATTTATCTTTTTTTAATGTTATATTATATATAAAGTTATTTTATATATATAATAAGTTAATGAATTTAAGTAGAAGATTACAAGTTATTTGTTAGTGTCATTTTTTATAATTTATATATACTTTTTGTTAGTATAATTTATATACACTTTTATGTAAGTTATTTGTTAGTATAATTTATATATTTTTTATAATTTATATATACATTTGTTATCAATAGTAAATTATAAGTTATTTTTTACAAAATTTTATATATATATATATATATATATATATATATATATATATATATATATATATATAAGATTTTTGAATATGCGTTATTTGTTAGTGTATTTTAATAGAAAATTATATAGAAGTTTAGATTATATAACTTAAATTAGATATTTAAATTAACATATATATCTTAAATTATATAAGCTAAATTAATATTATGTAAAAAAGCATTAACTAACAAAAATACATCATTGAGGCACAAATTTGAGAAGAAAAATGTTCAATTTTTTTATTAATGTATATAAAATTTAAATCTATTATAACATTAACTAGCCATAAAAATGAAAATTGCAAATGATATTTTATTTACAAGTATTTATTTTGTCTTTTTCGTCGTCAATCTTTCTTCTGAGTTTATTGCTCAGCTCCTCCTTCAGTAGCGTCATCCAAAGTAAGAGACTGAAAGTTCATGTCACGTCCCAGAATCAGAATACTAGAGAGCGATGACGGACAAAGCTAGCAATGTACACCAGAGTACTCAATAATCCGAGATACGGTCACGACTGTCTAGACATGTGAGGGTTTTACTCTACAATCTAACAGTCATTCATGGATCAAGAATCCTTGGTGTCTAAATCTCAAGCAAGCAATAAGTTACAAGATGTATGATCACCAAACATATAATAGTAAGGCATCCCAAACTATAGGTACATAGATGATCATGAATATAGTTACAAAATGAAGAACTAGCAAGAGTACAATATTACATGATCAGCTCTAGCTATAGTCTAGAATATGCTTTACATGTAGGCCCGTGGACTAGAATGTCAAGTTCCAAAATACGAGCTAAACACGTGCTCGGTAGCTAAATGCCTCAAAATTAATAGGTACAAGATCAAGTGGTTGATGAAGAAGAAACCCACTCATGTCCTCGGTTGCTCCTGGTATTCACCATCTTGAGGTGGAAAAACTGTAGATACTGCGATTCTGTTCCAAAATCTGGCCATATAAAACCAGTGGGGCAGATCCCAGAACAAGTACCACAAGGGAGCCAACGTAATAACTAAAACCAGTATGTAGACAAATCAGTAAAAAAAATAGCACAAGGAACAGTTAAATAAATGCATCAGGTAAAATAATAGTTAAATAGTTCTGGAGCATTTAAACAAGGATATCTGGAATCAGTACTCAGGTTACAGTCTCAGGATCAATTGTTAAACAAATCAGTAAAGGACTAGACTAGACTGAAAATCAAGCAATCACGGCAAATCATGTCCTACGGTTTGCTATCATTAGCTAACTAGGGTTATCACAGTCCTAGTTACTAACACATGAACTTTGAGATTCCATGCAGCCACATGCCCTACAGACTATCCAGGTTATTCAGGCATAAGGATACATAGAATAGATTACATCAGGTATAGTAATTTACAGGAATATGCAACACCCGACTGCGTGCTAAAAGTGTGCCCCTCACGATGGAGAGCTCCAAATCCATAAGGTGTCGCTAGGATACCGAAATTGTATGTAGCCAAAAAATCTCTCTAGATGCTTCTAATACATTATTCTAGTTGTTATCCTGGACAATTATTAAGAATTTCTGACCGTGGTGCTCAGGAATTTGTCTTAGATATGATATAGGACAGGACAAGACAGTAGCTTGACAAGTACATTCAAGACAGGAAAAAACAAATCCACCACAAAATTTTATCTTATCAATTCAAGCATTACAGTTCAGGAATTTCTAGCATGTCAGGAGTGCGCTTCGTCGAGCCACTATTAGGAATATCAGTACATGTCAGGTGTCGAGAGTTCAGATTAACAGTGTCGATACAATCCATGTTCAAAAAATTCTGGGTTCTGACAGGTTGTCACAATCAGGTTATAAGTAGTTTAGAGAAAGATTGCATGCATAAGAATCAAGCATAATAGACTAAACAAGAAATATGTTAAAATAAGTTAAACTATTACAGGTGTCATAGGACCATGAGATAGCGGGCACATGGAAATGGCCGCATAGAAGAGTTGGCTCCATGAGAATGATAGGCGCATGGGATAAGCTGTCCGCATGAGAGATGCAAAGTCCACTACTCGGTTTAAATGCTGAGTGACGAAAAATAAATATAAAATAAAAAAAGTGACTGATGTGACCAGCCGTGTCAGAGAAGTGACCGATAGGACAGGTCAAGACAGAGTCAGAAGGAAAGACAAAATCATGGAAAGTCGTGCCAAGGTCGGTTCAGTCATGCGCTCAATCAAGGAAGAGGCGCATGAGACTCTGACGCATGAATGACTCAATCGCATGCTCCTCTTGGCCGCATAAAATCTTTTGAACTTATAAAACTTTCATTCGTTCAAGTTTCACGTATTTGGACAAGGGACGCATGCGCAGATTCAGTCATGCGTCCAACAAGATGGCCGCATGCTGACTTAGAGCAAGGAGTCCAGGTTTTATGCCAAGCAGGGCGAATGGAACTCCTTCGTCCTAGAACAACAAGTTTCATCCATGGAAAAGCTCAAAGTCTGAAAAGTTGTATTCTCCATGAAATCTTCATTTCCAGTTCGAATCCAGCAAGGTAAATCTCAAAAACACTAGAAATCAAGTTCTCATCAACATGGAACTACTAGTTTTCGAAAACAACAAGTTTTACTAGATCAAAACCAAGTAAACTCATGGAAGCTACAAACTAGAAACTTAGATCTACTCCAACCAAGGCATCAAAACCGAAATACCAAGAAGTAAATATGTAGAAAAACTCATAGAGAACAATATAGAGCAATAAAATGCAAGAAAACTAGAAACTACTACCACTACTACCTAAGGCAAGCTCACGGCTGGGGCTAGGGTTCGGCCAAGGATAGGAGAGGGAGAAAAAAATGAAGAAAGAGAAAAAATAAAGAATAATAAGGATGAGAGAGAAAGAGGAGGCTATATATATATCAAAGGGTGACTAGCACTATATACACTTCTAGAAATTACATGAAACAGCTAGAAAAATCCATAAATTATACGGGAAGCAATATATGACTATAACACACATATACCAGATAAAATACAATAATACTAAAATAGTGAGACGGGTCTTACAACTCTCACCTCCTTAGAAAATTTTTGTCCTCGGAATTTCAATACGGCACCGGGTCTATCAAGGTATCTCTAGAGATCAGGCAGGTAATAAAATAAGCAAGAATACCAATCACATGATACGAACTACCTAGAACAAGACAAGCATACACAAGACAAGATCAGAGTACGAGATATACGAACAAATATACCTCACGAGTCAAACAAATACGGGTATCTAGCTTGGATATCATCCTCGCGCTCCCAAGTCGACTCGTCCGGTGAGTGATGCCCCCTACTAACTCGGACTAAATGAATAACCCGGTTCTTGAGAATCCTCTCTCTCAGGTCCAAAATGGATACAGGTCTTTCCTCAAACGAAAGGTCGGTACCAACAACAAATTATGAATGATCCAGGACATGACTCATATCCGGTATATAACGTCGTAACTGGGATACATGGAAAACATTATGTATCTTACTAAGTGACGATAGAAGAGCAAGACTATAGAAAATATCTCCTACTCGCTCAAGAATAACGAACGGACCTATATACCGTGGACTAAGATTTTCCCGCACACCGAATCTGATGACTCCTCGGGTAGGCAAAATTTGAAGGAATACATGGTCGCCGAAAGAAAATTCAAGAAGTCGTCGATGTGAATCGGTCCAATGATGCTGGAGGTCTTGAGATACCTTGATATGCTTCCGGACTTGCTTGACTACTTTAACTGTCTGAGATATCATTTCAGGACCAAGCAATTGCCTCTCGCCAATATTATCCCAAGCTATAGGGGATCTGCGCTTTCAGCCATATAGTGCCTCGAACAGTGCCATATGGATACATGCTTGAAAACTTTTGTTGTAAGAGAATTCGACCAAGTACAAATAATTCTCCCACAATGACCAAAGTCAAGGGTACATGAACGAAGCATATCTTCTAGAGTATGGATGGTATGCTCTGACTGACTATCTATCTGCGGGTGGTAGGCTGTACTGAACTTTAGACGGGTACCTAAGCTCTCCTGAAGACCTTACCAAAAATGAAAAGTAAATCTGGAATCTCTATCCGAGACTATGCTAACTGGCACTCCATGTAATCTGACAATATGTCTCATGTAAATCTCAGCTAACTGTTATGTGGACTGGCCAATTCTAAAGGGAAGAAAGTGTGCAACTTTTGTGAGACGTTCCACTATTACCCAAATAGCATCTTTGACGGCTGGTGATCTAGGAAGACCTGACACGAAATCCTTAGTGATTTGCTCCCACTTTCATTCTGGAATTGGTAAAGTTTGAAGAAGTCCTGCGGGCCTCTGATGCTCAGCTTTAGCTTGTTGACAGACCAAACATCGAGAGACAAACTGAGCTATTTCTCTCTTTATTCTATTCCACCAGAAATGCTGACGAATATCTCTATACATCTTCGTTCCTTGCACTGAATACTGCGAACTATGAGCTTCTGCCATACTCGCGACGAATGTCTCCACTTGGTATACAAAGCTGATTCTCAAAACGGAGAGTTCCGTCACTTTGATTTCTTAGCTCTGGTCTACGTCCTGCCTCATATTCTACTCTGAGACGCTGAAGTTTGACATATGTTGGTTGTGCTACCTTGATTCTTTTCACTATATTGGACTAAACTTATAGACCATCCATCAATGTTGTATTGTCAGGCAATACTACTTCTATGCCCATCTCCTGAAGATCTTCTAATATTCTTCATTGCGTTGTCAATAAATATGCTCCTGCTCTCCTTCTCAAGGAATCTGCTACGATATTGGCCTTCCTAGGGTGATACTAAAGGTCAAGATCATAGTTTGTCATCAACTCTATCCATCTTCTCTGCCTCATGTTGAGAACCTTCTGAGTAAAGACATACTTCAAACTCTTGTGATCAGTATAAATCTCTACCCGATCTCCATATAGATAATGTCTCTAAAGTTTGATTGAAAAGACAACTGCTGCTAACTCTAAGTCTTGCGTCGGATAATTCTTCTTATAGTCTCGAAGTTGCCGAGACGCATAAGCTATAACATTGCCATGATGCATAAGAACATATCCCAATTCTCTGACTGACGCATCACAATATACGGTGAAAATACATGTCCTATCTGGAAGAGTCAAAATAGGTGTCGTGATCAACATCTGTTTGAGCTTCTCGAAAGAGGTTTGAAATTCATCAATCCAATCAAAGTGCATATCTTTTCGTGTTAGTTGCGTCAAGGGTGCAAAAATTCTAGCAAATTCTGATAAGAAGCGCCGATAATATCCTGCTAATCCCAGAAATCTACGAACTTCAACAACTGTTCGGGGAGCTGGCCATGTCTCAACGGTTTTTATCTTCTGGGAATCCACTTCAACTCCTCCGTTAGCAATAATATGCCCTAAGTATAAAATACGATCAAGCCAGAACTCGCACTTACTGAACTTTGCATATAACTTATGCTCTCTAAGGACTTGAAGAACTACGCGAAGATGTTGCACGTTCTCTACTTCACTTCGACTGTACACAAAGATGTTGTCAATGAACACTATCACGAACTTGTCCAAGTATGGCATAAAAATATGGTTCATGTGATCCATAAACATTGTTGGCACATTGGTTGCTCCAAAGGGCATTACTAGAAACTTCCAACGTCCATATCTTGATCTGAACGATGTCTTGGGTATATCTTTCTCTCTGAATCTGATATGGTGATATTCCGACCATAAATTAACCTTCGAAAATACCGCTGCTCCACTAAGCTGATCAAACAAGTCATCGATGTCACATCCCGATTTTGTGGAATCGATAGTCATCCCCTGGGCATGATGTCATGCGTGCCTAGGTTGCACAACGCACAAGGCCAAAGTATTTGATATAACGAGCACATATTCAGAGTACGCAAATAATTGAATACAATATTGAAAAAAGAAAAAGTTCTCTTTATTTTATAATGAACATCATTTACGAACTCTTGAACAAGTACAAAAGGGTGCCTTGAAGGCTTACAAAAGCAAACGCAAAATGAGATAGTTTTTCGATACATTACATTATTTTACTAAAACTTTAAAAGCTATAGACACCTTCGGACGAAGCTATCGCCTTGCCATGAAGCTGCATTAGGTACGTGCACGAGCTCTTGGAACTTCAAAACATGCTTTAAGGGCACGATCAGAGTATGCCGGTAGGTGGACTGGATTGGAAAGTTGCTCTAGCTCCTTGCAGGATCGCATTGGCACGAAAAACCTGTTACAACGAGGGTCAGTACATCGAAATGCACTGGTGAATGCAAGCTAACCCAACTATACCAATCAATACGTTATTTATGTGAAGCATGCAAGTTATTATGTGATCTTTATATCTTGCCTTATTTCAAGTTACAAGCAAGCAATATATAAAGAAATTTACAGAATTAAACATGCCACCGTTCGGTGACTTTTACCTGCCCGTCTGAACCACCTGCACAACACTTACCATGACCTTCCTTGCCACGAAGACATAATTAGCTTGCATAGTTTAAATATACGTGGGGTTCACTGGCATGATGCCATAGTGGACAAGTTATACTCATAGACGAGGATGGTGTGCAACGTGAGGAACATGAAGCGCTACATGCCATTCCGTCTACTACATGAGACTTATTGTGAAATTACGGCCGGATCGGATCGGTGCCAGTGCCCCAGTGACCGTCCGTAGGAACCATAAAACCTTGTGCACAAGTTATCCATGACCAAGCGACAATTAATACTAAATTATCAATAATGAAGTTCAAGGCAACGCAAGCACGAGAAAAATAACATGGCATGATCTGTTTTGCATAGTCCGCTTGTTCAGTTTATTGCATGGTAAAGTGTGTTCTATACATTGTTTGGATAAACAAAGAGGTTTATACGAAACTTTTGCTTACAAACGAGAAAAGAGAAAAGTACAAATAATGGCGTAAAATGCAAGGATAGTGATGTGAGCGTATTAGTCACAGTTTTAGCTTTCCCAGCCATGACAAATTTAAAAATAGAACAAAATCTCGTGCATTAAATGCAGAGATATGCCTCAATTTCTGTACAAGAAACAACTTTTGACGTGGCGTCTGATTTTGTCTTGTCTTGAGCGTAAAAACTCATTTCTGTCAATGTAGAATAGACAACATATTCAGAAGACTCCATTTTTCTTCTTTTGAATGCGTAAAAACGACTTGTATCAAAAATATGTCACAAAACGACAACCTGGGCTCTGTGCAAAATCATCATCACAGCTGTTCTCTCTATTATCGTACAGTACTTTTGTCAGATGTCAGGTTCACTGATTTGACTGACAAATTCATCCGAGGAATACGAAAAGTTTCTCGTACAACTTTACGCTGCATTAAGAACAATGTATTTTAAACTTTACGCAGGAAGGTATAGCAACCTTTTACGCAGAACAGCCTTGAAGCTCTGCTTTACGCAGACAGCTCTGAAGCCCTATTTTACGCCAAACAGTCTTAAAACTCTGTTTTACGCGGACAGCTTTGAAGCTCTATTTTACGCCAAACAGTCTTGAAGCTCTGTTTTATGCGGACAGCTCTGAAGCCCTATTTTACGCCAAACAACCTTGAAGCTCTGTTTTACGCACGGCGAGACTTCATGTATGTTGGAGATTTTGACTGTAAAATACGCGGACAATTCTCCAGCATATTTCATGCTTCTACATACATAGTACAAAAATAGAAGAATATATTCTAACTAGAATTAAAATATGATAAAATAATATTCTAAGCGAACTAGCATGCAACAAGGTAACCGTTCACAAGTTGATTGACAAGCATAAAGTAATCCAAGTTTATTCTATTTTATCTTGACATCTTTTAGTTATTATGGTATCGTTTGATCGGAACAATCAAGAGAGCAAGATTTTAGGTATGAAGACTTGGAGACTAATCAAAGTATAGGTACTCATAATTTATTGGGGGAAATAAAAGGAAAGAGGTGCCTCAAGATTTCGGTCGTGCGACGCATACTGCACGATCACCTGTATTGCCACAAACATATGATTAATACCACTTCTCCTCTTTCCAAGCTTGAAACGAAAGTGCAGTTCAACGAACGAAAGCAATAAAATATATCAAAATCGTTCAAGAAAACACAAATCTGAAAATGACTCGAAAGCATGAAAGCAATAATGCGGCAACAAAAACTAGGCAACAAAACTTGCAGCGGAGAGGGCCCTCTTGACTCTGCCGCTTAGTCCGTCCTTAGGATACGGTCCATTGAATATGAGAATCGATTCTGAAAAGCCAATTCATAATGAGGAAAAGATCTTGATTCAATCTATCCCGATCGAGCGATACCAAAAGTATTTCTTAGTCGTGCTCCCCGAATAGGGGGAACGAGGCACCATATCCTAACCAACTAATAGGAAGTTTCGTCCTCAAAACTTAGGAATAGAACCTACCACTATAAAACAATGAAGGAAACTTGTTCTTCATCTCAGACTCAAGCTCCCAAGTCGACTCTTCGATCGAATGATTTATCCAAAACACGTGAACGAATTGGAACCGAACAACTTTGAAGCAGCTTCTCCTTACAATCGAAGATATGTACAGCTTGCTCGATATATGCCAAGTCCGCCTTCAAGTCTAGTTGATCAAGATCCACCACATGACTCGGATCGTACACGTACTTCCTAAGTTGCAAAACATGGAAGATATCGTGCACCTATGATAATGACGGTGTCAGAAAAATATGATATGCGACTGGGGCGACTCGCTTGAGTATTTCGAAAGGGCCGACGAATCTTGGACTTAACTTCCCTTTTGCTCCAAATCTGGTGAATCCTCGCATAGGCGAGACTTTAAGAAATACATGATCGCCTTCTAAGAACTCAAGAGGTCGACGGTGCGCATTTGAATAACTCTTCTGACGGCTTTGTGCTACCTTCAGCTGCTCGCGGATCAAACGGATCTTTTGGATGGTTTGGTCTACGAGTTCCGGGACAAGAATTTATCGTTCACCAACTTCATCCCAACAGATAGGGGATCTAAAATTCTGCCCATACAATGTCTCATACAGCGCCATTTGAATTCTGGATTGATAGCTATTATTGAATTCAAATTCGACTAACGGTAGATGCATGTACCAACTTGACTTCAAGTCCAAGGCGCAGAGCCGTATCATGTCTTCGAGGATCTGGTTTACCCGCTCTGTCTGGCCGTCTGTCTGAGGATAGTAGGCGGAGCTGAACTTCAACTTCGTCCTCATTATTGACTGAAGACTCTTCCAGAAGCATGATAAGAATTATCTATCTCGGTCGGAGACAATGGATACGGGCACACCGTGGAGTCGAACGATCTTATCGAGGTAGATCTGCGCTAGACGGTCGACACTCCAAGCAACTTTGATAGAAAGAAAGTGAGCTGACTTGGTGAGTTGATCGACGATGACCCAGACGACATCATTCTCCCGTTGCGTCTTTGGCAAACCAACAATAAAATCCATGGTTATGTGTTCCCATTTTCACTCAGGTATAGCAAAGTTCTGCATCTTTCCGCCCGACTTATGGTGCTTGTCCTTTACTTGCTGACAGGCCATGCATTGTGACACAAACAATGCCACATCCCTCTTCATGCCGTGCCACCAAAATGTCGTGCGAAGGTCTCGATACATCTTCGTGCTTCCTGGGTGTGAAGTATAACTCGCATAGTGGGCTTCGGTGAGTATCTCCTTTCTGAGGTTTGCATCGTTAGGAACACATAATTTTCCCTTCACCCGCATCATTTCATCCTCGCTCACCGCAAAGTTGGTCGTCTTTCCTTCTGATATAAGCTTGCGTATCTTCTCTAGGAATATATCGTCCTTCTGAGCGGACTTGACTTTCTCCAATATGTCTGGTTCGAGGCACAATTGAGTCGACTGCGCCCCTTTATATCTTATTCGGAGTGTAATGTCCAAACCTTCCATATCCCTTTGCAGCCTGTCGTCGATAGCTAAGCTCCCTACAAACACTCGACTCAGTGCATTAGCTACAATGTTGTCTTTGCCCGGTGTATATCTGATCATTAAGTCAAAATTGCTAAGGAGTTCGAGCCAACGACGTTGCCATAAATTCAGATCCTTTTGAGTATAGAGGTACTTAAGGCTTTTATGATCCATAAAAATCTCATACGGTACGCCATAGAGGTAATGTTGCCATAACTTCAACGTGAACACTACCACTTCCAGTTCCAGATCATGTGTCGGATAGTTCTTTTCGTAAGGCTTTAACTGCCTCGATGCAAAGGCTATCACCTTGTCCCTCTGCATAATGACACATCCCAAACCCTTGCCTGAAGCGTCGCTATAAATCTGGAAGTCATCGGGCCCGTCCGGGAGAGTAAGAATAGGTGCTGAGACGAGGCGTCGCTTTAATTCTAAAAATGAAGCTTCACATTCATCTGATCATGCGAAATTTACTCCCTTCCAAGTGAGATGAGTCAGAGGAGAAGCGATCCTTGAAAAATCTTTGACGAATCTTCTGTAATAGCCCGCTAGACCAAGAAAGCTTGGAATGTCGCTGGCCTACTCCGGTCTCTTCCACTTCACGATGGCTTCAACTTTCTTTGGGTCGACTGAGATGCCCTCCGCATAAATGATATGCCCGAGGAAAGATATGTTGTCCAACCATAATTCGCACTTACTCAGCTTCATAAACAACTTATTGTCTCAAAGAGTTTGAAGCACAATCCGTATGTGTCCTGCGTGTTCTTATTCATTCTTCGAGTATAGTAAGATGTCGTCTATGAATACCACCACAAAATTATCAAGGAATGGTCGGAACACACGTTTCATCAAATCCATGAATGTGACATGAGCATTCATCAGTCCGAACGACATGACAGAAAACTCATAGTGGCCATAACGGGTGCGAAATGCTGACTTAGACATCTTCTTGGGCTTGATCTTTAATTGGTGGTAGCCAGAGCGAAGGTCTATCTTCAAAAACATCGATGCCCTTTACAACTGATCAAAGAGGTCGTCGATCCTGGGAAGGGGATACTTGTTCCGGATGGTGACCTTATTTAGCTTCCGATAGTCTATGCAGAGCCGCAACGTCCCATCCTTCTTCTTCATAAATAGCACAGGCGCCCCCCAAGAAGACACGCTCGGACGGTTGTATCCACGGTCAAACAGTTCTTGTAGTTGGCACTTTAACTCATTTAGTTCTGCAGGGGCCATTTGGTACGGGGCTTTGGAAATCGGTCAGATATTTGGGAAGGTATCGATGGTGAACTCGATTTCTCGGTCAGATGGCATGCCAGGTAGTTCGTCCGGAAACACATCAAGGAATTCCGTCACAACGGAAGAAGATTCGACGTTTTTACAATCCCGCCGAGTGTCCCGAACCGGCGCTAAGTATCCCTCGCATCCAGAGTGTAGCATTTGTCGAGATGACATCGCAGAAATCACCATGCAGGTCTTCGACTCTTCTGCTGCTGAACCACTCGAGTCATAAAATTCGGCCTCTCCAGGTAGACAAAAAATGACCCGTTTCTCCGCACATTCGATAGTAGCTGAGCAAAAGCCGAGCCAATCCATCCCCAAGATGATGTCATAATCCCGAACATCTAGGAATAACACATCGAGCGACAGTTTTCTTCCTCTAATACAGACATGACCGCCCTTACATACTGAACGAACTTGTATCTTTGTACCCGACGGGGTACTAACACCAAGGTCTAGATACAACGGTGTCATCACTAGCTTGTTTTCCACGGCAAAATTTGCAGATATAAAACTATGCGTAGCACTAGAATCAAAAAGCACGCGAGCATGTATTTTATTGAAAAGCAATATACCTGACACAACGGTGTCCGAAACGAGGGCTTCTTCCCGGGTCAAAGTGAATACCCTGCCTTGAGCTTGACGACGATGTTGTTGCAGCACGTCTCGGTTGGCTTGAGGTACTGTGGCAGGATTTGGATATTGAGGACGACGATCAGAGTAGCGTGGGCAGTCATTAATTGCGTGGTTTGGTTAACCACAAATGAGGCATAACCCGTTCCTTGAGCGACAGTTGTTGAAGGCGTGCCCAGTCTTCGTACAAAAAACCTAGTATAGCCCTGGGTTCCCTTTTTGATGACCGTCGTTATTTGGACGCTTTGGAGCGGTATTTCCTCCCGTGTTACTAGGGCACTTGTGATTGGAAGTATGCACAGCGCCGGCAGTAACTGAAGGATATTGCGGTTCAAGGGAAAGGGCATGGTTGAGAACTTCCCGCATAGTCAGATATTGAGGAACGACCACGTGCGCATGGATGGCAGGTTGCAGGCCGCCTTCGAATCTTCTTGCGTGACTCGTCGTATTAGGTAGGTAGGAGCTTCCAAACTTGGCGAGCCGATTGAATTCGGTGGAGTACTGCTTCACTGTCATATTGCCTTGTCGTAGCTACACGAACTCGTTCTCCTTTTGTCGACGAATGAGAGGGGGTTTAAACTCATCTTCAAACATGCTATGGAAGGTAGCCCATGCAACTGTCTCGTCATCAATGTCTACAGAGAGAGATCTACGATGTACGTCCCACTAATCACAATATTCTGGAGCCAATCATCTGCTGTGATTGCATCCTCCGTGCCATCGAAATATCTGAGGTTCAGTCTGTAAAATCTAACAGATGCCCCGAAATATGTTCTCCCTCCTCGTTCCAAGGTCGTTTGCAACCCTTGATTCAACATGACATTCTGTTCCTGCTGTTGAAGTTGTTGTTGCTAATGTTGCTGTTGTTGCTGTTGTTGCTGTTGTTGTTGTTGTTGTTGCACCACCATCTGGTGTTGTTGGAAAGCCAATAATCCACGGATAATCTCAAGCAAGGCCGGGGTATCCAGTATTTTAGGTACTGCAGGAGGTACGGGAACACCTGGAGCCTGCTGCTTTGTCACATTTATCGTGGGCTCAACTCGGATCCTTGGTTGGGGTTCCACAGGAACTCGTTTTACTGGCAACTCTGCATGTCTTGTTGCTGCAGCATCGGAGGAAGGAGAAGCCCTAAAGAAGAGCACAAGAAACATCAAGTATAGGACGAGAAGGAACAAGGAAGCAACAAATCTGGAGAAATTCAAGCTGAGTGTTGAAGATGACGAATTCAGGATTTCAAGAAGGATCATGTTTGATTGAGACTCCTATGACCATGACACCCTACAAGTCTGAAGAACAGACCAGCATGGGCCACCATTAAAACTTTGTCACGTCCCAGTACCAGAATATGGAGACCAACATGTCTAGGTATCCCGTACAAGGTGCTATACGTCGTACGACAGTCCCGACTATATAAGACAATAGGGTTCATGCTACAATCAAGTATCCTAGGGTCAAGAACTTCTTTGTCTCAATCATTCAAACAAGAAATAGTAAGCATAGAGCATATATGATAAAACAATAAGACGTCACAAACGCTTTCTTAAAATATTTTGGAGACCATCTGTGTAAAATAAGGAGCTGGAAAAGTAACAAAAGTACATGACAGTGATCATCTGAGGTCTGATTTAATACAATAATGTAAGGAGACTAATGTCCAGATGAGCCGGCTAACATGTGTCGGTAGCTAAACGTCCAAAAGAAGTAAATATTCAATGATGAGCAGGAAAGAAAAAAACTCACTCGTTATCCCCTGCGATTATGTTTCTGGTACGCGCCATGAGTTGGGGGAAGGAACGCTGGATCCTCGGGTGCTGGATCCAAACATGGCCATACAAAATTAGTAGGATTAGACCCCAAATAGCAAGTACCACAAAGGAAGCACGAAATAAAGAAACAAAAATCCAAGAAAATCATATAATAATACATAGGTTCAGTGTCGTAACTTAGGTCCATGGCAAATCATAGCGCAAAGGCCTAACCCTACAACCAAACAAGGACAAGGGTTGAACCATCACACTATGATAGTCCATCTTCCTAGACTACTAACCGAATAATACAATCACAACCAAGTCCATTTTTTTATATCGGCCAATCATTTGTATGACTTGCTATTTTTTGGGGTCTGAGGTTATCTCAGAAATAATGCATAATAGGTATCCTCAGATCACGCTAGTGTCGAACATGAGCTAACTGAACCAATAGATGAATAAAACATGCATTCACGAGATGCGCCAGTTTTCTGTAGGACCATTATGCTAAAAATACGGTGTTAGCGGACCCAATATTCCTATAGTAAAACAGTGGCTCGACATAATAATAGGTCAGATATTGCACTCCACTAAGGCCGATGATATACAGTATCTGTGGTAGCAAGCCCAAAGCGCACTAGAATGAATATCTGTGGAAATGTTCGTTGGCATGATCTCGGGATGTCGTTCCCTCCAATGTTACTACCACTTTTAGTTACCTAATTATCCCTATGTTGTGTTTGAAATCTCAAGGCAAGGTCACATGAGAATTTCTCTTAAAATTTTGCACAAAGTACGGGCACACTAGATAAGAATCCATGGAAGTCAAATCTGGATTCACCCGAGCGTGTATGCAACATTCACTCAATCAATGTCCTAGCTACGCTTTGACAGTTGACTCGCTTATTATGCCCGTGCTGGGAAAACATTATATATTTATAATATTACGCGTTCAAAAATTTGGAGGCATTCTCGATGTATAACCCAAATATAATCACTTAATACGTGACACGTTGTGTCGCACCTCGGCGCACATTAATATCATGGACAATTATCAAGCAATAGTGGTATCAACATGGATACATTATTCGAGTCCAATTACCAATTATACATTGGGTCACGAAAGAATAAGGAAACATTCAATCAAAACAAGCAAGGCCGCATGGGTCTCTAGGCCACATGGGAAGTCCATGTTGCATATGACTCTAGGCTGCATATGAAGTCAGGGGCGCATGACAAGTCCTGGCCGCATATAAAGTCAGGCCGCGTGCGCAGACGACCAATAAATAAAGTGTCAGTAATGTGACATAAAGTGATTGATGTGACAATCCATAAAGTATGTCAGGAAAAAAAGACAAAAATTATAGAAAGATGTGCCACAGTTTCAGAGTCATGCGTTCAGGGAAAGTGGTCGCATACTCTGCTTGCCGCATATGCCTGCTTGCCGCATATGGGTCGGTGCCAAATGGAGTTTGATGCCGCATGGAGGTCTCTTGGACTTAGCGAATTTCTCATTCGTTCAGCGAGTGAACACAAGGAGTTCAAGGATAAGCTCCAGAACACTTGTGTGATGACAGTCATGCATCCAAAAAGAAGGACGCATGCTAGTCAGTATACGGCAAAAGCTCATGCCGCATAGCCCTCTCAGGTCGCATAGCACCCTCGGCCGCATAACTCGTTGGCCGCATGAAGACTTCGTCTTCTCCAAACAGCAGGTTCGGCCATGGCGAAATCTCCAAAAACTAAAATCTTATTTTGTTAATAAAATCTTTATTTTAAGTCCAAATCGAGTGAACCAAAAGCCAAAATGCTTGAAATTGAAAGTTCTATCATGTAGCAAAAATTGATTTTCGAAAATACATGTTTAATAGATCAAAATCAAGAAAAATTCATGAAATCCATAAAACCCCTAAGTTAGAAATATAGATCTACTAAAAACCATCCATCAAAACAGAAAACTCTAAGAACTAAAAGTGCTTAGAAACACATAATAAACATAATAGAACTATAGTATGGAGAGTTTCTCTATTTCTCATGCAATGTGTACTTGCCTATGGAAAGGGAGAGAAAACACAAGAGAGAGAAAGAGAATGAAGTAATAAAGAGAGAAGGAAAATGTTGGGTTATATATGGTAGGGTTGAGGGTTGAACCAAGGATTCTCATGACTTGAACCAACCCACAAAATAAACCATGAACCATGTTAAACCAAAGAATATGTCTAGTCTCTACGCAGATGCAACCATGCTAAAATAAAATATGTTCCAAATATGTATACCGGGAACGGAGAGTGACAACACCTTCGGGCAAAACTATCGTCTTGCCACGGAGCTGCATATGGTATGCACGAGCTTCTGGAACTTCAAAACATGCTTGAAGGGCACGATCAGAGCGTGCCGGTAGGTGGACTGGATTGGGAAGTCGTTCTAGCTCCTTGCAGGATCGCCTTGACGTGGGGAACTTGTTGCAACGAGGGTTAATATATCAAAATACACTGGTAAAGGCAAGCTAACCCAACTATACCAATCAACACATTGTTTATTTGAAGCATGCAATTTATTATGTGGTCTTTCTATCTTGCCTTAGTTCAAGTTACAAGCAAGCAATAGATTTGAAAATTTACTGAATTAAACATGCCACCGTTCGGAGACTTTTACCTGCCCATCTGAACCATCTGCACAAAACTTACCATGACCTTCCCTGCCACGAAGATATAGTTAGCTTGCACAGTTTAAATATACGTGGGGGTCACTGGCATAATGCCATAGTGGATGAGTTATAGTCATAGACGAGGATGGTGTGCAACGTGTGGAACATAAAGGGCTACATGTCATCCCGTATTGTACATGAGACTTATTGTAAAGTTTTGTCCGGATCGGATCGGTGCCAGTGTCCCAGTGACCGTCCACAGGAACCATAAAACCTTGTGCACAAGTTGTCTGTGACCAAGCGACGTCTAATACTAAATTATCAATGATGCAGTTCAAGGCAACGCAAGCACACGACAAATAATATAGCATAATCTATTTTGCATAGTCTCCATGTTCAGTTTATTACATGATAAAGTGTGTTCTATACATAGTACAATAATAGAAGAATATATTATAACTAGAATTGAAACACGATGAAAGAATATTCTAAGCGAACTAGCATGCAACAAGGTAATCGTTCACAAGTTA
Organism: Iris macrosiphon; assembly: GCA_036927795.1. NCBI lineage: Eukaryota > Viridiplantae > Streptophyta > Magnoliopsida > Asparagales > Iridaceae > Iris > Iris macrosiphon. The sequence goes on along the minus strand of JAYESA010000002.1, from coordinate 203,155,651 downwards.
ATTGACAAGCATAAAGTAATCTAAGTCTATTCTATTTTATCTTGACACCTTTTAGTTATTATGGTATCGTCTGATCAGAACAATCAAGAGACCAAGCTTTTAGGTGTGAAGACTTGGAAGAAGGATCAACTAATCAAAGTATAGCCACTCACAAGTTAGCGGGGAGAGGAAAGGAAAGAGGTGCCTCAAGACTCCGCTCGTACAATGCCTACTGCACGATCACCTGCATTGCCACAAACAGACGATCAATATCTCTTCTCCTCTTTTCAAGCTCAAAACGAAAGTGCAGTTCAACGAACGAAAGCAATAAAATCTATCGAAACCGTTCATGAAAATTTAAATCCGAAAACCAACTCGAAAGCACGAAAGCAACAATGCGACAACGAAAACTAGGGAAGAAAACTTGCAGCAGAGAGGCCCCTCTTGACTCTGCCTCTTAGTCTGTTCTTGGGAAACGGTTCACTGAATATGGAAATCGATTTCCAAGACAATCCATAATAAGAAAAAGATCTTGATTCAATCTATCACAATCGAACGATACCGAAAGTATTTCTAAGCTGTGCTTCCTGAATAGAGGGAATGGGGCAACACAATCAATCATTGGCAAGAGATACTTGTTCTTGATGTTCACCGCATTGAGGGTACGATAATCAATACATAATCGTGATGTGCCGTCCTTCTTTTTTACTAGTAGCATCGGGACTTTCCAAGGTGATCCACTAGCACAAATGAATCACTTGGTTCTCAATTCTTCAATCATTAGGTACAAGACTTCTAACTCTGAAGGCGCCATCATATAGACTCTCTCTGATACTATTCTTTTCTGGGAAGTAGATCAATGGTAAACTCTATCTCTCTTTCTGGTGGCATGCCTGAAATTTCTTCTAGGAATACATCTGGGAATTCATTAACTCTGGAAAATTGTACTCCTTCTGCTACTGCCATTCTCATGATTGCTGACGAAGACTCCGTCTCTCCTTTAGAAAATAAGAATTCTTCTTCTCGGAGAATACGAAAAATAACCTTGTCATTACGGCAACCTATTGTCGCGTACAGGACATTCAACCAATCCATGCCTAAGACGACGTCATAATCTCCTATAGGAAACTTTATCAGTCTAGCAGAAAAATCTCGTCCGCACACTACGACCCGACACGAGATATAAGCTCTATTGACTGCCATGATACTGTTACTAGTAAGTATATTGAGTCTTACTGATAAGGACTCGGGTTCTAATCCAACTCGTGTCGCAAATCGTGCATACATAAAAGAATATAATGCACCTGAATCAAACAATACTGAAGCTGAATGAGAGTTGACGAGAATGGTACCTACCACCACTTCCCCCGAAGCCAACTGCTCTTCCACAGTGAGTGCCATCGCCTGACCTCGTCCTCTCGGTGCTAGTCCTCTCTACTACGGACTTCCTTGCCTGGCATGTACTTGAGCATGGGCTTGTGCATACTGTTGTGGCCTATGTTGCTGGAATACTTGAGATTGGGTCAAAAAAGGCCTCTGACCCTGGTTCTGCTGAACCGGCACTAGAGACCTATACTGTGGTCCTGCCAGGAAGGATGATGATGAACTAGCTCTGTGTGGGTAAGATCCCACACTGTGGCCTGGTGCCCCACAGGCTAAACACAATCCTTGCACTCGACGACACTCCGAAAATATGTGCCCAGGTTTCCCACAATAAGATCACCCTGCTGAAGAAGATGCCATCTGCTGCTGAGGTCGGGTCGGTTCTGTTTGTTGGACTGAGGCTGTTAAAACTGGCCTTCTCGGAGATCTAATGGTTAAAGTCCTAACTGCCGGGGCTGGTGCTGAAGACTAGGAGTAAGCACCTCCTGATGTGTGGGTCCTTTTTTGCCCTCCAGTTCTATCCATGATTCTCTGGAAGGTATACTCATGCCTCCTTACTGCCTGTAATAGTGCATCAAAAGTCTGTAACTCATGCTCTTCCACCATTGTCATGCCCCAGAACCAGAATACTGGAGAGCGGGGGCGGACAAAGCCAGCTACGTATATCAGAGTACTCTATACCCCGAGATACGGTCACGGCTATCTAGACATGTGAGGGTTTACTCTACAATCCAACGGGCATTCCTAGGTCAAGATTCCTAATTGTCTCAATCTCAAGCAAGCAACAAGTTACAAGAAGTATAATCACCAAATATATAATAGTAAGACGTCCCAAACTATACATACATAGATGATCATGAAGCTAGTTACCAAAATGAAGAACTAATAGAGTGCAATATTACATGATCAGCTCTAACTATAGTCTAGAATATGTTTTACATGTAGACCTACAGGCTAGAATGTCAAAAATTAAAACACGAGATAAACACGTGATCGGTGGCTAAAGGCCTAAAAAGTATAAGTACAAGATCAGGTGGGTGATGAAGAAGAAACCCACTCAAGTCCTCAAGTGTTCCTCGTGTTCACCATTTGGAGGCGGAATGTACGGAAGATCCTGCGATGTTGCTCCGAAATGTTGCCATATAAAACCAGTGGGGTCAGACCCCAAAACAGCAAAGTACCACAAGGGAGCCAACTTAGAAACTAAAACCAGTAAGCAAACATTCAATAGCATAAGTAAATATAAATAAATACAACAAGGAATTAAGCAGTTTAAGCACTTTCAGGAATCAATAACGGGTACAGTTCAGGATTAGTAGCTATGGTGCAGAATTCAAGGCTCAGTCAATTCTTGTATCATACTGTTGTTTGACCCATGCGGGAAGATTCAAGTCGTCGGCCACATCTATCCTAATGCATTATGGCAATCACTGCGAGGAACGCTCGACCATATATTGTGATATATGTGGGGGATTGTAGGTATTTTTCACTTAGCTTTGGGAGTTTTAGTCCCACATTGGAAAACCACCAATGTGTATATCTCAATATATATCTATGCTTAGTATTGGTATATGCACATGAGGTTGTGGCCGTCCATGTGGGTTGACTTTTCTAGAGGGATTAAGTGTGAACTCCATTATGACAATATTTGTTTTGTCACTACCGTTGAAAAAAAATTCTTAGGAGCCAAGTCCTGAAGGGGCTTAGCGACTCGGACTTGAACTCGGGCACGGGCTCAAGGGCACAAAGTGGCGCTTTGTTGGCGCACTTTGCATTTAGCACGACAGCATCATTGCATGACGCTCGTGCGCTCCTTTATGCGCGAGTTGCATGCACGGTTGCTAGCTCGGGCTCATGCTTCGTGGCTCATGCGGCTAGTCGCTAAACGGCCAGGGGCTATACGACTAGTCGCTATGCAGCCAGGGTCTTTGTGGCCAGGGGCTATGGGACCAGGTTTCTATGAGCGAGTCGCATGTGGAGAGGACATGGTCTGCTTTAGGCGGCGCATGATTTTCTTTTCCTTCCGGAATATGCGGCACATGCGGCGCGAGCGGCTGCTTTATGCGTTTGGTGGCGTTGTCTGCCTCGTGCAGTACAGTGCGTCAGGCGGCAGAGATGGCGTATGCGGCACGGGGGACGCATGCGGCACTGACACCCATATTTTGGGAGATCTGGTCAGTCGGCGCTTATGCGGCCTGGAGTTTCCTCAGGCCGCATAGATGTTGTTTTTCTCTATATATAGAGGACCTCCTCTTTCATTTTAGGAGAGAGAAAAACAGATAGAAAAACCAAGAACACCAGATCATATGCGGCCCAGAGTGTCTCCCTCTCACATGGTGCTTTCCGAGTGTTTTTCGAAGATGACATTGAGCGTCCCAAAAGTTTATTTGTGAACTTGCTGGTTCCTGCGAGCAGATCGTTTGTACGACGAATCTTGCTTTGAGCAACGGTGGTTTTGACCACCCCAACAAGGAGCTTTTCTTCAATACTTGCTTTTGCTTCGTTTTTTCTCATTGTAGTGTCTGCGAATGTAAAAAAAAGAATATTTTACTTGTTGCTTGTTGTAATCTTTATTTTTCAAACACACACAAAAGTCAAACGTAGATACGATAATTTTTGACATGAAAAATCCTAGCAGGAAAAACCACGAAACTATTAGTGTCCAACACTGAAATACTTCTCCATTAATGGAATAAGTGTTGGCAATTTTGCCTTTGAACTAAGAAGTTTAGTCTCATATTGGCTACACCACCAAGTGAGTATCTCAATATAAAGCTTTGCTTGTGTTGATGTGTGCACACGGGGTGTGGTGGGGCACATGAGTGCCATGTGGGAGTATTTTCTTAGAGGAAATAATGATTAACTCCTCAAAGAAAGTATTTATGCTTTTTTCATTCTCTTGAAATTTTTTCCTTAGGAGCTAAGCAACTCGGACTCAAGCTTGGGCTCAAGGACGCAAAGTGGCGCTTGCGCGCATGTGCGCTACGCCGCTGCACAGCTGCGATGAAGGCAAAAGCAAGTCGGTTAGGCTGTTATGCAAAGATTTGGATGATAAATTTAGATCCGATTTTTTGTGGGAGTTGAATTAAAATTATTCCTATCTTTACGTAACTAATGGGCGACCTTGTTCCTTTATAAATACTCTCTTCGTAGCCCCTTTGAGGACTTACTTCGAAAAGATAGATATGAAGAGAGGTTCGACCGACGCTGCCATTGGAGTCCAGGAGTTTGTGCGAGTCCAGAAAGGAGGTGACTCGAACATTCCAGAAGTTCTTCGAGAACTTGCTGGTTCCTGGGAGCAGATCGGGTGGGACGAATCTTGCTTTGAGTAACGGTGATCTTCATCACCCCAGCAAGCAGAGATCATCCTTCTCATTTCTCTTCTCTCTTTCGTTCTATCTCAGTTGCAACCGCGTTTGCAAGTAAGAATGAAGATTGATTTCTGATTGTTATTATCTTATAAGCAAGTTGTAATCGAAAATATGTTGGATATTGTGATTCGTTGGAATCGAGTTCTTCAGAAGGCAAACTTGTTTGCTTGAAGTTCTGAGTCTCGAGTACAACTTCAGGGTCAAACAGAGGGTACACTGAAAAGTTTGCTTGAAGCTCTTTTTGTGGCACGTTCCTTCATCTTTTGATTAAGCCCCGAGACTAACAATCTCAAAACAAGATCTGACGAAAAGATGGAGAACACCCGTGCAAACCTTCTTGACACAGGTTTTTACAAACGTGAGAAGATTGATGGGCTATACTTATATCATTTGGATGAGTAAGGAGTCCTCTGTCAAGTGATGGCCATGTGTTTCCAGATCCTGGATCTACTATTCCTGCGGATGAATGTGGACTTGAGGCTGGCGTCGCTAGAGAAGCACATTCCAAGAGGAAGGAATACGACATCTTATGCAAGTTGCCGCATAGAGATGTCTTAGGCAAGTTGCCATATGAAGAAGTCTACTGCAGTTGCCGCATAGAGACTGGAACTATGCATAGGCTGAATCTGCACATGGAATTCTTTTGGCACATGGAAGAACTCAGTGCATAACAGGCTCGGAGCAGGGTAGTCACTGCGTATGGCATTCTTTTGACGCATGGCAGGACTTGGCGCATGGAAGCACCCATGTGGCTGGCTATAAGCAAGGTCTAAGCGCGATCAGGTCATACGCACCTTGACACATGTCTCTTCAAGCATGAAGGACCATGATAACGAGGATTGAAGATCAAATTTCAAATCAAAATAGCAAGGTAAAAGCTTAACTTGGTTACTTTGATTACTTAACTTGGTTGTTATGATTGCGCAGGTTAAGTCATGTGACTTGGTTGCTGACCAGTGGATGTAAACTGGTGCATCTAGCCAGGTGTGCTCTAGTAAGAGTTGTTCATCAAGATCGAACCTATCATTGGAGGAGGTCTCAATGGTCAGCAAGGATCAAGCAGAGGATCTGGGGATTAGGACAATGGTTCTGAGCTTCGAGAAGTTACAGTCGAAGGAGTGTGTGTAGCATATTACAAATGATTACAAAGGATCTGGTCTCAGGAAGTCTGTTGCAGCCTTGAGGGTGAACATCCATGGTTGTCAAATGGTGATATCTTAGCAGGAGATGTACTTTGAAACAAGTCTTTCAGTATCAGATACATGTTTGAGCTTATGCTTGCGAGTTGAGTCTCATTATAAGAGTTTTGGGACACCAGAAGGACATATACTCTGTACCGTAAGATATCTAGTCTAGGGCTTATCTCCAAATGTGGGGGTAAGGAGGTGGAGAAGTGTGAGGTCTGTGCGCAGACAAAGATCACAAAAAAATCGTTCAAACAGATAAACCGAAGTACATATCTTCTGGAGTTGGTGCACTCAGATATCTGTGACTTCAAGCAGTTCTCCACAAAGGCCAAGATGAAGTATTTGACTACATTCATCGACGACTACTTGAAGTACGCATTCATCTACCTGCTCAAGTAAAAAGACGAAGCTTTCGAGAAGTTCAAGGAGTTCAAGGCTTAGGCTGAACGTCAAACATGGCAACAACTCAAGATACTCAGAAGTGATCGATGCGGAGAGTATAGATCTATTGAATTCGCATCGTTCTGCAAAGAACATGAAATTGTCAATAAGACAACGACTCTGTATTCTCATATGATAATGGAGTAGCAGAAAGGAAGAACAGGACGTTGACAGAGATGATGATATGTTGACTGCGGATCTTCCAAACTACTTCTGGAAAAAAGCTGTGCTGACGGCTACTTTCATTCTGAACAAAGTGTTATACGCAACTTCCGATGTCACTCCTCATGAACTATGGTTCAAAGTCAGACCCAACTTGAATCTCATTCGAGTGTGGGGGTGTCTAGCATATGTGAAGCTTCTGGACTTGAAGATACAGAAGCCGGGTACGAGGACTACGAAGATTATCTTCCTGGGTTATGCTGAGAAGAGTAATGCTAGAAGGTTTCTTGATATTGAATCAAATCATATCATCGAATCTCGCGATGCAGAATTCTTTGAAGATATATTTGCAAGGCATAAGAACATTGTTATCGCGAATATTCCGTAGAATAGGGTGGGTGCATAGGAGGCTAACACTTCCAATGAAGATGTAGTTCAAGAAGAAGTCATTCCAAAGACAACGTTCGAACTAGAACTAACAGAACCGGTGTCTAAGCGATTGAGGAGACATAAGGACTTCGGAGAAGATTTTGTCATATATCATGTGGAAGCAGATCCGCTTACCTATGATAAGACGATGAAGACCAGAGACGTTGTCTTCTGGAGGGAGGCTATCAATGAAGAGTGTGACTCAATAACCTCCAACAACACTTGGGTATTGGTCGATCAGCCTGGAGGAGCAACCAATCGGATACAAGTGGATCTTCAAGAAGAGGATGAAGGCCGATGGAACTATTGACAAGTTCAAGGCATGGTTGGTTGCCAAGTGATTTTTCTTAGAAGCAGGGGATCGACTACTTTGACACATATGTTCCAGTAGCGCGGATGACGATCATCAGAATGTTGATTGCTATAAGTGCAATCCATAAGATAGTTATACATCAGATTGATGTGAAAACAACATTCCTGAATGGTGAATTGATCGAAGAGATTTACATGCAACAACCAGAATGATTCATTATGAAATGGCTTGAAAACAAAGTCTGCAAGTTGGTAAAATTGTTGTACGGTCTGAAGCAAGCTCCCAAAATGTGGCATAAGAAGTTTGATAAAGTTATAAGATCAAACGGATACAGGGTCGGTAAAACGGACAAGTGTGTTTATACAAAGTTCGCTGACGGGAGAGGAGACATCGTTTGTCTGTACGTGAACGACATGCTAATTCTGGGTACGGATCTAGTACGTATCACTGAGACAAAGAAGTTTATCTCATCCAAGTTCAGTATGAAGGACTTGGGAGAATCTGATGTTATCCTGGGAATAAAGATCATCCGGACGTACACTAGAGTGGCGCTGTCGCAGTCTCATTATATTGAGTAGATGCTTACACGCTATGGATATCAATATCTTCCAGGGATCGGTACTCCGTATAGGTGTGACAAGAAACTGAAGCTAAATTCGAGAAAAAGTGTTAGAAAGCTGGAGTATTCAAGCGTCATCGGGAGTTTTATGTATGCAACAATTGCCACAAAGCCTGATTTAACTTTCGTCATGGGGATGCTGAGTCGGTTTACGAGCAATCCAGGTGTTGAGCACTGGACAACTATGAAGAGAGTGATGAGATATCTCAAGAGGACTCAGAATTATGCACTGCACTACAGCGGGTATTCAAAAGTGGTGGAAGGCTTCAATGATGCAAGCTGGTGTTCAGAAGTAGAGAGCGAAAGGTCCACATGAGGATACGTCTTCTCCATAGGTGGAGCTGCTATATCGTGGAAGTCGAAGAAGCAGATAATGCTCTCTTATTCCTCGATAGAATCTGAGTTCTATGCACTGGCGGCTACAGCGGATGAAGCAGAGTGAGTTCAGGAGCTCATGTATGATCTTTCAGTGGTTGGTTTGCAGATTCCGGCGGTACCGATATGCTGGGACAACCAGGCGACTATAGAAGAGGCATCAAATGACCTCTTCAATGGTAAAAAGATGATTGTGTACCAAAGGCACATAGCAGTGAATGATCTTATCAAACCTGGAGTTATTGTCGTGATTGATGTTCGGAGCCAGAAGAATTGATGTTCGGAGTCAGAAGAATCTGGTCGATCCGTTCACCAAAGGTCTCAAGCGCCAGCTGGTCGAGGACACAATAATTAAAATGGGCTTGAAAACATTATGATATTCTGTCTTTGTAATTATACCATCAAGTTATATGCTATTAGTTCAAAGAGAAATCTACTAGGCATCTAGCTTTTGGTTCAAGGAAGGATCATTGACTAGAAGAATATTAGGAACAGTGGGTAGTCCTTTGAGACATTAAGGGGCTACGGACCCAGAACCACTGTTGTCTGCTATTTGTTCTTTGAGTAGAACAAAGTCCCGTGAGAGGATGACTTAGATGCCTTAATGAGTTCTAGGGCATTTAGAATGTTCTGCGTGCTTTACAGGAAACACGGTAGCACATCACTACAAAGGAGCGGAGGATTCCATGCTACAATGGGTAACACCACCATGAGGTTCCTCGATAAGGTAATGCCTCGGCTTCGTGAGACATGTCACAGCAGCGTAGCACCGCATATAGGCAGGTGGCATAATGCTGTAAAATAAAAAGTGGTAGACAATACTACAAAGAGGCCCCAATGACCTCATGTTACAGTGATATGACACCACCAAGAGGTACCTAGAGAGGGTAAAGCCTCGGCTACGCGAGCCATGTCACAGCAGCATAATACCGCAAGGAAGCACAAGGCTTCATGCTGATAGTTTAGCATTACAAAGAGGCTGGGACCTCATGCTACAGTGGATGACACCACAATGAGGTGGAACCTCGGCTTTGGACCATGTCATATCGGAGTAGCACCGCAAGAAAGCGCAAGACTTCATGCCAAGGACTCTTTAAAAGAACTCACCTGGAGTGTATGGAAAGAGATATAGACCGTCTTTTGAGGGTAAACCTGTAGACGTCCAAGATACATACACCGAAATCTGGCGTGCACAGGACCTTTAATGTGCAATCGGAAGCACAATTGATGTCATTGTGTGAGTGGAAAGAATTGCAACTATGACGTATAATTCAAGGCCTAGTCCATTCTTGTATCATACTGTTGTTTGACTCATGCAGAAAGATTCAAGTCGAAGCAACATCCTAATGCGTGATGGGCAGTCATAGTGGGGAACTCTCAACCCACATATTGAGATATGTGGAAGATTGTTGGTGTTATTTCCTTTAGACTAAGAAAAATAGTCCTACATTGGCTACACCACCAAGTGGGTATCTCAATATAATACTTTGTATGAGTTGAGGTGTGCACATGGGGTGTGGTGGAGCACATGAGTGTCATGTAGGGTTATTTTATTAGAAGAAAAAATGATTAACTCCTCAATGAAAGTATTTATACTTTTTGTCATGCTCTTAAAATTTATTCCATAGGAGCTAAGCCCCAAAGGGGCTTAGCGACTCGGACTCGGGCTTAAGGACGCAAAGTGGCATTTTGTTGGCACACTTTGCACTTAGCACGTTAGTATCGGCGCATGGCGCTTGGGCGCATTTGATGCGCTCAAGCGCTCGGTTATGCACTGCATCATGAGCTGTTGTTTGTGCTGTCGCATGCGCTGCTGCTTCCGCGACCGCATGAGCGGTTACTTGCGTGGCCGCTACTATCGGATATATTTGAACGGTTATGGAAAGATATGGTCAGTTATTCAGATCTGTTTTTTGTGGGATTTGAATTAATTCATGTACATCATTGTGGGATTTGCAGTTAATTTGTTCCTATCTTTCCGTAACTAATGTGCGTTCTGGCTCCTCTATAAATACTCTCTTCGTGCCTCCATTGAGGATTTACTTTGAAATAGAGGAGACGAAAAGAGTTGCTGATGCCGTCATTAAAGTCCATAAAGTTCGTGCGAGTCCAAGCATGAGGTGACAGCGAGCGTTCTAGAAGTTCTTCGTGAACTTGCTGATTCCTAGAAGCAGATCGTGTGGGACAAATCTTACTTTGATCATCGGTAATCTTCATCACCCCAGCAAGCAGAATTTCTTCTTCTTCTTCTTTTCTCCTGAGAAGTTGTAACTAGTTCTGTCCGTCTGCAACTGCAATTGCAAAAAAGAATTGAAATTGTTTTATGATTATTTTAATTTCTGCAGCAAGTTGCAATCATATTATATACTATAAGTTGTTCGTTGGATAGAGACATATCAGTGAGAAACTCTTGTGTGAACTCCTGATTTCGAGTTCAACTTTCGGTTCTTCTATCTTTGATTAAGTCCCGAGACTAACAATTCACATTGATAGTAAGAAAATATTTATATAATCATGAATGCTAACAATTGAATTTATCTCTTAAAGGAACTTGACATAATCTATTAAAATTAACAAGTTTTTCTAAACTATTATAATTAGCAATTAAATTTCTTTAACTTTTTCCAATTTACAACTTGGGACCTATGCCTTGTTAACAATGGTAACTTTCTATTTTTTAATGATAATCTCAACACCCCCCCCCCCCCCCCCCCCCCCTCTACTTTACTGGTGAAGGTGGTGGAGGGTAGCAAGCCAAAAATACAGAAAAGTTTATGAAATATAGTTGATAATCATAGAAGTTTAGGGTAAAAGTAGTTAATTTGAAGGGTTCAGGAGAAAAACTTGCAAAACAGGAAAAGTTCGGAATATTTAACTGAAACTAGACTAAATATTTGGACATGAAATGTATAACTGTTCAATGTACCTCTTGAAGGAACTCGGTTATCCCCTGCTGGCCACTGGGATCTAACATCTTTATAGCAACATCAGCGTTGTCAAGGAAAGCTCTGTAAACAACCCCATATCCTCCTTGTCCAATCTTTGATGACTTGCTTAAACCATTTGTTGCACTTTCAATATTGTAGTTAGTGAACAATTTGATGCTTGACGCCTCGCTATAAGGAAGAGAATGCTCGAGCGACTGTATATTGGAAAATAGGAAGTGCAATGTGTTAGTGCCCAATGAAAATATAAGTGTGGTACGGTGATACACTGATACAAGTGAATTGTGGATGATCAACCTCTGGTTTATTCTTTTTCCAGAGTCGAAGTATATCTAAAAAGCAATTATTATCAACTTCTTGCATATCTTCATTGTGCAGCGGTACCTCAATTTTAATCCAAAGTTTTTTGTTTCCTATTAAAGGATTACATATTTGATTAGAAAAGGGGGATCGCGACATCAAGAGTGAATAACTATGCAAGAGTAGAACCAGGCTACTCTCTTGTGAAGTAGGGGCCAGACAAGGATTGACCAGTTTATAGGTTTATCAGGTCTGCGTAGCAATTCATTGGAACAGTCATAATCTAACAATTAGATTATATTTGATATAGTTGAGACACAATCAAGTATAATTTCTTTGGGTATGTGGAATCTATGGCATCTAAAAATATGACACACAGTCAAGTATAATTTCTTGTTTTTGATCAACCAGCAGAATAGGAATTAGTAGCAAGTTATCACACATTCATGTATCAAATAGTATGGTTAGGTTTACCTTACATCTTATCTAACTCTGTTAGTTTCTTCATTATCTGCAACGATGCTTTAACAAGGTGGGTGAGATTTTCTTTGAATAAAATGAAAATTGTCTTTGGAATAACAAATGCTTGAACCCAAGATCTTTCCTAAAAAAATTAAGGCCTCAAGCTTTGGTTGTCAACAATACTCTACACACCTTAAAAAGGGTAGGAACTAAGAGAGAAAACTTACAGTACTAGACATAGGTGGACCTTCCTTTACTTCTTCATCTTCCAGACTTTGCGAAGACCCCTCTTCGGCTTCCTTGTGGACTACTGATGGAGGATCGAGAGGGATAAAGAACACACACATCTTAAACTCCTCAATGACCTTACCGTGGCTCTTTTCGAACTGAGATACAAAAAAAAAGATTCATGATAAAGTCCGTCTGAGCAATTATCTCAAACAAAAATTCTATACTGCACCCAAACTGCAGAGTTGTGACAAGGGCCTGTCATTATTTATATTATTCCCAACAATTCACATAGAAGGGAGTACAAAGCAATTTACCATTTCCGGGGTTATGTCCTCTGCTGTTGCGCCATCCCACACGAGGAAGCTCTGGACAAGGAACTTGTCCTTGCATAGCATGTCAACCGGAGCCTCCGTCTGGGCATCCATTGCGATTGTATCATCGAGTGTTGAGCCAGGGAGAATGATTCCTATATTTGGACGCACACAATACTTGTCCGGATCGGTGACTTTGAACAATTTGTAGTATGAAACATTATGCATCGAACAATTCACATTGATATATGACTATATTTATTCCCCTAAGATGTAATATAAGCAACAGGAAAGAATGAGCAATTGAAGAACACAAGTAACTAGTTAGGTTAATTACCTTGAAGGGAACAAACAGATCAGTGTTGTTGGTTAGTTGAATGCAGCATGACATCTTACTGTTCGATTCAACTTCAAAACAAAATAAAAATATAACTTGAGCAAATAATGGCAAATTTGAGCAAAATAAAATAATTTGGTGCAAATGACAAAAAATAATATTTGCCCCATCCTTCATGAGAACAAGTTAATTCTAACAGATGCAGAAAGAAACCCCAGTCAAATAATTAACTGAGAACAGTAACATATATCATATTACCGTTAGATACAAACTAACTTCAACTTTCACCAACTTGATTAATTCCTTCTTGTATTCTTATGTTAAATTATCCATTTTACTTGATTTGTATATATACCTACGATTAACAATGCCTGCCGGTCATCAACTATATCAACGTAAAATATTGTTCAATATATATATATATATATATATATATATATATATATATATATGTGCACAATTTTAAAAAAGATTTCGTGACCGAGCAAATAATAATAATAATTGCCATCAACGATAGAGAAAATAATAATAATAATAATAATAATAATAATAATAATTGATGAATATATACAATAGGAGTACATAGATCAATCACTAAATATTAGCTAAAATGTTGTCGAGCTTTGTTGAAATCTCCCTCATAAGTTGAGAGCTCTTCCTTTCATGGTCACAGCATTCCAAGCCAATGTATGCAAGATACTCTACCACATCTTCGGGCCATGCCCCAGCTATCGAATCAACAATTGCCATCAACGATTTCTTTCTACGTGCTCTTTCCACCTTCTTATCGACTCTAGCAGCTGGCTGCCTGGTCAAAATTCTCAGGATTGTAATCCCAAAGGAGTAGACATCACATCCTGGAGTGAGTTTTCCTGTCTCTAGGAAGTCCGGGTCAATGTACCATTCAGTGCCTTTGATACTCTTTGTCTGAAGGAACGCAACGGTGGCTGTTCCTTCGGGTAAGAAGCGACAAAGCCCAAAGTCGGTGAGCTTGATGTGGAAGTTTGCATCGAGAAGAATATTGTGAGGCTTCAGATCTCCATGAACCAAGAGTTGAGGCTTGTTTGAGTGGAGAAAGTTGAGTGCCAAATATATCTCGTAAACAATGCGGATGCGGATCTGCCACGTGAGAAGCCCGGGATTCTTGTTGAGCATATCTTCCAGGCTTCCGTTTGGGAGAAATTCGTAGACGAGAGCGCGAAGGTTGAAACATGCTCCTATTAAGTTGACAAGGTGTTGGTGCCGCAATCGTCCCAGAACCGCCAGCTACAATAGTAGTATTCAGACAAAAATACAGAAAGAGAGAAACAGGTATGTTGAAATTCAATTCAACTACACAAACTCAAATAAGAACTCAAAATAATAAATTGCAATATGGATGTGACACGAGGATTTAACTAACATTGAAAGTGTAGTTATTTTACTCTTTAATCCCTTGGGGAAAAAATCAAGGATCAGATGCGTGTAATCCAACGGTTTTTCATGACTGAGTTCTAAAAATTAAGAACTCACGACTTCCTCTTAGGATTTTTGGTAGAAATTCATATTTGGACATAAATCTCTAGTTGTAGAATTTACCTCTTGAATGAATTCATCCGAACCTTGATCGCTGTTGGCGTCTAACATCTTTACAGCTACCTCTGCATTGTCAAGGTAACATCTGTAAACACTCCCATATCCTCCGTGCCCAATCTTTAATGTCTCGCTGAAATGATCAGTTGCAGTCTGAATGTCAAAGTCAGAGAACACTTTGATCACTTCCAAATTTTTGTCTTGAGATGTTTCTCTTGTTTTCTCCATGCCCATAGAAGTTGTTCCACAGCTGTCATTGTCCTTGTCCGATTTTTCAGAGATTACCATCTTTATTTTCTCAGTTTCCAAGTTCACGGAAGAAGAAGTTCCACAGTTTCCTATCCTTGTTTGCTTACTGTCTTCATTATCGGAACATAAAACCGGCTATATTGGAAATAGCAGATGAAAGAAATGTTAGACCATGACTAGAAGGAAAAAAAAGTGGTATGATGACAGGTGAACTGGAAACAACTACATATGTTTATTATGGTGTTATTTCCTTCTCTCTATTAATTAGTTATCATCTATCCAAATCTCAAAAGAAATCTAACGGTTGAATATTCCATTAATATAGTTAAATATTCCACCAAAAATTAAATTTTGTATTCTATAAATTTTGTATTCTATAATATTAAAGTAAGTAATGAGTAAATCTGGGACAAAACCAACCCGATCATAGAAGTTGAGGGGACTAGAATCTGAAACTTTTGCTTTCTCAGCGTCATAGATGTTTGATTCTCTCGTCACTCCTTCGACTTCTTTGATACGACCAGTTTTTACTGCTGCCTCAAAATATTTGGAACGTATATGTGGATCTTGACTATTTCATTAAAGAAAATATATATGATTTATCAGCATTTGCATTTGCTTTTGCTAGTGCCTTCTCAGAAAGAAAACATTAAAACTCGAAATGTACCTGGAGCTCGTATACGGTCCCAGGAAAAAATAAAGACCTTCATAAGACTTGAATTGCTCAAAAAGTTCAATGCAAGATTCCACACCAAACTTCCCATAATATTTATTGGCAGTCTGCAGACATGCATTTGTTGGGATCGTACACATTTAACTTATGCAATGTATCAGAAAAAGAAGAAGAAAAAACATATCACCTGCACAACTATCTGAAGATATCCTCTAGGCTTTTCCAGCAGAAGCCCTCTCATGCACTCTAGAGCCGACTCCCTAGAAAGGGTCCCAACGAACTCCACTAAAGACTGGAACCACAAGCAAGTAAAAATTCATTTTAGAAATCGCAAGTTATAGGACTAATTAAACCGGAGAAGGATGACAGACCTGTGGGTCAATGGCATGGGTATTCACGATAACACGCTTGATATCCCGCAATTCTGTGTAATGCTGCAGTAGTGAAGATGTGTTAGTGATACATTGCCTCTTCTTTGACACTATTCTCAGTGTTACAATCCAGTCAGTGAAGAAAATCGATAAAGGTGAACTAATGACATAGATGAGCTAATGGCAGTACTACGATGAAAAGAAGCTAAACCAGTGATACATTCCTCTCTATTCCTTCAGACAAGCCTAGTAGCCCAGCAGCTATCAATTAAGCCATTAACTCAATGATTAGCTAAGTAACAGAGGTCCAAACTCAACATTAAAGAGGTCCAGACTCAGTGTTAGAGGAGTATCAGAGCAAGAACTCAATGGGCAGCTTAGCTCATGGTATGGAGGGTTGATTGTCATCATCAGAAGAGTAAAATAGCAACTGGCGTAGCAAATAGATCAAGGCAACTAACATATAAGTAGAGTATCAGAGTATCAGATACTTTAGCCTGGAACTCAAAGCATGCCAAAGAAGCTCAGAATATTACCAAGATCAGTTGCACTGTCAGTAAGGAGGAGAGTACCAACTCATAACAGAGGTATCAACTCAAGGTAGTTAGCCAATTCGGTTAGGAGTCAGTCACAGGACAGTTATGTAGTTGAGCGTTTAGCTATAAACTAGCAATGCGTGCATAAAAAAAATTGATGAAAACAAAATTTTAACATGAATTTATTATAAATACTGGCGTCCCTAAGAATTGAACTCAGGCAACCAAAGAAAATTCCTCCCACCTTAACCACTTGAGTTAGAATTGTTTAGCTATAAAAAAAATCATATTATATAGTTAAATAATTAGTTTTTTAACATAATTAATGAAGTATTTACATACGGCTTAGACAGCTCAATTTTGAGCCATTTCCAAGCCAACTTATATTAGTAGAGATAAGCAGGCTAAGTGAGGAGAGTGGATGTGATTGGTAATCTTGTTTCTACATTTTAGATTTCTAATTTGTAATCTTTTCCTTTTTTTCCTTTGTAATCTCTTTCTTGAATCAATTAAGAAACCCTGGTTCTTTATTTTCCCCAATTAAGCTGTTAGCTTGAGTTCTTGAGCCCCACTTAACAAAATCAATGGCAATTTATGATAGATTTCCCCCAATCTCGAGCCAATGGGGAAAGAGGTCTATCAGTTAGTCCTATGGATTCCACAAAGTAGAATTAAAGTTACACATGGCAAGCTAATCCAACCTGTAGAGCATGCATAAACAATCCAGCATTTTCACATAGGCAACCTATTTGATGACGATCATAGTGACTGAACATCCTCTTATCTAATATAGCATCTGCAACTCTCGGAAAGTAAAATAGATTGGTCTCCAACACCTGTACAGTAAGTAAGAAGACTGACAGTATAGTGATAGAAATCGTAGATGAAACAAATATGTGACGAGCAAATTAAATAAACACTTCACCTTCGTTTGAAGGGAACCGTGTTCAGGTAAATTTGGTTTCAGAACGTACAACAAAAAGGTTGTTGCTTCTTTAATCAAATTTCTCTACAATCACAAGGAATAGAAACACATCATCAGATAGGGGCAAGAAGTTTTTGTCTGGAAAATGATAAATCATTCAACTATTTATTATACAAATCCTGTATCGCTCTACCAAATGACAAGTTATCTAACTACCAAGATGGAGTGCATGAAACGAGTTAAACCTGAAGAAAAAGACCGGTAATTGTATCATACTCAATTGGACAGCCACCTTCTAGTTCAGACATCTTCATAGCAAAAGTAACTGCTACCTGCAAACAAATTTTATTGAGAATTAGTTTTACCAATAAATTCTGGTGCGTCAGTCCTTTTCGCAGTTTGGCTTAACATGTCCTAGACAAGAACGACACTCCATATAGAAGATCGTATCATCTTACCTCTTCGTCTATACTCTTTAATCTTTATAGTCTGGGGGGACTTGGAGGGTGTTCCTTGGTTGCATAAGCTTAAACTACATAACCATAAGGTAGGTCTACTTCTTCAACTGCTTGACTAGGTTTTTGCCTGGCCCTCGTGCTTAACTAACTTGGCTAGAAATTTGGCACCAACGTAGTTCGAAGGTTGGTCATAAAAACAATGTCAATCTTTTATAGAGTTTTCTTATGCTTCATAGCCGACCCTATTATGATGGGAGAATGCTTGGATGATGATTAGTTTACCAATAAATATTCGCCAATATTTAAGTTAAGGTTAATCATGTATAGAAGAGAAATAGAATACTGGTCCATAGGAATTAAAATTAAAGTTGCACATAATATGATTGGGAAAGAATAACTGAACCCCAGCATTTTCTAGCATGTACCTCTATGCAAAAGTAGTAACTGTTAAAAGATTTGAGAATAATTTAAATTTGTGTTAATATATTCCGTTCACATACCACAAGTTCAAACTAATCAATGTGCTTCAACTCGTGGTGTTGGGTGGGCCGGGGCCGAGCCAGCCCTGGTTTGACAGGGTCCAGTCCGGGAGTTAACCCAAATATTAAACCACAGTCTGGGCCCATGGCCCGGGTAGAGGCAGACCGGACTGGGTCTGGGTCAGCCCGCGGGAGTATCTATTTGTAAAAAAATTTAATATAGATAATTTACATATAGATACCGTATCTATATATATATGTATATATGTAAGTATAAGTTGTGTTTGGGTCTTATGGCTAGCTGGGGTTTGTTACTAGAGAGATTTAAGATTCTATTTATAGCAAGCCTCATTTGCTAAAGTTTTTTTTTTTTTAACATATATATATATATATATATATATATATATATAAGATTTGTAACGGACCTTAGACCGGACTTTCGATCCTGGGGTAAAACCTGGTCCGATCCGGTTAGGAAACCGGACCGAGCCGAGCAGTGGGAATGTGAACCCAGCCCAACCCGGATGGAGGATCGGGTCGGACCGGTCCGGACTTTGACCGTGGATGGCCCTGTCCGGATTTGATCGGACCAATTTGTAGGCCACATTTTGAGTAAGAAAGGATAATCTGGTGTATAACCAACCTCTAGCTTCAACATATAACCAAATCTAACTAAATTACCTGGGGATCTGGTTCCAGAACCATTTTGAGTAAGAAAGGATAATCTGGTGTATAACCAACCTGTGTCAAATAATTGTTAGTCAGGATTGCCACCCAGAGAGGTAAAATACAAATAGAAATTGTACCACAACCAATCATTTAATTGTTTAAAGAGTAACTGCATGACCTGTTTTGAGTAAGTGTGAATCTTGTCAAACTCCCTTCTCTCAACGAAAGCAGCAACAACTTTTGGACTAACCCTTGCTTTTATATATATTTTGAGTGCAAGGTCATTGTCAATAGTCTAACAAAAAAAAAAAAAAACTATAAACAAAGGAAAATAGGTGAGGTAGTAACTATGACAATTTTGGGAGAAAGATGCTAGTTGTCGACAATATACCCTTAATGCTGGACAACATCTCCACTGAAAATAATTTAAACAATCAAGACAAATAGGAGGGATCATGATTCCCGCTATCAAGCATTCTGAAAGTTTCCGAATAACATCAGTTGTATCTGTCTTTTTGGACCGTACAAATTAGTTCTTTAACTATCCAATTTCTCACAAGATTTTGAACTAATATGTATTGTCCAAAAAGACAGATCAAATGGCAGCTATTTGGAAACATTCGGAAATGGTTAATAGTGGGATTCCTGATCCTCTCTCTCTCTCTCTCTCTCTCTCTCTCTCTCTCTCTCTCTCTATATATATATATATATATATATATATATAAGACAAACAGGTAAGTACCCATCCCAGGCTCACCTGGTGAGAGGGTTATACAAAAATGTTACAGATTGAGACTCTTATTTCTTACCTTCACAAGATCACCCAATTCTTCGCTGCACTCGAGTTTATCCTCAGCTAACCAACCTTCCAAAAAATGCTTCTTGTTCTGCGTCACAACCAAACGAGACAACTCTAACGTCTCAAATGCGTTGAGCTTTCCCTCAGTTAACACTCTCCCAAAGTACTGCAATATGGGAGGTGTTTTCCCATGTTGCAGAAGAACACTCTGCATTGTGAAATTGATAAATTATATGAATAATAATAATTCTTGAACAAGACTGACATGGAAAGGAAACCCAATACAGAAGTACAAATATTTAACTACAGGCCAAAGTGTACCAGTGATAGATGTACAAAAGTGGATAAAGGTCCTTAAATACGTCACAAATGGGAAAGAAATCCTATATGAAAGTCCGAAAGGGAACTACTATAACAATTTAAAAAAATTGAGTTACAATCTTGCAGAAGGAAAATCACCTGCAATTTGGCAACAGTCTCAGGTGTCCTTAGGATGCCTTGTGGAGAAGTAGCAGCAAGCTCTGCAGCCTCTATATACTTTGTTTGGGAGACTAATTCTTGAAACCTTTCCCTAACCTAAATCACAAGATCATGGATGAAGAGGTTCTGAGTTCGAGCACTAGTTCTAAGAAAAATAATTGTACTGTCACTGAAATGTTAAGATGCTTAAAAAAAGGCCAAATTTCAACTTCCTTCAACTATTTAAGTTTTTTTATTTGATACCATAACTTTAATATTAGACAACTTAATATCTCAACTATAATTATACAACTTAATACCCTAACAATGTTAAGAAAAATCCAAAATGACAAAAATACCCCCCCCCCCCCCCCCCCCCCCCCCCCTCATTTGTGATCACTTCGAATACCCCCAGGAGGGAGGATGAGGGTGATTTGGTCAAAAAATTATTATTTATTTTTGTTGAAATGGAAAAATTAACTCATGACTGACTGAGGGTATCGACTTGAAAATATTCAATAGTTGAGGGTAGTGATTGGTATGATATTAAAGTTTAGGGTATCAAATTGGACTTGAATAGTTGAAGGTATCAAGTTGAAATTAAGACTAAAAAATTTGATTTTTTCTCTCTGAACATGCAGAACACTGAACTATTAGATGAAAAAAGGCATATACATAATATGCCTTGATATAGTCTACATGTAGAACCCTCCAAATAGACCATGCAAAACCAGAAATGCAGGAAAACTGACAGCATAAATGACCTTGGGGAATTAAGAGAGAAAAACATACATTATCAAGCAAGGATGAACCTTGAGTTCCATTTTCTAGCATAGATGCCTTTGGGGAGGATCCCTCTTCGGCTTCCTCGGTCCCCGAAAAAACATTGGCAGGGATGTAGACCACACATAAAGTAATCTCTTTACCGGCGTAGAAAGCTTCGTTGTTGAGCTGCAATACAAATTAAAAATCCGTATATACTATCATACAAGTCCAAAAATAATCAAAATAAATCACAAGAAGGTTGGATGTTAGTCACCTTTTCAGAGGTTAAGTCCTCTGCTTCCACACTGCCATTCCCAACAAAACTCATAATAGAGAACGTTTCCCTGCATTGCATGTCCTCCGGAGCTTCCTCCAAGGCATTCAATGTAACTAGCATACAGAAACCAAAGGAAACACCCAGTTATAATTAACAAATTAACCACCAACAGTACCAAATTAAAATTGTAACTATACACTGCTTGTTATGTACCTGTAACACTACATGTTGAACGTGGCAGAAGGGTTCCCATACAGTCTGAAGACACCCGATATTTCATACTACTGGAGGGTATGACCTATAATTTTGAAGTGAGAAACATTGTGCAAAATTAATTCAACATGATCAGCAATGATTCTAGTCTTAAAATATAAAGGCTAAATTTGCATCTAAAGATTATGAACTTTCACAGATTTGTAATAACAGATTTGTAAGTTGTTATTCTAAACTATTAAAATTAACAGCTTGTTATTCTAAACTGTTAAAATTTACAACTAAATATCTTTAACTTTCACCAATTTGCAACATGCTACCCCATGTCATAAGGTACGGTACTTTAAGAAATATGAGAATATAAAGGGTACCATTATTAATGGCATAAAGGTAGCAACTTACAAATTTGGAAAAAAATTAAG
The DNA here is from genome assembly GCA_036927795.1 of Iris macrosiphon. Taxonomy (NCBI): domain Eukaryota; kingdom Viridiplantae; phylum Streptophyta; class Magnoliopsida; order Asparagales; family Iridaceae; genus Iris; species Iris macrosiphon. The sequence continues at coordinate 203,133,939 of JAYESA010000002.1, read as the reverse complement.
ATATTTTGTTGCTAATTATAATGTTAGCGCTCAAAAAATAGCCAAATTTTCAGTCATACCGTTCCTAGAACTCTCAAGATACAACAAAGGGCACGAAACATCCAACATGAGATGATACGAGACAAGGGTTTCGCTACCTAGTCAGCAGACAGAGGTTGAGGTGAACAGCAACCCTCATAGAGGTGCGGGGACGAACCCCTGTTAGAAGAAAAAAATAATTGAAGAGAAAGAAAACAGAAATTATCATTGTAGAATTCTGCTCCCTCAAAATATTGAACCCAGTAGAAATCATCATTGGTCTCGCAAACTTCTGCTCTAGGAGAATCAAGCCTTGCACAAATTCTCAGAGACTCTACCTCGCAGAATTCATCCTCGCAAAATTCTGCTAAAATGAACAGATCTCGAATAATCCTGCTTAAACATGAAACCTCACAAGAATGGAACCTCACAGAAAGTTGTCCCGCAGAATGAAGTTTTAACCAAGGAGAATTAAGCAATCTCGCTACGTCATAGGACATGCATGTTTAAACGACCAATCAATATTTAATGCACCGACGGCGCTGCCACCGATCAGCATTAATCGTGTTGACAACTCTGCCAAAGTTGTTAACGTCTCGATCTCCAAAACAACACTATTTTCAATGACTGACAAAGCAGACATGCGGCTGTCAGTTCTCGATTTCTGAAAGGGCGTTGTTTTTAAGAGGAATGTTATTTTGTTTAAGACAGTTTCGCCCATGTGGGCTGCCACAGTGACGAGAGGTTGTACGTGCAGACAACCACGGGGTGCACATGCAACATTTCTGCGAGGGAAAAACATTTCTGCCGGGTGCTTATTCCACGGAAGAAGTAGTGCAATCCAATAGTTCTTCTTTTTCCCCATAAAGAATTCCATCATTATCAAGACCATGAGCATCTACTCATTGTTTTCTCCGACATACTCCAAAAACTCAAGATCAGTCATGTACATCTCCGTTTGATCTTTTCCATCGAGTTTTCTTCCTTGGGTCTACTACGTTCGTGCAACCTTTAGTAGATGTTCCATTGAAGGACACTCGAAGCTTCCTATCCACGTTGATTTCCTGGAGTCCATATCAACAAAGGAGAGAGAACTTTCGTGCAAAAGCACTCTACCAAAGTCTTCTCTAAAACCAAGTTCTGAAATATCCGAGAGGAACTGGTCCTCGTCAACCGAAGTCCTTCACCTCGTGTCAGACCGTCTACGAAGAGAGAGGGTAACACACCGACCTGCAAAATTTTTACCGCTACAATTTCCTAGAAATATTATTTGTAATAGAATTTATGTTGTATTTACATACCTTGCTTTTATAAGTCAAAGAATTCTTGAACAAAAGCTTTCTCCCACGAAAACATATACATATAATAGTTTAAGGTAGCAAGTTGTCAATTTTAATAGTTTAGAATAACAATTTACAAAACTGTAAAAGTTCAGTCACAAATTAGCTAAATAAAAATAACACAGAGTGAACAGGCAGATAGAGAACATAAGCAGAGGTTACCCTGTAGGTGACGAGCATATCAGTCTTGTTGGTCAGCTGTAGTATGCATGAGCTCTCCTTGTTCAATTCAACTTCACCAAAACAACAAAGGAAGAAAAGAAAGTGATCAAATAAATGCTTAGTGAAGCAAAAAACTGATGTAGTACATGTTTACACATTAATGTTTAGCCAAAAAGGAAAAGAAAATCCAAATGGGCAAGTGAGGAAATTTTACATGGAAACTTGAGCACAGTGGGGTGGACTGTGAGAAGATCTTCTCTGCTGGACTGAAGAGACTGACGAATTTTAGAGAAAGAAGAAGAGCTTCCTTCTTCTGCTTTCTTCATCTCCATTGCTCTTTTGGTACCAACAGAGACAAGAATATTGTTGACTTTGGCTAATCAAACGATCTTCATCCATCTTACAAGGACAAATATTTTATTACTATTTTTCTCCAGAGAGAAACTAGGTAGGGTAAGTACTCAACCAACCAGGGGATCCTGTCAGTACCTAACCAGATAAATTATACTAAAACATCTGTCAATACAATACAATACAATACAATACAATACAAACCAAAATAAAATAAAATAAAATAACATCCACTGTTAAGACAATGTTTGGACCGTACTGCAACAAGCAGAAGCAGCTTTCCAAAGTAGCATCTCCATGCTAACATAAGTTATTCCAAAATGAATTAACTTATCAAAAAAATAAGCAGAACCAGCTATTATCAAACAGTTTTTGCAGCTTGAAAATACAAAAAAGTACACGGCATGGCACCTAATAAGTGACTATACAAATATATGTAGATAAATCAGTTTTGCATACATCACAGTGTAGGTTCACAGATGTATATAATACAGAAAAACTTTACAAGCACGCTGAAAACACATCTAAACACCAATCTTAATAAGCAAGCCTCAACTAAATGCAGATGCCATATGAAGATTGGATTAGCAGTTCAGTCACTATACGCAGTTAATAGGTCATCGAGGTCACTTGCAATCTCCTCCATAAGACACGAGCTCTTCTTTTTAGCACAACAATTCAAACCAAAGTATGCCAGATATTGTCACATCAGTAGGCCAATTCCGGACTGTAGGATCAACCATTGTCATCAACGATTTTTCTGTAAATGCATTACGCACCTTTGTAATGTTTCCAGCAGCTTCCATCCCAGTCACGTGTCAGGATTGTAACTCCAGAAGAGTACACATCACTGCCTGGTGTAAAAATCCCAGTCTTCGTGAACTCGGGGTCTATATACCCAAACGTGCCTTTGGGTTTGGAGTCGAGGAATGCAGCGGTAGTCATGCCTTCGGGTAAGAAACAACAAAGGCCAAAGCCAGCAAGTTTGATGTTGAAGTTGGTGTCAAGAAGGTTAGCAGGCTTTGAGATCACCGAGGACCACAGGTTGAGGCTTCTGTTAATGGAGAAGCACGAGAGCCGAGCACATGTTGTAGTTGTAGACAATGTACGCATCTGCCATGTGAAAAGCCTGGGGTTCTGGAGGCAATCTCGTAGGCTTCCTTTAGGGACGAGCCCATAGACAAGAGTGCATAGTTTGAAGCACGCTCCTAACCTGACAAGTCTTGGGTGCCTCATTCATCCTAGAACCTCCACCTATAGTATCCACTAAGACGAGAAAGAAAAAAAAAAGGAGTTTTGCAACTCTCATAAGAGGATACACAGACGTGCACCCAAACAAATATTTGGATTTGAGTATCTAAATGTTTACATCTTGAAGGAATTTGGTTGTGCCCTGCTGGCTATTGGCATGTAACATCTTTATAGCAGCCGTAGTGTTGTCAAGGAGCCCCATAGCCCCCTTGTCCAATCTTTGACGAGTCACTAACACCATCAGTTGCACCTCCAATATCATAGTTGGAGAACGATGCCAGATTCAGATCGCTTGCCTTCTGAAGCCATTCCATAGCTCTGTCTCCTTGTTTCATGATTGTCCTTGTCAACGGAACTTTGGAGCAACTATATTGACAAATAGCAAATTGAAGGAAACAAATTATTGCCCGACAAAAACAAAACTGGTATAACGATGCAAGTGAATTGTGGATGATCAATGACGAAACCAATGGAAAGGAGAAAGACACTTATTCCAAGTCACAATTTGGAGGTCTTTGTAACAGAAATTTTGATGACTTAACTACGAAGATCCTGTTGGAAACTTGTTCATGAAAGAACCCAAAGAAGAATTTTATTGATTCAAAAGTTGTCATCAACTGGATAAAAAAAGGTGCCTATTTTATAGGACTTTTATGATAACATAATCTTAATCAAACACAAATTATAATCCTAATCAAATAAAGATAAAGCATATCCTAATAAAAGATAGAGTCAAAATAAGAGTCCTAAAAGAAATAGGATTCTTAACAACTCTATCATAAAAAAAGAATAAAGCTAAAAAAAGGAAAGAAAGAAAGAAAAAATCGTAGAAGGATTCGGAATTGGAATCCACGCTACATCATATTTCCATCAGATCCAACAATTAAGTTTTGTTCATCCGGCCCCTGGTATCTTATGATGCCAGTCTTGGGTTCAATGATCATATCACTTCACATCCCAAAACCAGCAGTATTAGTCAAGGAAAGTGGCATGGTATAGAGGATAAAGAACTTTGATACTAGTTTCAAAATTTCTTACTCTGTACTTTTAGGTAATACCATTAATTGCTAACTTTTGACGCATAACTAAGTGTTGGGAAATTTAATTAAACCATAACAAATATTCACTTCGATTACAGACTTGTTTTGACTGAATACGTCATACTTTTCGAAGTTGAAACTACGGTTGGGCTACTACCAGGTTTCTATCGCAAAGTATCCTCACTGTAGACAAAGCACCCTAGAGTCCAGACAAACTTAGTAGCCCACCCCTTCCTTCGAACTGAACAAATTGTAATTTACTGTGTTATCGAAATTCTTTCAGTTATGTACTATTACAAAGACCATAGATTTTTCCTTAACACTGAACTTTTATTCGTTTACACCAATAAGTGTATAATTTTGATCTTTTAGCTTTCTTTGGTTGAAGTTTGACAATGTAATTTTAGCTAAGCCCAGTGCTTGATGCAGCCTGGAGTTAGGACCAGCAACCCATTGAAAAACATAATATCATTTTAAAAGAAACTAAATTGTGAAATCAAGTGAAACATATTGATGGCCTGTCTCATTAAGATATTGGCACTGTCCAACCGAATAAACCAAACCGAATGAAAACCCAAATTCGATTTTGTGGTAATTTAATTCGATTCAGACTGAAAAATATTGGTTTGCAGTTTAGTTTGGTTTTCTTGAAGTACGATCCGGTTCAACCAAATAAAGCAAATGCACACCCCTACCAAACTGAAATTCTAGCGATGCAGTATATATTATCACACCTGTCCAAAATATAATTCAGATTAATCACGAAAAGGCTTGCTGTACAAAGTTAGTCAACATGTCAAGGGTTAGGTCCTTTGTTGCCACACCATCCTGGCAACAAAACTCTCAATTATGAACTCGTTGCATGGCATGTCCACTGGAGCCTCCTTCTGGGATCTCAATGCGGCTAATGTCAATCACGGAAGGGACCACTTGATCATATAGGTAACGAAACTCCAGTATTATAAAAGGAATATAATAACAAGCGCGGCCAGTTATTCACCTGTAATACCACATGTTGAAAGCGAGAGGACAATTCCTATTGGTGGAAACACGAAATATTCATCTGCGGGAGTGAGTTGGACCTATAATTTGTAGCAAGGAATGTTATGCATTAATTCTAATCTGATTGAATGAATAAGCAGTTGAAGAACATAAGTTTACCATGAAGGCAATAAACTGATCACTGATTCACCTTGTTGGTCAGCAGAATGCAGCACGAGCTATCCCTAAACAATTTAACTTCACCACCAAGAAAGGGGAAAAATGATCAAATAATGTACAATACTGAAACAAAAAAAGAATATATTTGGTACCAATAACATATATCCACACGAGATTCAAAAACCCAGAGCACATTTTTTCCCATCTGAACATATCTTCATTTACCAACCCAGCATTACTTACTTAGAGGGGGAGAATAAGAGAATTCCATTTGTTGAATTACTGGTGTATGATCCAAAATCATAAATAAGAGTCACAAATTCTTCTTAAATTGTATATCTCCAATTCCCAATTATAGTTTCTGTTTCGTGATTTTGTCATAGTGTTTTCAGATTCAGTTTGCAACTTTCAAGCATCATCTTTCCCATCGTCATTTGCTTACGCTAACTTCGTTCCTATCTCGACTTTGCTTGTTAAATTTTGCGAAACATTATAATTATCGCGTGATAAAATCATATGACAATTGTTGGCAAACCCTCTCCTCCGCGCCCAATATTCCCTAGTTAGTTAAAGACAACAAAATCCCTTTACGTCAATTATTCAAAAATAATAAGAAATGTAAAGTACTAAACAAGTGTATATCTTCAAAAACAAATAAATAAAACAAAATAAAATAAAATAAAATAAAATAAAATAAAATAAAATATAGAAGGGGAATTTTACATGGAAAAAAGCTGCTTGGTGGGGAGGGTATGGAGAAGATCTTCGCTCCTTATTGCAGGGGCGAATAAAGGGCTTCATCTTACAGCCAATCTTGAATACCCCTAAACGGCCTAAGCAGATAGCTCATCATGTACCAGGAGGACCACCAAGGACTCTGATGGTAAAATGCAATGTTGCACTGGTGCTCTCTTTTTGGGAAATGCCAAGTCACTATCATACGATTCATCATCTGAACCCTATACATGTATTTGGTACTACTAACTAGTAACTACTAATATATATATATATATATATATATATATATATATATATATATATAAGTTTTTTTTAAAGGTAGATGAGTGTGTGTGCACGAATTGGGGTTAGGTTTTTTTTTCAATTAGGGTTAGGGTTAGGTTGAATATAACAGGAAAAAATTGTATGCAGAAATTGATGTGATTTAAGGCGCCCAAGAACACTTTTTTAAGATGATAATTGCATCCACCAAGGTAGTCAAAGGCGCAAGGCGCACTCGAAGCGCAAAAGGTCCAAATCGTCCGAGGCGCAAGGCGCACTTAAGGCGCGCGCCCGAGCGACGTGAGGCGCAAAAATAATATATATATATATATATTCACATCGGATTTCTATATTGATAAACATGTGTGCTTCAAATTCTCCCATGTCTAGGTTGCAATCACTTTGAATTGAGTGAGTGAGAGAGAAAACAGTAAAAAAAAAAGTACAATAGTTCAAAAAACAGCCTAAAAACAGTACAGCAGTTCAAAAAACAGTCTAAACATATTATTTCTTTCACAAGATTTTCAAGGCGCGCCTAGACGCGCCTTAGCTATTCCAAGACGCTCGGAAAATGCGCGCCTAGGCGCGTCTTAGGTGCGCCTTAAGAATTGCTCTCCGCCTGGAGTGCCCTGAGGCGCTGCCCCTGCGCCTAGGAGCAAGGCGCGCCTTTGACTACACTGGCCTCCACTACCACAAGTTTGCAATTGGGTTTCATGGCAATTTACATCCATTATACAATTAATCACCTGATTACATCCATCTACTGGAGATTTCTCTTAGAATACTCCTTGGAACTTGTATTTGGTTTTATGTAATAATTTGCTCCTAATATTCCCTTAGGAATACTCGTTCGAACTTGTATTTAGTTTTGTGTAATAATTTGGAGCGAGAGTGGTTGTATGTAATGATTTAGGAAGAGTGTGGATTTCTTATATTATCTAAGGACGAACATCCATTGATCCATATCCTTCCCGAGAATGGAGATTTGTCTAAGAAGGTTGTCCAGAGGACCAGATAATCCCGATGGAACATACCAAGCCACATCTCCCTATTATACACACTGACCACAAATTGTTGGTGACCTGGTATCATCAGTTGGTAACACTCGAGTCGCAAGACATTTAACCTAGTGGTGGTTGGATTCTTCTTATGAACAATTACAAGTATGACTTGGTATCATCAGCTTGTACCATCAATTTCACCAACATGGATTTGGATTCCCTAATGCTAATATTCCATAATGTGGCATAATGCCAGTGTAAACAGGGAGGGCGGCATGAGATATTAACAATTTCACGTGGCCAATATCTCCTACATGTAGCTCAATTCTCCCTTTGGCATTATAGGACATTGTGAGATATTGGCCTTAAGTGATCCGAATCCCTCCAACATATTCAAAATTGCAGGAATTAAAGATTTAATTAAGAGGTTTATATTTCCAAACAACAACTAGGTTGAAATTAGCATTTTCTACTTGTGAGATACCATAATTGCCATCCTCTAACTCTCAGTGTCACTATTCATCATTTTCAAGAAGGTAATGCTTGGGCATTCTACCATTTAGGGATTTCAAATGAGGAAAGTAGACCACTGTCAAGCCCCATTCCTGAAATACGGCAAGTCGGGATAAGTTGTGATTGTCTACGGTGTACTAGGTTAAGGATACCAGAAAATGATCAATAAAACAGGTAAAAGATAGTATATCTCGTCCACAGGAAACACAGAACAAACTAATATATATAAGTTAGAAGATACATAGGTCTCGATAACTCTAGCTAGACATACTAACGAACATATATACAAGTACATAAGTTATATCAAACAAAATGAGGTATAAATACACTACAAAACAACTATCAGTCCTAGGATCAACTAACGAATCTCGCTCTCTTCCAAACTGTACTCGGGTAGGAATTTTTCAGGATCTCCATCGACACCTGGACATCGAAACCCAGGTCTGTCTGAACATACCAACAAGCTCCCAAAGGAACTCAAGGTCAAAGAGAGGGTGTGACGAAGTGTAAACGTGTTCGTGTACAATTATAAATAACAGAAATAATAGCAGCAAATAGAACGAAAAGCTGTAAATAAATCATAAAAGTAAATCTACAATGAATATGCAGTTTGAAAACAACTTTTGGTCACATGTTCCAGTCCTTTGTATACCTGGAATTAGGTGTCAAGGACTCAAGATTGATCAGCACATAGCTATGATCCATCCTCGGGTCCAATTACAAGTACACACCGCCTCAGGCCCACCACAAGTTGTGTTTTCAAGTATCATGTTCACACATGGACTCGAGCCAAATTACAAGTGTTTTCAAGACAAGAGTGTAGTCTAAGCACTACTCAACAACCCCCCGCAAAGTCCGGCAAAGTCCTGCAGGAAATCCTATAATCTGATCAGTAGTGTTGATTTATCCCAAGATTTGTCCCATCTGACCTCATTGTTCTCCATGCACAGTGGATGCACCTTATAGCAGGGAATTAAATTCAAATATTTGATGGAGGGTACTCTCAATTTATGTGAACACTGGCAGCTACTTGACACAAGATGAATGTATTCCAGATCGAGTGAGAAACTCGGCAACCATCAGTGATAACTATCACTCGTAGGTATCATGATGAGTTGTCAAGAATCGCACAAGTTCGGGAATTGGATTCCCGAATCAGGTTCGGTATCAGTATTTGTAGCAGAATGCCCCCCGTATCCACATTTGTACACAAAGTCAAGTTATCAATTTAGCCTAGAGGCTTGATTATCTACTTAACATTATAAGTTTCTACACGTGCTATGTTCTCAAAGGCTGACAAGTTGAGGTAATTCTTTCTGGGTTCCCGATTTGGGTAGGTTATGAATAAGTTAATCATTATGTATCCTAGAGTCAAATAGACAGTTAAGAGTATTAAACACTAAGTGATTAACACTAAATTCCAGTTTTTATAGAAATTTCCTACAATTGGCATTTCCTGAATTCCCGGGTCCCGACACTACATACATATTACCCTGTAGGCAGGGGTGAACCCACCCTAAGCCTAGGTGAAGCAGCTACTACCCCTCGAGTTTTTGGTTTCCCTACATATAGTTTTTAGTTTTGTTTTATAATAGTTTATTTCAACATGACTAGTTAGCTCAATTAGTTAAGTATTATGCTCTCTTTATCCAAGAGGTCATGTGTTCAAAACATTATAGTTTTTTTTTTTTATCTTTATGTAACTTCTATATAATGTCCCCTTAATTTTTAAGTTAGTGTATTTCCGCTCTCCCTAGAAATATTGTCTAGGTTCACCGCTGCTTGTGCGTGATGAGGCTAAGCCGGAGGAGGCTCGGCAGTCTGCCTATGTATCCGAGCGCACGCATAGAGCCATGATTAGTTCAACGAATCTCATTGTACTGGCCATAGTAAATTAAACTCCCTTCTCGTTGTACCCAAATGGAGGTCTGATTTGAATGACCAGGTACTGCATCCTATATGGATAGGATGACCCTACCTCACCATTAATGCAATTCCAATGCTGTGTTTTGAGTGTAAAAATCTGAATTTAATATCATCTAATGTATGTATGTATGTATGTATGTATGTATGTACGTATTTTGGTGTCGTTACACCCCTTCCGGGTACAGACGCAGGTATAGGATTGATCTAGATTTGCATCCTAATTAATCAAGGTGCTGACGCACCCTCAATTAAGTAAATTAAAGCTGAATTTAACTAAGTTGATACTAAATTCAGTTTTGAATTAACCCGTAACTATGCCGTTTCGGTGTCGGCTTCCGTCGAGTGGTACCGTATCAAATCTAAGTTCTAGGAATCTAAGTCCATCCCCACCACCTCTTAAGCAAACAACAACACAATTCCTAACATGATACTGAAGAGTATACCGAGCCCTAAATTCGTTATTAAAATTGGGAACTCGCTGGTGTCGAACACATCCCAAAATCAAATGTATACTCTAATCTATTCTCCCCCAATTTCATCACAACAAACTATACACCATATTTTACCACAAGTAGTAGTTAAACTAAAATGAAAAGGAATTAACTTTCCTCGAAGAAGCGGCGGCGGCGGCGGCGGCGGCGGCGGCGGCGGCCTCTCCTTGTCATCATCAGCTTCCTTTTCTTCCAATAAGGAGAAGAAAGAAGTGGGCTGGGCTTGATTTTGGGCCAAGAAAAGAAAAAGGAAATGAAGACTCGGGTTGAGCTAGAATGAGGGGATTAATTAACATCGGAATCTCCTCTATATAAAGCCAAAACTAGGCTTCACCGTGAAAAAATTTCGTTCCAAAAATACCCTTCAACATATTTAGTAATTAAAAGAATACCTACAATAAATTTTACTAACAACCATTTAAGAGATGCAATAATGACAACCATTTAAGGAAATCAAAGGGTTCATGCTACTTGCTAAGTCTTTTAAATTGTTACCAAAGAATTCGAAGGGTTGAACCATTAACCTATATAATTAAAAGCAGTAGAAATAAACTAATTCATCAACATCATTCACTCCAATATACGTGCAAAGCACGTGCATATATACTAGTATATATAATATATAATAAGGAAAGTAGGCTTCACCGTGGAAGTTTTCTTTCCAAAAATGTCCTTCATTATATTTACTAATTAAAAATAATACCTACAAATCACTGATAACCATTTAAGAAATGCATTAATATAATACGGAAATCGAAGAATGCTACTTGCTAAGTCTTCTAAGCTATTACCAAGGAATTTGAAGGGTTGAACCATTAACCTATATAATTAAGCAGTAGAGTTAAACTAACTCATCAAAATCATCGACTCCAAGATACGTGCAAAGCATGTGCATATATACTAGTTATGAATAACTAGAAGTTGCACGTGTGTGTTGTATGTGTCCTTTGTCTTTTGTCTGTATTTCTTTTTAATATATACTTGCGTGTGACAAAATTATTTTAAAATTTTGTATATTTTATTCATAGTCAATTTAAGTATATTTTTATATTATACAAGGATGAAGCATGTCACTTTTGGAATATGAAAGCTTCACAATAAAATTTAGTTTTTGTAGGCTTATGATAAAGGCACTAAAAAATGACTTACGACAGTCCAAATTTTTACCATTGATAATTACAAGTTTGTCACTCTCAAAAATTACTCACTATGCAGTCCACTTCCAATTGATTTTTTTATAATCAGGACTCTCAAAATTTTGACAGTCCTTCCAATTGGTAGGACTGTCAAAATTTTGGCAGTCCGGAGGGAAGGGATACGCGAGGTGACACGAGGGCGGGGTTGCGTGGAGGCCGGAAGGGGGGGGCGAGGCGGAGGAGGGGAAGGAGGAGCTAGGAGGCGCACGCGCGGGGGCGACGACGAGGCATAGGCGTACGCACTCGCCTCCACATCTGTTGTCGCTTCTGCTACTGTTGTCTCCACCGTCGCAGGTGCCGGCGCAAGGCGTAGCAGCAACCCCCCTTGAACGCGTGCCTCCGTCGCGCGCAGCCTCCCGCACGCTGCTTTTTCTTCTTCATCGCCTTCGTGACGGAGCCGACGGGAAGGTGCTTGAAGTGCGGCTCGACGGCGGCAACGCGGTCGATGGCGAGGTCGACGATAGCTCGACGGCGACCCGATCCCCGAGCTAACCTCCATCTCCAGTCAGCCCCGACTCCCCTGCCAGTCCTCCATCACCTCCATCGACACCATCTTCGAACCACCAGTCTCCAACGCCTCGTCCTCGACCCCCTGACCCCGCTCACAGCAGACCCCGATCTCGCAGCCATCACCTCACCGGACTCCTCATCGACCCCACGACCGTCTTGTCCGTCCGTTCGACCGGAGCACACGACCATTTACCGTCGTCCTCCTCCCTCGTCTTCATCACCTCCTCCCTGACCTCCTCCTCTTCCCTACTACCTGTACGACCCCCATCTCCGGTGATCACCTCGACCACCACCACTTCCCTGTCATCCTCCTCCTCCTCCTCGCCAGATCTTCTCTCCACTCTCATCCTCCTTCGCCTGAATCAACCACCACAGCAGCCACGACCCGCTGTTGAACCACTGCTCCCAGCCACCACCACCGTTCACCTCTCCTCCCCCTCGTCGTTCTCTTCCACCTCTTCTCCTTCTGCCTGAGCTCCAACTCCGGTAGCCCTGCCACGATCACCTTCACCAGCATCATCCCTATCATCATCCACATCATCACCATCATCCCTATCATCATCCACCCTAATCAGCATTATCATCACCTACATTATCATCATCATAACCTCAATCATCATCACCCTCGTCGTCATCGTCGTCATCGTCGTCCCCGTGCGTGCACCCCGAGGTTCGAAACTGTCCCTCTTCTCTTTTTTATGTATGCTTGTGTGTATGCCAGTAGGATATTAGTATTGCTTTACCACAGTTAGTTGATATCAGACCCTGAGTCGGTGAACCCAACTCGTATACGTATACGTACACGTATGCGTATATTGTTCAATTTGGTGTGTGTGTGTGTGTGTATATATATATATATATATATATATATATATATATATATATATATATATATATATATGTATTGTATAATTAAGTAAATGCTAAATGATAATTATGACTATATATGTGTTTACTTGTTGTACGACCCTAGGTCACCGTAGATTTTGCCCGCATATTTACCTTGACTTTGTGACCTGAATATTAGAGAATTGTCTGCCTTGTGTACACTGACGTACTGGCTTAGACATATGTTAGTTGACTGTCTGATTTTTGATACAGCATTTAATATAGGACACCCGCATAGCTAGACGCACATTTGACCATGTTAGTTGACCAGTGTCACCCCTACCGTACCCTCTGAGTTCAGTGTATTTAAGGTTGTGTATGTACTAGTGTAATGGCTGATGCTGTATTGTATTATATTATATGTATATAGGATATTGGATCGTTTTGCATGACTTCTGGAGCAGGTTATTGGTACTACGCAGCTTCCTTGCCAGGCAAGTATACATTGTCATTGTACTGTTATTCATATTCCATATGTTGCATGCATCTTTATTTCTGTCATTTAGTTCATATATTTTAAACTGCTATAAAAACTACGCGTCCAAGGAAACTTGGGTGCAACGACGGTGTCGCCGTGATCTGTTTTTATTATGTATATGCATTGACCTAGTTTATGAGACCACCCCATTATCATGAAGCATCATTAGATTTTATTGGACGTGACACAGCTGTTACACAAGTGTGAGTCTCATGTAGGACACGGACTTGCTTACTGGGTTGGCCTTATGTACGTATGGGCCGTGCGTTAGGGATAACTGTTGTTAGGAACTTTGTATGCTAGTAGACTTGGCAGTTATTAGAGGTATTATCGTGTCATGGATATGACATAATTAGAGCATGGGGTAGAGAGAACAACAAGTAAGGTGTTTAGGCTCCTTTGCACTTTTCTTTTTATGTAATCCGCACGCTCCGCCGGAGATGCGTGGTCGTGATGACCCCTATACTACCTGGCGGCCTCTGCCGCTCAAAAGACGACATAATTTTTAGGCCCCTGAATCTCAAAGAGAATCATGCCAATCCCATTTTGGCTAGATAGCCCACGTGTTGGAAAGTTGTTCTCAAACTGCATTCACATAGATGGTTAGGCGACCCATTGGATATTTATTTCAGTACTTTATTGGCATACTTCTATGTATCTTGTTATGTTCCTCTGAGGACCTGGTCCCTTTTCAGGTGTAGATATTCATGAGTATTCGCAAGAGCGCAGATCCGGACTTGCTACTTATATTTCAAGGAGGTCTTCTCTTCGAGTCTCACTGATTGTAGTTGATATACTTATATTGTGTTTGCTTTTATATTCTAGTTTGGTAGTGGATTTATTTCCACCCGACTATCATCTTTTGATACTTCACATTGAGATTTAGTTACATAGTTATTGGTTATTCATTTATATTGATTTATGTGGATGAGATTTAGTTATACCATGTTACTTGTGATAGTTTATACCACTTGTAAATTAATACAGCGTACGCATGTGCTATGGTTTCCATATATTGGAGTTGTCATATACATGCGGCTGGCATGCTTACGTGTTCCTAGTCCTACGTATTTTAGAACTGGGGCATGACATATTTTTAGTGGTGGCCCATGCAGGTCGAGAGTATATTGTCTCGGTTACGTTACTGTACCGAGCAAGCCTGCAAATATGATTAGAGTATAGGATCTCATCCATAATTGACTATGACTCATCTTTCCTTCTAATCTGTATTATTTAAATAATTGCATCCTGCTTGATTCATGTACATCTCCAATAGTTTCTTGAGTATAGCCTCTCCTAGAATATAGGAATCCATGTTGTTAGGATGATAATTAGGATAATATTTCTACTAAGGATACAACTAGGATATTGACACGTCACTAAGTTAGAATACCTAGTGAACCCTATGTAAAACCCCAAATTCTGAAAATCGTATTAATCTTAATTTTATTTAGTAATTATGAGCTAAATAGAGAGAATATATTTTATTATATTTTATTTTGAGGCGTTTGAGCATTTAGAGGATTTATGGAGCCATTATAAATTTTTCCTAAATTATTCTATGTAGGAGACCCTTTGGACAGTTGCTAGCTTAATGGTATGCACCAATATAATTTTTAGAATTTTTTATGTATATATATATATATATATATATATATAAGGAATTCCTATTAGATCTCTACCCATAACCCGTTAACCCCTAAATGAAAGCCAAACCCCTTAGCCTCTACCCTACCCGCTGGAACCCACAACCCGTTAGGAGAAGAAAATATCAACAGCAGCAATAGCAAAACCCAACTTCTCCTTCCCTTCTCCGCGCGTGTGAGCCCTCTCATTCCACCGCTTCTTAAACACTATTATTACTAAAATCTCCCCAACCGAAACCAAAACCAATGAAAAGAAAGAAACAGCAGCAGCCTCCACCGCCTCTTATCTCTATATATTACAACTCTTCCAAACCCTAACCCACTTCTTCTTACACCTAAAACTTAAACACTGTTGTGGACGCTTGCACTATACAAAATTCTTGCTCGGAAAGTATACCTTGCCAAATTTTTACTGTTTAAATTATAAACTGTTGTATGTTATCATGTTTAAATTTACATATAACTGTACGGGTCCGAGATTGACTTGGGTGCCGTCGACAAATACGTCGATATGTAGTGTAACTGACTTAGACTCTAGCAGACTCACCTACAATTGCGAGGGTATTCTGATATCCTCCTAGACCCTGACACTTGTACACACATCACGATTGCAACTCATGTTAGGATACGGGTTCGCGTACTCGACTAGCTACCGGTGCGTGTGACACACATCACGGTTTAGCACGTAATTAGGATTATCTAGAAAGTTGTGACTTGGCATCTAGCTACGTGGTATGCACGTCGTGTATTCGACGTGTATATCCGCATGGGGCGGGAAAGATAACTAGTAGACGTATTGGATACACACATTGGACTCCATAGTATCCAGATGAGCCACGGATCCAATGACCTCCTTTATTCAGATACCGCGTTCTTTGAAGTGATACGGACGTATATAGTTGCAGATATCTCATTCTTCGGAATGATGGACGTTACATGTTCAGATATCACGCTCTTCGGAGAGTGGAAGTTATGCCTACGCCTACCCATACGTACCAAGGTTGTCTTCACATTTGCATACA
Source organism: Iris macrosiphon (assembly GCA_036927795.1). Taxonomy (NCBI): domain Eukaryota; kingdom Viridiplantae; phylum Streptophyta; class Magnoliopsida; order Asparagales; family Iridaceae; genus Iris; species Iris macrosiphon. The sequence continues at coordinate 203,117,946 of JAYESA010000002.1, read as the reverse complement.
CTTATATGGTCAGCACACCCTTATTTATTTTATACAGTATTTATATATGGCATGCTTTTATGTATCTTGTTATGTCCCACTGAGGACCTGGTTCCCTTCCAGATTTAGATGAGGCGTACTATCCCACGGTGTACGGACCAGGGCAGGAGACGAGGTACGCATCCGAGGAGGAATTAGAGGTGCTGCCATCAGAGTCCCCCTGATCTTTGGTAGACTCACCATCTAGAGCTGGAGCCTCTTTATCTAGATAGACGATGCTCTAGTCATGCTATATTTCAGCACTCTTATTTTAGCTTTTGTAGTGGGTTTATTCCCACCCGACATATCTGGATTTGTACTATGACATTTCAGACTCAGCACTTATATTCCAGTACTTATTTCAGTATTCCTTGATATATTATGGATGAGATTAGATGTTACATGTTATATGCTAGTATTAGACTTGTTAGTATTTTAGAACAGCGTAGCATGACTCACTGGGTCCATTAAATTAGGTATTCCCTCAGAGGCGTGTCAGCTGGCCAACGCCACGTGGCCTGGTCCCACATAATTTGGGACTGGGACGTGACACCCTAGCATCCAATACCTATAAAATCATTGACCATTACCCCTTGATATAGTTATGAAGGACTTGAGAGTAGTATAGATGCTACTAGGGTTAGTTAAAAATTTTGACCATATTGTTTGACCCTAGCATGGAGGAATCAATAGAAATCCAAGATTGAATATTAGGACTAGGTTTCTCTTCGGGGACCACTAGCAGAGCGAAGTGGTCTTCAAGTTCGGCCAACCAATCTAGAGCCACAATTGGTTCCTCAGTCCCGTTGAATGGGGTGTTGCAGACTTTCTTGAAGTGGCCAAAGTCAAAGACAGTCACTTCCCTCAGCCTTGGAATTTGCGACGTCTCTACTTCAAGCACGGGCTGTTCCACCGGAGTCGTTGCTGTTGCAGCGGAATGGTTGGAAGCCAAAGTCTGAACGATCTGTTGCAGGGCATCTACCTGCTTCTGTTGGACTGAGAATCGGGTCTCTAGATTGCTTTCGAACTTGGCTTGGCGAGCATCATCTCTTTATCGTTGTGCTTCTAATATTTGCATCACCCGCTCAGGCGGATCGACTTGAGATATGCCCCGTTGGCTCCGAAAGCTTTCCGAAGTACCCGAACTACTTTCTTGGCCATGTGTTTCGTCCGGTGCTAGCGCTGCAGATTGCGCTGGTGCCATTCCTTCAAAAGAAGGTAAATTACATTAGGATCATAATGTATTATGGACTTATTGCATGAACGTATCTCATTTTGGCCTAGTGAGTTCAAGAGTTCGCATAGGAATTTGATCGCTAAAGGAACTTTTCCAGTGCGAGAGTCTAAGGAACTTGAATCTGTGCTCTGATACCATTATGTCACGACCTGATTTCGTGGAATCATTGGGGCGTCCCCCGAATCGTGACCGCTGTGCGGGCCTGAGGTTGTGCCAGCACAAGGCTTTAATGTTTTGCATAACGAGCACATATTCAGAGTACGCAGATAAATTGAAACACAGATTTGAAACATGGAAAATTTCTCTTTATTGATAATGAACATCTATTACAAACTCTTGAACGAGTCAGCTAAATTGCCGCACGGGCTTACAAAAGTGTTGACTCAAAATGAGATAGCAGTCATGTACATTATATCCCTTTACTAAACTTCAAAAAGATATAGACCTCCGGGCTGGAGGACGGCTTTGCCACGAAGCTGTATTGTGTATTAAGTTGCAAGCTCCTCTCTTCAAAATGCTTTAAGGGGGCGCGATCAGGATGCGCCTACAGCTGGACTGGATCTGGAAGACGACTTCGGCTCCTCGCTCGGTTCGCCTTAGTGCGGAGAACCTGTTTCAACGAGGGTCAGCATGTCGAAACATACTGGTGAAGGCGAGCTAACCGAACTATACCAATCAACACGTTGTTTTAATGAAGCATGCATATTATTGTGGGTTTCTATCTTGCCTTAGTTTATTTACAAGTAAGCAGAATATAGAATTTACTGAAATAAACTTGCCACCGTTCGGTGGATTTTACCTGTCCGTTTGAACCACCTGCACAATACTTACCATGCCTTCCCTACCACGAAGACACAAGTTAGTTTGCAACAGGTTTAAATATACACGAGGATCACTGGCTTGATTTCCATAATGGACTAGTCAAGGACAAGGATAGCATGCAACGAGAACACATGATGGCCACACGATAAACACGATGCGTTACAAGCTATCCAGTTCGCACACGTTGACTACACATAAAGTTTTGCCCGGATCGGATCGGTGCCAGTGCCCCAGCGACCGTCCGCAGAACTTATACCCTTGTGCACAAGTTGTCCATGATCGAACACACGATGTTTAGTTAAATTATCACTTCACGCAATTGAGGCAACACGAGTAATGCATGATTCATTTTGCATAGCCTCCATGAACAATTATGCGCATACAAGGTGGGTTCCATACTTTGCACAATTTATAGAAGAATATGCATTCTAACTAAAATTGAGGCATGTATAGAACAATTGAAACAAGCAAGCATACAATAGATAATAGTTCACGTGTTGGATTGACAAGCATAACAATAATCCAAGTCTATTTCCATTTTAGCTTGTAGTCTTTTAATTATTACTTGGTATCGTTTGATCGGGGCAACAAGAATGCAAGAGTTTTTGGTGTGAAGACTTGGAAGCAGGGCTAGCTAATCGGGATGGTAGCCACTCACTTAGATGGTTGAAAGGGAGAAGGAAAGAGGAGCTTCAAGACTCCGCTCGTAAGTCGCCTACTGCTCGTTCACCTGCATCACGAACAGCTCGATCAATACCTCTTCCACTCTTTCCAATCTCAGAATTGAAGTGCAGTTCAATGAACGAAAACAATAAAATCCATCGAAACCGTTCAAGGAAAACAAGCAAATCCGAAAACCAACTCAAAGCACAAAAGCAACAAGCGACATCGAAATCCGAGGCAATAAAAGATAACAGCGGAGAGGTCCCTCCTGACTATGCCGCTAAGTCGATCCCAGGGGCACGGTCCATTGAATATGGGAATCGATTTCGAAAAAACAAATCTATAACGAGGACGAGTTCTTGTTTCAATCTATCCCGATCGAACGATACCGTCTTGTATTTCTTAGCCGCGCTCCCCGCACCGGGGGAACGGGGCGCTACAGAAACAAACATCACCAATGTCCTCAGATACTTGAAATAGCTAGGATTGACTACCCATAAGTCTAATTTGGACAGAGGGGCAAAATTAACAGTTTTGGGTCAAAGCGGGGTCCCCATGTGGCCCACTTTGTACCATAAAATATGTCGAAGACAAAGTTCTCCAAATTCGTTAAATATAGTGTCTACAAGTCCAGAATAACGATACGAACCAAATATAACATCCATAACTAAAAATGACGTTTAGTAAACGTTCTCGGAATCGAACCAAACTTGGGTCCAAGACCAGCGTAACGCTGCGAATCCGATGGCACAAGTTTCATTGCGAAACGACAAGCACACACGAAGTTACGGCGAGTGTCAGAACAGACCGATACGATATTTTTTGCGGATACGCGTTGATTTTGGTGTGCACGCACATCCAAATCAAGTTTTGCGAAAGTCCACACGTTCGCGTTTATGTTACACGCCTTTCGAAGCAACTCGCACACGACAAAGTCGCCTCGTTTGGCGGGACGCACCGCATATCATGAGATTTTAGATATTTTAAAAATAAGTTTTTGGTCGTTTTGAAACAAGAATAATTTAACCATTGTTGCAAACTAATAAAAACTAAAAGAACTATAAAAATCTTGGTTATATTGTGAAAAAATTCCTTCAATTATATTTTAAAAATAATTAACGAGTTGGTAAAAAATTGGACATGAACATGGATACTTGGACTAAAATTCTGAACTGTTTTCGAACAGTTTTTCGGCCAAATTCTGGTCGATTTTTCTATCAAACCGGGGTGCCTAAATTCGTTCCACTTGAAGGAAATCCTAGAGGGTTAGGTTGTGAACATACCAGCGAAGACGGGACACAAATCGGACGAACGAGGAGTTCAAAATCTCTGCGAGAAGGGGGCCACAAAGTTGTGTGTGCGCGCGGGGAGGCCTGCGGCTACTGCTCGCGCTCGGCGGTGCTGCGGGCGGCGGTGCTGCGGGCGGCGGGGCGACTGCGGGCATTGGTGGAGACGTGGGTGATGGTAAGGGTTTAGGGTTTTAGCATGTTATATGCTATATATATATATATATATATATATATATATATATATATATATATATATATATATATATATATATAACGTGGATTGGGGGGGAAGCTGATACGTGGGTTGGGGGAGTTGGGTTTAATGGGTTATTGGGTTTTAGTTTATTTCTTTTTTCTTTTCTTTTGTCTTATTTTTATATATAGGTGTGTGGCCATTTAAAAAAAATAGTTTTGGACCTCAATAAATTCTAGAAAAATTATACAATACACTAATAATAGTTTACACCCAAAAATATATTTTTATGTACAATATTAATAATTAATTAAATACACATAATTATAATTCATGTATATTATATATTATAATTAGCTAAAAATAAATAAATAAAACTTCCTTAATCACAAAATTTTTAGAATACTAATATTAATAAATTTAAAAAATAAATTCTAGAAAATCAGGGTGCTTACAGCTTGAGCTTGGGCCTACGCATACTGCATTGGCCTTTGTTGCAAGTATACTTGAGATTGGGTCGGCAAAGGCCTCTGACCCTGGTTCTGCGGAGCCGGCACTAGAGCCCTATACTGTGGTCCTGTCGGGGAAGACGATGATGAATTGGCTCTGTGTGGCCATGATCTCACTCTGTGTCCTGGAGCTCCACAGGCTAACCACAATCCTTGTGCTATTCGGCACTCAGAAAATACGTGGCCAGGTTTCCCACAACGAGAACACCCTACTGAAGAAGATGTCCTTTGCTGTTGGGGTCGGGTTGGGGTCGTTTGCTGGACCGAGGCTGTTGATACGGGCCTCCTCGGAGATCCCATGTTTAAGGCCCTAACTTTCGGGGCTGGTGCTGAAGACTAGGAGTAAGAACCTCCTGAGGTGTGGGTCCTCTTCCTTCCTCTAGTTCTATCCACAATTCATTGGGAGGTATACTCATGCCTCCTTGCTGCCAGTAGTACGGCATCGAAAGTCTGGAACTCATGATGTTCTACTGTCAATATGATCTACAGGTGAAGTTTCTGCTAGAACCTCCTAGCACTATCCAATTCGGTCGCCACCAAGATGGTAGCAAACCAACTTAGTCTGCAGAACTCTGTCGCATAGACGTCGACAGTCCTACCCATGTATTTTAAGTTGTTAAACCTTTGCTGAAGATCATAATACGATATCGCGTTAAAGTACTGTAGAAGCATAAAAAATACGCTGGAAAAAGCTACACAGCCTCTTGATACAGAGCAGCGTAAGCAGAGGCCTTCAGAGCCATCAGGCGTACGACAGAGTTTTCTCCGCTAAAATACAGCATGAAGAATAAAGCTCAAAAGACCATCCGCATAAGTGCAGTACGTCCAGGCCGCTCCAGTGTGAAACAGAGTTCTTCATCGCCTCCATGGCGTAAAACTCAACCGCTCTCAAAGCAGCGTGATAGCGTACGAGGAACTCTTCATCTTCCCCGAAATGAACCTGTCAAGTCATGCAGTGAATCTGACCTCTGACTCCTGACAAAAGGTGATGCACGGCTACCCAGACGACGGCTGGAAACGATGGCAGACTTCTCGGGACGCGTCCCACAGTATGATGGCGGATCTCACTATTTAATGCAGAGGATTTGGTAAAACATCACCAAACCGTCGTTTACCGGAGTCCCCTCAGCATAAACCGCTCTTTTGCGTACAAGGGAATACGCCGCCCTGTTTTACACAGGCAAACATGAGCTATTTTACGCTCCGCAGCAGACAAACCGCCTGTCACGTCAAAAGCTGCACTTTGTACGGGATTCGAGGCACGTCTCCACGTCTAATTGCACAGGGCGGTGACAGTTTCTCTCAAGACACGTCTCTGCGATGGGTGCACAGAAGGCCTGCAGACCTTCGAAACACGCCTCTGCATTTAATGCATAAGGTGATGGCAAATCTCTGCAAAGAGATTTGGTTATATCTTCAAAAGCCGTAATTTCGGCTAAGGCGTCCACATCAGCATGGTGTGCAGCGGCTTCTACGCCCATTCAGGATCTGTGCTCAAGCGGCTTCTACGCCCATTCTGGCACGATATGCAGCGGCCTCTACGCCCATTCAGGATCTGTGCTCATGCGGCTTCCACGCCCACTCAGTCTCTACGACTACTCGGCTTACACGCCCACTCAGTCTCTACGACTACTCGGCTTCCACGCCTACTCGGCTTCTATGCCTGTTCGGCTTCTATGCCTGCTCGGCTTCCATGCCTGTTCGACTTTTATGCCTACTTGGCTTCTATGCCATGGTGACGGACATTTGGCTTCTATGCCAACCTCTCCTACACAATGGATACCTACCCATGTGGCTTTTACGCCGTGATCTTAGTAGCAACCGTACGTATTGTGTCCCCTTAGTTGGACCCATGTCACCTGCTCAGTCAAAAGATCATCTATACGTAGGCATTGGTTACTTTAACCATTGTGTAAAAGGGTATTGTACTTTCCACTCCTCGGTTGCTACACCAACGGAGTGGTCACTGTCACCAAAGACTCTATAAATAGAGGCCCCTGTCAATGGGGAACAAGGTCGAAGAAAATTGGTCAAGAAACCGATATCAGATCCCAGGTCAGAAAATTCGGTCAAGAGTACCAATACCAGATCCAAGGTCGACATTCGGAGAAGATCGAACAAGGAGGAGAGAGAGAGAGAGAGAGAGAGAGAGAGAGAGAGAGAGAGAGAGAGAGAGAGCCCGGAGCTCAGGCAAAGAGCGGGGATCGACGACTTCGGCATCGTGCATCCACCCTCTCCTGCAACCTTCGAAGCTGCTACCTGTCTTCCACGGCACTTCTTCAACATCGCGTGGTCCAAGGGCTAAAGTGATCGACCGCAGATCAGACACCTATAGCAATTTATACCCAGATTAAATAAATTATACTCCCACATCCTCGTATAGGATTACATTATACAAGTTTGTTTGTAAACCAAAGGGCGCGGGTTTCGCACAAATCCCGTCATTGAAATACACTTTCATTCTTTTGTTTAATACCACAAACAAGATGGCGACTCTGCTGGGGACGTCTTTCTCTTCTGACGAGGAAGTAATTGCTCAACGCGATGCGGTATCTATAGGAACGTGAAGAAGATGCTGGTCGTTCATTTCGACCAGTCTGCTTACGAAGACATGCTTCGAACCGGGGGTAGCTCTTACTCTCTCTCCGTCCAAGACAACAGGAAGCTGCGCAAAGTGTGGATGCCCAAGACATCCTCAACCATTCCTGTAGACTCTCCGATCTCTCCGATCTCTCCGACCAATGAGGTGGTAGCATCGTTTCCTCCGTGCCCTGCACGTAAAATTCAGTCTCCCGCTACGCGCGGTACAGACAAAACTTCGGACAAGGCCTCTGCGCTAACCCAGAAGTATCCACTGCGCTCTACGCGTAGGAACTAGTCTCCCGCTACGCGCAGTACAGACAAAACTTCGGACAAGGCCTCTGCGCTAACCCAGAAGTATCCACTGTGCTCTACGCGTAGGAATCAGTCTCCCGCTACGCGCGGTACAGACAAAACTTCCGATGGTGCCTCAACGCCAAATCGGAAGAACAGATCACGCTCCACGCGCGGAACAACATCTGACTTCTACGAAAAAATATATGAGCGCGGTGATCTCCGCGAGGGGAAGCAAGCAGGCGAATATTCAACCTCTCGGCCTTTACGCCAGCAAGAGAACAATCTGCCTACCCTCCGGATTACGCGAGAAGCCGATGGCCGACTGAGGATCTCTTCAGCTTTACGCCAGTCTGAGCGAATCTCCAAATTACGCCAGGCGAAGTCCCCCGGCGTAAAGCAAGCTCCGGTTGCTACTCCTGACCTACGCGAATGCCTAGTCCAGAAGCGTAAGGAGAGGGGATCTTCCAACATGTCTATTACGCCCCCCAGAGAGCAATATTGTAATAGTCATAAGATTGTGATTGACTGCTGCTGTTCTAAAGCAAAATGGTCGGTCTTCGACCGATTGAGCTACTCTCAGTCTTTTTCGGAAGAAGAGCACGCGTATGCGTCCGTGAACATGGCTTCACGCATACCCAGAAGAAGGTCGAGCTCGAGACGTCATCCCTCTGGGCCTCCGAGCCGAAGAAGATTCGAAGACCTCCTCTGGAGCACTGAAGCTGGGGTGTTCCAAAACACCCGGGCAAGGTCACAGCAACCAGCTCTGTACTCGTCTGATTCTGACGCTGGGGGTCGCCAATCTCCCAGAACAGATGCTGAGAGTGTAAAGTCGACTTCTGCGGCGACCTATACTAATCCTTCGATGACGCCCAGGGAAGTGGAAGCTTTCGCCATTGAAGACGAACGCGAGGAGGCTTCAGGAAACGCGGAACAACGCATCACTGTGCTAGAGACATCTTTGAAGCAAATGCAATCCGTAATGGAGAACATGCACCAGATGATGCTAACTCAGCACGCAACTGCCATGGCTCAAGCGTCGGTCCCGCCAACTCAGATACGTATGGGGGTGGACTTACCACCATCCGACCCAAGCCAAGAACCTGCTCTAGATCAAGAGTCAGCAGTCCCTCCGCTTCCAACTGAGAATCCGATGCAGGCAGTACGGGAGTTGAAAGCCCAGTTTGACGCCTTGAGGCACGAAGATCAGCTCAAAAAACTGGGAATCAAGCAGCCTTACCCGGCTATCTGGGAAGAAGTCCATTTTTCTCCGAAGTACAAACCTCAGATCATGGCTCTGTTCGAAGAAAAAACATCACCAAGTCAATACATGAACTATTTCAGTATGATGACGGTGTTGCTACAAGGGAACGACGCCCTCCTCACTCGGGTGTTCAAGGGCTGCCTCTCAGGAGTAGCCTATCAATGGTACCGTAGCTTGGCGGACAACTGCATTACTTCCTTTGAAGACTTCAAAGCGCTATTCTTCACACGATTCTACGAGGGCGGAATGAACATGTCTATGTCCTCCCTCATTGAAGTCAAGCAAAGGGAAAAGGAGGACGTTCGCACCTTCGTCGAACGTTTTCGTCAGGCCACCTTACAAATGCCTCCAGGAGTTCCAGACTCGGCGTTAGTAGACATTTGCAGGAAGAACCTCCTTCCTATAGTCTCGGTGTTCACAGGACCATATCAGTTCCATGAGTGGCCCTCGTTCATCATCTCGGCAGTGGCCGCCGAAGACAACAGTCACAAGGCGCGCGACAACGGCATCATGATCTCCGCCTCCGACAGAGGCAAAAGGCCATCTCCCAGCGGCGACCATCCTCGCAGCTCCAAGGAAAAAGAAGCTCTGACAGTCAATACGTCCAGACAAAAAATGGCGGCGACCACGCAGACAAAGCCCGGGACTTCCAGGCCCGTCGAGGTCTACTCTTTCGACGACGACGATATTCCTAGTATATTTGAGTGTCTCGTCAAAAGTGGCAAGATCACCCTGCCGGAGCTAAGGCGGCCCCAAGAGGTCGGCAGTACCGACGACCCCAAATACTGCATCTTCCACAGATACGTACACCACCCAACAAAGATGTGTTACGTACTGAAGAGGAAGATCCAGGGGTTGATCGATGCTAAGGCCATCACCCTGTACGACACCGAGAAAACGGTCACAGCCAACATGATCTTTCTGCGGTTCGGCGATCTGCCTCCCCAAAAAGTCATGGACGGTATCACGCCCATTTCCCGAGCCACAATGGACATCGTCAATCTCCCTCCGGCTAGGGATCAAAATCATAACCTGGTACCCCTGACCACCCGTCAGGGCAAGATTATGTGGGTTCATCCAGATTTGGTGTCAGAGCTCGAGGAAGAGACTAAAGCTACGTCCAGGAGGAGCCCAAAGTGCAAACCATGCCATATGGTCACAAATTCTTCGCCATCAGACGAAGACGAGGTACTTGCTGCAACCCGGTCAGGGAGAGCCTACCTCAACGACTACGGAGCAAGTCAGGAGGATATACCGACAGACGTTTCAACTGCCAAACCTGCAGGGCCAAGTCCCGTCATACCGGAAGCCAACCCTTCAAAATCGACACCGGCGGATAAAGGAAAACAAAGAGAAGTGCGCTTCGATAAACCTGTGAAAAACATTCCGAACAAAGGTTTTGAGAAGCCGTATAACTTCGACATCCTAGCCCAACTGGCTAATACGCCGGCCAGGCTCTCCGTCTTCGAGCTACTCAGGCTCTCCCAAGACACTCGTCTAGCCCAGAGTGAAGCACTGATGCAGGCGGAGGCATGCTTGACCCAGCTCAAATCTCCCGACGAAGAACCAGTGGCGTGCCCTCAATGCCACAGTGTGATGGAGGCTCTCCCAAGACACTCGTCTAGCCCAGAGTGAAGCACATAGATCCGGGATCATCGATCAGCATCATCCCGCACAGTCTGCTCAGACCTTTGAGGATTCCTACCAGCGAACTGGCTTACACCTCCACTACAATCGTGGGATTCAACGTCGGAAGAAGTAAGCCGTTAGGGAAGGTTCGCCTGAGGATCCAGATTGGCAACCTCAGATCGGTGGCCACATGTTACGTGATCGATTCAGAGGTATCCTACAATATCTTGCTGGGAAGACCGTGGATCCACGATCACAACATCGTTCCTTCAACTCTACATCAATGTCTTAAATATGTAGACCCCCAAGGGATGGTACAAACGGAGGTGGCCGACCTAAACCCATTTAAAGGAGTAGAGTCCTACTATTCCGACGCCGTGTTGTACTCGCAGGACCACACGGAAGAAGTGGCGGGCAAGACAGAGAAGGAATCCAACCGGGAGCCAGGAGAACCCTCTGTCGCACTACCGCTGTCGATCAGAGTGAAAGGACGAACCACTCGTCCAAAAGCCATAGAGCCCATGGCTATTCACCTGAACAGATCCAGCTCGGGGAAAAGAAACAATTCTCCAGCGGTTACTCTGAACCAGAAGCCTCCACCTTTGGTCATCAACCTTCGGCGCGACAAGCAGCCGACCGATGTAAACACGACCAGGAACGGAGTTCCAGATGGCAATAAACATCCTCTTTTTCAGTACATTAATACTCAGATTCCAAATCAGGAACCCACTCCCCGTGACGAGGTAGAACCCATAGCACGAAAGTTCTCGGAAGCTATGGACTCCTACCATCCGCATATCTGGGAAGCAGCGTCATCATCCAACGTCATCACAACGTATGGACCACATGAAGATTCTATCTTCATAATCCCGCCTACCTGCAGCAGTCAGCGTCCAATAGTATTCGGCCGTATGCGCAATCAGCCAGCCATCCAGGAAGATCCTTTCGATGACGATACTGGAAAGATGCAGGTTCACCGATACAGCCCTCAAGCGCTGAAGATCATGCAAAACATAAGCTACGACTTGAAGCGAAAGCCGGGCCTCAACTACGGAAGAGGCAGAAGAACGCCGCCATGCGGCGACCCCCGCTACCAACAAACTCGTTTCGGGTTAGGGTATGCCACCTCCCTTGTGGCTTCCACGTCGGATAAGGACATCTTTTCCTCCTCCTGGGACGGCTCGTCACCCCCCGACTCACCTGATGCTCTCGAACAAGCACTATCAGCAAATATGGTGATGACAGATCCCTCAGAAGCAGAGGAACGAGATTCTGAGCCGTTTGAGAATGACTCTTGGGCTCAGCAAATGGATACACAGTGGGAATTCCGCTTCGAACAAAGGGAACCTCCAACCAAAGACGAAGTTATCCAAATCGATGTTGGGGGTGAGCTTTTGCCAAAGCCGATATTTATCAGTGACAATCTTCCACCAGCCGAAAAGAAAGAAATCATACAGCTGAAAAAGGAATACGTCGACGTCTTTGCATGGGATTATGGAGACATGCCGGGCCTAGACCCGAAGGTGGCTACTCACAAACTCAACATATTGGCTGACTCAAAGCCTGTGAAGCAGCACCAACGCCGGTTCCGACCGGACATGATGGATGCCATTAAAGCTGAAGTCAAAAAGCTGATAGCCTGTGGGTTCATCCGGGAAGAACAACATCCCGACTGGGTCGCCAACGTTGTCCCAGTCATGAAGAAAAATAGGAAGGTACGTATCTGTATCGATTACCGAGATCTGAATGCGGCCTGTCCCAAGGATGAATTTCCTCTTCCCATCACGGACATCATGATCGACAACACCTGCGGTTTTGAACGCATGTCTTTCATGGACGGGTTCTCATGATACAATCAGATCAAGATGCATCCTGAAGACGAAAAGCACACTGCCTTCCGTACCCCGTTGGGAGTGTATTGCTATATGGTCATGCCCTTCGGATTGAAGAACGCCGAGGCTACGTACCAACGGGCTATGAGCGGCATATTCCATGAACATTTATGCAAAACAGTAGAGTGTTACGTAGACGACATAGCCGTCAAGAGCCGCCTCAAGGATGATCACATTCAGGACCTAAGGACGGTATTCGAGTTAATGCGCCGACATCAACTCAAGATGAACCCTACGAAGTCCTTCCTGGGCGTATCTAGTGGCAAATTCCTAGGATTTGTTATCACCGCCAAAGGCATCCAGGTGGACCCTGACAAAGTCCAGGCCATCGTAGAAATGTGACCGCCCCGCAATCTGAGGGAACTCCGGGGATTTCAAGGTCGTCTGGCTTATATCCGGAGGTTCATATCCAACCTCTCAGGAAGATGCCAGCCTTTTTCGTACCTCATGAAGAAAGGTGTATCCTTCGTATGGGACGAAACCTGTCAGCAAGCATTCGGGGAGATCAAACGCTACCTCACCAGTCCGCCAGTTCTGGTGCCTCCCATCATGGGGAAACCGTTCTTGCTGTACGTCCAAGCAATGGATCATTTGCTAGGAGCTCTTCTAGCGCAGAAGAACGACGAGGGGCATGAGCAGGCTATCTACTACCTCAGCAGGATGATGGTCGGAGCCGAACACGGTACAACCCAGTGGAGAAAGAATGTCTGGCTCTGATGTTCGCTATCCAAAAAACGCGGCACTACGTCATCGGCCAGACTATTCATATCATCTCCAGGATCAACCCTCTTCGAGTACTGATGAGCAAGCCGAGTATTCTTAATTCTCGACTCGCAACCTGGGCGATGCTGTTAACACCATATGACATGGTGTACATCCCGCAGAAGTCCATCAAAGGCCAAGCGCTGGCCGACTTTCTGGCTGCTCATCCGATCCCGGAGGCCTCCAAGTTATACGAAGACATTCCCGACGAAGTTGCAGAATGTAATTCCGTAATGGAAAGTGACACATGGCAACTGTTCTTTGACGGCACCTCCAGGACTGGCCCCCAGGGAAACGTGGTTTCAGGGGTAGGAATCGTCCTGGTCACTCCTGATAAACTCGTCATCTACCGGGCATACTCTCTTAATGAACCATGCTCCAACAATGTGGCGGAATACAACGCCCTGTTGATCGGGCTCCAAGTCGCTGAAGAGCTGGGGGTCGAATCCCTGGAAACTTTCGGCGATTCTCTGCTTATCGTCAATCAAGTTAGAGGGATATACGAAGTCCGGAATCCAGACCTCATCCCCTATCACCGACCGACAATCGAGATAGCCATGACGTTCAAAGGGTTCTTCCTAGAGCATGTACCTCGATCTCGGAATTTGGAAGCGGATGCCCTGGCCAGTCTAGCTGCGGACTTAGCTACCCCTATAAGAAGGCAAGATTCGGTGATCCTTCTTAACAGAGATTTATTTTGCATAAAGAACAACCTTCACATAGAACGCAGCCACGCTGTGAACACAGATCCCCCCGGGAGGGACTGGAGAAGTCCCTTCATAGATTTTGTCGCATACAGAATCTTGCCAGAGGACCCCAAAGAAGCAATATCCGTCAAGAGACGATCATTGCGCTTCTATTTCGATGCATCTTCATACTGCCTATATCGTCGAACCTACGACGGACTGCTATTAAGATGTCTCTCAGACGAAGAAGCACAGCAGATTATCCGAGAAGCTCACGATGGCGTATGCGAAGCGCATCAGCCTGGTCCTAAGCTACAGGATCGTATCAGGAGAATGGGCTACTACTGGCCCACTATGATCACAGACGCGATCAGCTATGCAAGACAATGCAGAGCCTGTCAGGTTCATGCAGACTTCATACGCCAACCGTCTGAATATCTACATCCTACGGTCGCATCCTGGCCCTTCGAAGCATGGGGTATGGATATCGTCGGTCCCATTCACCCGTCTTCCTCCAGAGGCCACCGGTTCATACTGGCCATCACGGATTACTTCTCCAAATGGGCAGAGGCGATCCCTCTGGCTGAGGTAAAAGCGTCTGACGTGATCAGCTTCATCAAGCACCACGTCATTTATCGCTTTGGGATTCCTCGAAGGATAATCTATGACAATGGGCCTCAGTTCATCAGCCAAGCGTTTCATCGATTTTGCGATAAAAGTCGAATACATAATATTGCCTCTACGATATATTATCCAGCTGCTAATGGTTTGGCGGAAGCTTTCAACAAAACCATTATCAAACTTCTGAAGAAGTTCGTTTCTTCAAACAAAAGAGACTGGAACGAGAAGCTGGGCGAATGTCTCTGGGCATACCGCACAACGGTACGGACACCTACAGGTTGTACCCCCTTTTCACTGGTCTACGGGAGCAAGACAGTTCTTCCCATCGAAATCCAGATCTCGTCGCTCAGGATAGCAGTGACTAGTGAGTTGACTCGAGAAAAGAATGACCTGTTAAGGCTCCAAGAGCTTGAAGGATTAGACGAGAAACGCCTACAAGCTCAACAGCGCATCGCGCTTTACCAAGCACGTATTTCCAAGACTTTTAATCATAAAGTAAAGGAAAGAGTGTTCAAAGTCGGTGAGCTAGTTTTAGCCGTAAGAAGACCGATGATTCTTACCCACAGAAGTAAAGGCAAATTCCAACCCAAGTGGGAAGGCCCTTATGTGATCGAGACAACGTTCTCGAACGGCGCCTACAGGATAGCCCAGCCTAATGGAGACCTGTTAATGGCTCCTATCAACGGTAAATTCCTGAAAAGGTACTATGCTTAATCCCCCCTGCTCGGGTGGGACATAGCAAGGCCCTCGATTCTGACAAAACTACTTCCAAAACGCAATTAGTAGGGTTACGCTCTATCATGTCCGTATGACCTCTGAATGGATGTGTCCTGCTAAGAAGTTTATCGGGAGTCTATCATGTCCATACTACCTCTGATAACACTCTCACCAAAACCGGTCATTTACATTCCGAAATGATGGGTCCACAAAAGTCAGAAAAGAGTCGCCTTTATTTATTCCCGAGAGAGAGGCAGAATTACATCTGGGCAAGCAAAAAGGGAAAATGATACATCATGATGGCGGGTGAGTCAGATTGTGAATCTGCCGCTCTAGCGCAGCTATCCTCTCATTCCTAAGAACCAAGGCGTCGGCACGAGCCTGCTCCAGCCGTGCCTCGGGAGTGTCCGTGAGGGTCAGATCAGCCTTTGCCCGAAGACAGCCCGCGCGAGCAGCTTCTGCACGGTCCAGCTCCCGTCGCACTGTGCTCAGTCGACCGGACGCTACGTCTAGACCTGCCAGCGACTGAGAAGCCCACTCCTCTGCCCGAGCAAGTTTTTCCTTCAGCTTGGAGACCCTCGCTGCATTTCCTTCATGCTCAGAGCGACACCGCGTCTCAACGGCAAGAGCCTCTTCCACGACAACTTTTCTCTTATCCACCTCCAGCTTATGCTTCTGGATAGAGTTGTCTAGGCTTTCCACCTTCGTAGCAAGCCGCGCAGTCATGAGGTTGAACTGAGCCGGAACATCAGCATCGAGACCCCGAGTCAGCTGCAAATGTTCGTTAATAGGTTGCTCTAACCCATTAACCACCGCCTCCAGGGCGTCAGCTACCCCAGGATCGCCGAGCTCCCTGATGACCCCGATCGAAGCAAGAGAAGTCTTCCTCAGGCGCTCAAAATCCAGACTCTTCGCTAACACCATTGACACCATCGTTCTCAAACCGGTGTAGAAAAGGCTGGTACGTTGCTCGGTCAACGCAACTAGATCCGACTGAACGCCGGGAGCGCCCGTAATGTCAGCGAGTCCCTCTCCAGGGATGATTGCAGACGAGGTGGCCGCAGCCGTCGCATCGACACATGGCACAATCGAAGAAGGTGCGGTAACGGCGGTCGAAGTCGTCACCACACTCACAAGAGGCAAGGTCACGACGACTTGTTCATCCTCCTCTCGAGGTGACGAAGCTACTCCACGCGTACTGGCCCCCGAAGCCACTTCCTCATCAAAGACGAACGCCTCCTCGTCAGAAGCCCGAGCGGAACCAGAATGCGCTTCAACGCTATACTCCCCGTGGGCGCTATCCCCTGAGAAGAAAACGAGAAAGTCAATATCAGTATGATGACAATCTTTCTCAAAGGAGACACAAAAACGATATTTTACCCGGAGCCAACGGCATATACGACGCATCTGCAGTCGATATAGCTAAACCACGCCTTAATAACACAATACGAATCGTCATGCCTGGAGAAGGAGGTGGGCCGACCGACATCGCCGAGAGTTCTGTCAGGCCTCCACCAAGACGTGGTCTAAGTTCATCGGCCGGAATCTCGCCAGGCACGCTCACTAACACGGCAGGAGTCATGCCCGCTGCTGGCCTCGGGAAAGATTCTCCCATCTGCCTCGGCCACACAGGCAATCTCGCTCCGCTACCTGGAGCAGTAGCCGCCACAGCCACCTCTAACGAAGATTCTCCGACATCGACGACCGGAACGGTAGGAGGCCCCTCTCTAGAAGGCGAGGAACCTCCAGCCAAGGAGTCATCCCCGAGGTAGGGAGAGGCAGGCTCACTCCCAGGAGCCGCAATGCCAGGAATGCGGAGAGGACGAGCAACCGTCTCCTTCCTCCTCTTACGAAGAGAAACTTCCTTCAGAGCAGAAGCCCGTCGCTTCCCAGAAGGGACTACCAAAGCCCCCGTAGGCAGAGGCACTTCGCACTTTGGCACCGATACCAGAGGCTCGTCCGGAGTACCAGACTACTCACCTTCGTCCGAAGAAACCGAAGGGACGTCAACTCTTCCCCCAGGCTTGGGAGAAGGCACCCGGAAGCTTCCACGCACGTCAAAATCACGATGGAAGGTGTTAATTGCCACGTAAAACTGGGCGTAAGAATGGAGAATGCGAAGCTCTGTGGAGGTTGTAACGACCGGCACAATGAAGGTTGCCCTCGTACAACCCATGAGGAAATATCGCCACCCTCTAGCTCCATCAATGAGTCCGCCCCTGGACCTAAAGCTGGTAACGGCATTGCCCACATGCAGCTGATCGTACCCAAACTGCCTGGCAAATCGACTAGGAAAGTAGGGCTCGAAGAAGCAGTGATCTTCGCTCCTGTACAACAGATGGGAGGGTCTAGTACAGACCAACCAGTTAAAAGCTTCCGGGGAAAGGTCGGTCTTCTTTCCACCTGAATCCTCAAGTCGCACCCCTGATTGATTGCGATGCACGGGGGGAGCAGTACAGAGGAGCTTCCAACCGTGGCCGAGGTTCAACACCAGCCGGCAGTCTAAAACTGTGCTCACATTCCAGGAGGAATCCTTGTAATTCAATAAGAATATACCCCCCGAGCTGCTACCGGACCCAGGAGACATCACCCGGGGATTGTGGAGAACCAACCATCCCATCAAGTATAGGTATGGTAACTCCACCCTGGGAAAACTCTCACGTCGAGCTTCGTCGACGAGCAACCCGTCAGTTATGGCTCTCAAGCCAGCCTGTATACGGCACACCATGGCAGAAAGCAAGCCCAGTCTTGCCCCAAACACCAGACGCACTGTCGGCCACAGGATATTTCGGTAAATGCGGTCCGCGGACGCAGTACCTGGCACCACTACTCGGCGCAACCATATGGAGAGGAAACCAGCCAGCTGGGCTTCCTTAGACAAAGGCCTGCGACAACGCCTCAAGTAACTACAGGCCTTGGTGCCTTCCGGGTACTTTCCTACCCCCTCGACAAGAATCTGGTCCGGAGCTTCAGCCTCCTCCATAAGAGTCTCCACAACCTGGGCACTAAGCACGCCCAAACAGTTCACGGGCTCATTCTTGCCACCGGAGGCTTTCTCCGACCTGGCGGCCCCGGCTCGGTGGAAGAAGAGGTAGGACATCCACTTGGTGGTGTGAGCCAAATCAGAAGGCTCGTTATAAAAGGCGGTGCACGCGAAGTATTGACACATCAGCTCCTGATATACTTCTGCCACCCGAGGGTCCAAATCCCCCAACTCCCGGTTGGTGGGAACATACTCTTCATATGGAGTATCCCCCATTGGCAGTCTCGAGACAACTGCCATCTCGTGGAGCGCCAACCCCAACTCCCCCAGTGGAGTGGCAAAGGTCCCGGTGAGCGGAATGTACCGCTCCATCGGCGCCAGGAACAAATTGGGGTTCGGAGGCAACCCGACGCTCGTCGCACTCACAGCGGCATATAGTCCAATGCCCTCCAACTCTCTTTGGAAATGCTTCAAAGCCCAGTCAACTAGGCATCTCCATCGGGAGTTCGTTGGGGCGATCCACCCATTGCACCGAGGATTCTCCTTGGGATATACCCCCCCTCGACCCATGAAGTCGTTGCAGAAGGTCGGCAATTGGACCGGCTGGATCACCAAGCTATCCTCACTTGGAACACTGCCCGGGCACAGTCCTCTGAACAACGTCACAACGCCGGAGGGGCGACTGACGAATGACCCCTGGTCAGCTCCTTTCAGATGAAAAATCTTCCCCGGGTTACCGTGAAGATCAGGAGTCAGTGTCCACGACATCTTTCTAGGATGCGTCGCGTGGAAGAAGGCCGAGATGGGATAATCCCTCGGCATCGTTGGCAGGTACAAAACCAAATTCCCGGCTGAGAAGACCCAGGACTCCCTCTTAGGCTTCGTCTGGGACTGTTTGTCGATCATGTCCCCAAAAAGGAAAGCCGGCTTTACGTACGGCTCCCCGTCTACATAAGTCAGAGGCTCCCCGTTGATCATGCTCAGCAGCATTCGCTCACCCTGAGCTGAACTTAAGACACTCCTTCCTTCAGGGTACTGGGGTCCGGAGATAGGGAAGGACACGTGGGACAGATCCTCCAGGTAGTTCGAGTGCAGCATCCCAGCAGCGGAGCCCATCACCTCGGCCAGTGGAGACTCACCCAAGTCAACTACAAAAGTGCAAGGAAAATACGTCATCACAAGTCTTGCACGAACATACGGACCGAAAGAAACAACAGTCTGTGCTCTACGCAGGATTGTGCAAATCTGGCAATTTTACGCCGAAGGTCCCCCCACAAGCGTAAAAATTTAAATTTTACGATATACCCCAATTTTCGGTAGCCAGAGCTTCTACGCTCAGAACTACGAAAATATGGAGTCTTTACGCTAACACATTAGAAATATGGGCGTAAAAGATAAAAACGCCTTCGTGCATCATCTTCCTCAAGAAGAGGCTATCAGCACAGAAGACGACCTAGCGCGGTCACGTTCAACGTGTGCGAAGGATTTTTCGTCGTTTTTGTCACCCCAAGGGCTTTACCTCGAAAACCGAGTGCACTGCTCGTCGGCGGGACACTTCGCTCAGAAGAAAGTTCGCCTTGACCGACCAAAGACTCCCTTGCTGGGGCGGAAGAATGAGAAGAGGAACCTATACCCTTTTCCTTAGCGAAGGAGGTTTGTTTCGACGCCATTTTCTGAAGATTCGAGGGAACGAAGAAAACTCGAACAGTCGAAAGCTCTCTTTTATAGAAGACGGATAAAAAGTTTCTCTCTTAAAGAACTTAGGATATATATAGAGTTCGGGCCGACTCTTCGAATCCTCAGACGGACTCCTCGAGACCCTAACCAAATCTCGCAAAATTGAATAAAGGGTTATGATTGGATGCCACGTCAGACCACTAACCTTGAAAGACGGACAGTCAGCAAATTTGAAAAGTTTTTTCGTGCAAAGACGGTTCAGCAGGTCCTACGCTGAAGGAGCTTTCTACGCTCGACAGCAACAGATCTACGGTTTTTCGCTCGCAAGCTATAAGTCTATGGTTTTACGCCCGGATGCCTTTGTGCTCAGTAGCTTTTACGCTCGAGAGGCCACAAAACTCATGACTTCACGCACAGGAACTACAAGTCTACAATTTCATGCTCGATGGTGTTCTACGCTCACAGGCTACAGATATACAGTTCTATGCTAAAGGAGCTTCCTACGCTCGACGGCTACGAATCTACAACTTTACGTTCGACAGCTACAAGTCAGATTTTTGGCCCGGATGCCTTTGTGCTCAGTAGCTTTTATGCTCGAGAGGCCACAAAACCCATGAATTAACGCACAGGAACTACAAGTCTACGATTTCACGCTCGACGGTATTTTACGTCCAGAGGCTACAGACTGATGATTTCTCGCTCCACGACTTTCCGTATATTCGAACGGTCCCCAAGATGGTCAATTACAGGAGTTCACACAGAAGATACTCCTCCTTGGCCTCAACATATCCCAAGTACCCGAAACATACAAGAGTTTAAACATTGAGAAATTACTCTTCTCGGGTCAATTGGAGGTTCATCCAAACTCTAGTCTGAATACCTCGTCTATCAAAAGATGGCAACTCAGTTTTTGACAGCCATTCCTCGACCCTGTTCCAAGGGATTTTTTGAGAAGTCACTCTTGAAGACGAAGTCTGAACAAAGTTCTGTTCATCAGAAGCAGCAGTTCAGAGCTCTACGCGGTTCCTCAGTCCCAGCAACAGGACAGTTCTAAGATGTTCAAAATGCTCTACAGCGTTCTATGAACTACTCGCTATGCGTAAAGGACAGGACCTAGCACTCTTTCTACAGAGTCGGCGTACAGATTCAGACGTGTTGAAGCTGCACATATTCAGACTTCACAGTAACATATGGCAAGATGATCATATGAAGAAGAAAGACGATTTTTATTAAAGATCAAAATCATGATTACATATGAGGGAAATCCAATCTACAAGGGTTTTCTTTTCATTTTCATGATTACATCTGAGGGAAACTTCGTCTACAAAGGAGATACCCCCTCGTCGTCTGAAGATCGCCGCCAGAGTCCGTTCTGCAGGGTTCTCTCATCGGTGCAGATCTTCCTCTTCTTCGAAGGAGATGATCACCAGTGGGCACGACAGAGTTGGGGCTCGCATAAAAGCATGCAGATCCCATGCTCCGTACGCCACGGCAGATTGGGTTGAGGTATTAAACCTAACTCAGTCCGGGGAGACAGCTGCTACAGCTTGTCTTCTCTCTCACCTCCCGGAGGGCATCGAGAGAAGGTGCGGCATGCCAGCCGCTGTGGTCAAATACGACCCTTCCTCTCTCCTGGGGCAACGTCATACAAAGTTGCTGATTATCCCGAGCAAGGGAGGCTAAGATATCCTTCCATGATCCATCGTTGCAGTGGACACTTGCTCGAAGATGCCGTCTTTTTTGGCTCCTTACACGCTGGAAGAACATGATCTTCTTCTTCCTCAAATCGACCCGGCGAACTCCGATGATCATCTCTGCGTAGTGATGAAGATGTGGGGAGAACAGGCTAACTCCCCCAGCCTTTTATAGGCAAAAAAGATCACAGCGGTCCCCCATAAATCCGCCATAAAGTCTGCACCGACCGTTTCAACGCTCCACTCAGAAACGTTTTGAGTTACCCTCGCCATTCATGCTTCGTTCAAAGCGTTTCAAATTCCAAGGAATTTAAAAGCTCTGAAGGGGGTCTTGTAGAAGCATGAAAAATACGCTGGGAAAAGCTACACAGCCTCTTGATACAGAGCAGCGTAAGCAGAGGCCTTCAGAGCCATCAGGCGTACGATAGAGTTTTCTCTGCTAAAATACAGCGTGAAGAATAAAGCTCAAAGGACCATCCGCATAAATGCAGTACGTCCAGGCCGCTCCAGCGTGAAACAGAGTTCTTCATCGCCTCCATGGCGTAAAACTCAACCGCTCTCAAAGCAGCGTGATAGCGTACGAGGAACGCTTCATCTTCCCCGAAATGAACCTGTCAAGTCACGCAGTGAATCTGACCTCTGACTCCTGACAAAAGGTGATGCACGGCTACCCAGACGACGGCTGGAAACGATGGCAGACCTCTCGGGACGCATTCCACAGTATGATGGCGGATCTCACTATTTAATGCAGAGGATTTGGTAAAACATCACCAAACTGTCGTTTACCGGAGTCCCCTCAGCATAAACCGCTCTTTTGCGTACAAGGGAATACGCCACCCTATTTTATACAGGCAAACATGAGCTGTTTTACACTCCGCAGTAGACAAACCGCCTGCCACGTTAAAAGCTGCACTTCGTACGGGATTCGAGGCACGTCTCCACGTCTAATTGTACAGGGCGGTGACAGTTTCTCTCAAGACACGTCTCTGCGACGGGTGCACAGAAGGCCTGCAGATCTTCGAAACACGCCTCCGCATTTAATGCATAAGGTGATGGCAAATCTCTGCAAAGAGATTTGGTTATATCTTCAAAAGCCGTAATTCCGGCTAAGGCGTCCACATCAGCACGGTGTGCAGCGGCTTCTACGCCCATTCAGGATCTGTGCTCAAGCGGCTTCTACGCCCATTCTGGCACGATATGCAGCGGCCTCTACGTCCATTCAGGATCTGTGCTCATGCGGCTTCCACGCCCATTCAGTCTCTACGACTACTCGGCTTCCACGCCCACTCAGTCTCTACGACTACTCGGCTTCCACGCCTACTCGGCTTCTATGCCTGTTCGGCTTCTATGCCTGCTCGACTTCCATGCCTGTTCGGCTTCTATGCCTACTTGACTTCTATGCCATGGTGACGGACATTTGGCTTCTACGCCAACCTCTCCTACACAATGGATACCTACCCGCGTGGCTTTTACGCCGTGATCTTAGTAGCAATCGTACGTGTTGTGTCCCCTTAGTTGGACCCACGTCACCTGCTCAGTCAAAAGATCATCTATACATAGGAATTGGTTACTTTAACCGTTGTGTAAAAGGGTGCTGTACTTTCCACTCCTCGGTTGCTACACCAACGGAGTGGTCACTGTCACCAAAGACTCTATAAATAGAGGCCCCTGTCAATGGGGAACAAGGTCGAAGAAAATTGGTCAAGAAACCGATATCAGATCCCAGGTCGAAAAATTCGGTCAAGAGTACCAATACCAGATCCAAGGTCGACAGTCGGAGAAGATCGAACAAGGAGGAGGAGAGAGAGAGAGAGAGAGAGAGAGAGAGAGAGCCCGGAGCTCAGGCAAAGAGCGGGGATCGACGACTTCGGCATCGTGCATCCACCCTCTCCTGCAACCTTCGAAGCTGCTACCTGTCTTCCACGGTACTTCTTCAACATCGCGTGGTCCAAGGGCTAAAGTGATCGACCGCAGATCAGACACCTATAGCAATTTATACCCAGATTAAATAAATTAAACTCTCACATCCTCGTATAGGATTACATTGTACAAGTTTGTTTGTAAACCAAAGGGCGCGGGTTTTGCACAAACCCCGTCATTGAAATACACTTTCATTCTTTCGTTTAATACCACAAACAAGTACCTTATCTGGAAACTCTCGCTGAAGAAGGCCCAAGATACGGGTACTTCCAGAGAATTTATCTGTGCTGCCCACCAGTCTCGGGCCAAGTCTAGTAACTACAGTCGAACTACTGATACTTGCTCTCTGTCAGGCACTCATGTTGCCTCTAGGATAGCTTCAGTATCCTGAACCCACGCATCTGATGCAATCACATCTTCGGTACCATAAAAATATGAGGGTTGGCGGCGCTTGAATTTGTTTGTTAAGTTTGGGGCATAATGTCTGCCTCTCTCTAAGGCCTCATATACTGACTGGGTTAGAGCGTCACCCCATCGCTCTTAAGATGCTAGTAACTGCCTGATGATCCCCATCAGGGCCTGTGTATCTGTATTGGGTGGTACCAGCGGGACTGCTACTGCGAGTACAACTGGTGGTTCTGGATGGACCTGTTATTCCACATCTTGAGCCATCATGGAATCTGCTTCAGAATATTGCTGCTGAATCGCAAAGAGATATTGACTGCTTAGTGGTTGTCCTGCTACCGATAAAACTCTAGCTGGCTGATCGGAAGGACCAAGAACAGTGTTACAAAAATATAGAGAACACTAGGATCAAATCAGAAGGATGGGATAGATCGAGGATCAAAGCAGACGTTGAATCAAGATTTTTGGGATACAAATTCGATGCTAGAGGAGATCACGGAGTAGCATGATTGAGACATCTAAACAATGATAAACTCCCACACTTCTAAATTTTTAAACCTGCATGGGCCACCACTTAAACCGTGTCATGCCCCAAAACCAGAATACTGGAGAGCGGGGCGTACAAAGCCAGCTACGTACACCAGAGTACTTTATACCCCAAGATATGGTCACGGCTGTCTAGACATGTGAGGGTTTACTCTACAATCCAACAGGCATTCATCGGTCAAGCGTCCTAGTTGTCTCAATCTCGAACAAGCAACAAGTTACACGAAGCATAATAATAATATATATAATAGTAAGGCGTCCCAAACTATACGTATATAGATGATCATGAAGCTAGTTACCCAAAATGATGAACTAGCAAAGTGCAATATTACATGATCAACTCTAGCTATAGTCTAGAATATGCTTTACATGTAGGCCCGCAGGCTAGAATATCAAATACCAAAATATGAGCGAAACATGTGCTCAGTGGCTAAATGCCTCAAAATTATAAGTACAAGATCAGGTGGGTGTTGAAGAAGAAACCCACTCAAGTCATCGAGTGTTCCTGGTATTCACCATCTGGAGGCGGTATGTACGGAAGATCCTGCGGTGTTGCTCCAAAATCTGGCCATACAAAACCAGTGGGATCGGACCCCAAAAACAGCAAGTACCACAAGGGAGCCAACTTAGGAACTAAAATCAGCATACAAACATTCAATAGCATAAGAAAATATAAATAAGAGCAATATGTAAATAAGCAGTTTTAGGAATCAGTAACAGTTACAGTTCAGGACTAGTAGCTGGATGATCCAAGATAAGACAAGACTAGAAAATATGCAATCATGGCCAATCATAACCTATGGATTACTACCATTAATTAACTAGGATTATCACAATCCTGGTTACTAAAAAATGCAGTTGAGATTACATACAGCCACATGCCCTACAGACTATCCAGACGTAAGAATACATAGCATAGATTAATTTAAGTATATAGTATTTTACTGGTATATTGCAACACTCGGCGGTGTGTTGGAAGTGTGCCCCTCTCAACGGAGAGCTCCAATTCCATCAAGTGTCTCTGGGATACCGGGATTGCATGTAGCCAAAAAATCTCTCTAGATGCTACTAGATAATTATTCTAGTTATTAACTTAGGCAAGTTATCAATGATTCATGACTGTGGTGCTCAAAAATCTGCCTTAGACATAATACAAGACTCGACAATAGCTTGACAAGTATAATCAGGACAGGGACAAGCAATCAACCACAGAAATTATCTTATCAGTACAAGCATATCAGTTCTGGATATTCTAGCTTGTCAAGAGTGAGCTACGCCGAGATACTATCTGGTTTCTCAGTACATGTCAAGTATCTGGAGTCAGGGATCAGGTTCATTCAGTACAAGTCAAGTGTCGGGAGTTCTCAGTTTAACAGTGTCATT
Organism: Iris macrosiphon; assembly: GCA_036927795.1. NCBI lineage: Eukaryota > Viridiplantae > Streptophyta > Magnoliopsida > Asparagales > Iridaceae > Iris > Iris macrosiphon. Next base: position 203,092,162 of record JAYESA010000002.1, on the reverse strand, counting down.
ACATTCCATGTTCTGGTAAGTGTAGCATCCAGGTTATAAGCAATTTAGAACTAACATGCATCATATGAATTTAACTAATTGGGCCAAGCACAAGGAGTAAATAAACCATAAGAGAACATATAACAAAGGAAAATATTCTACTATAAGTGCTAGAAGTGCATGGGATGAGCCTGCCGTAGGCAAGAAACTAGTTGTATGCATGAAGCTGGCCGCATACAAAAAACTAGCTGCATGCATGACACTGGCCGCATGAGCAAATGACGCATAGAATCTTGGGCGCATGGATCAAACTGACCGCATGTGTCATAACAAGGTCCACTCCATGGGGCAAGGGTTGAGTGACAGAAAATAAATACAAGGTCAGAAAAGTGATTGATATGACTGGCCAATAAAGCGTGTCAGGGAAGTGACCGATGTGACTGGCCAATAAAACGTGTCAGGGAAGAAAAATACAAATTCAGTCAAAATCGTGCCAAGGCGGCGTTGAGTCATGCATTGGAAAAAGGGATGCATATCTCGAGGCCACATAGACCACTCGACCGCATGCTCCTCTGGGCCGCATGAAATCAGGAACTTAGAGAAATTTTTTTCTTTCAAGTTTTATACGTTGGGCCAAGGGACGCATGTGCAGATTCAGTCATGCGTCCAACAAGATGATCGCATGCTGATTTTGGAGCGAGGAGTCCAGGTCGTATGCCAAGCAGGCCGCATGGAGCTCCTTCGTCCCAGAACAGCAAGTTTCAGCCATAGAAAAGCTCCAAGTCTGAAATCTAGTTCCTCCATGAAATCCTCGTTTTTGGCCCAAATCTAGAGAAATAAAGTTCTAAACCACTTGAAATCAGATGCTCTCTCACATAGAACAACTAGTTTTGAAAAACAAAAAGTTTGAAGAGATCAAAACCATAAAAACTCAAGAATGTAGATCTAGTCCAACCAAGCTATCAAAATCGAAAATACTAAGAAGTAAACATATAGAGGAGTTCATAGAGCACAATAAAGACTAATAAAATGCAAGAGATTCACAATAATATATAAGTACAAGTTCTTCCTCACTGATAAGATGTACTTGCCTAAAATTACCACTAAATACTACCACTACTACCAAGGGGAATGGGAGGGGGACCGGCCTGGGCTGCTCTCGGCTATGGAGGAGGGGAGAGGAAAGAAAAAAAGAGAGGAAAAAAGTAAAATAATGGGGAAGAGATAGAAAGAGAGGGGTTATATATCAAGAGTGGTTAACACTATTCATAAATCTAGAAATTATATGAGAGTAGCTAGAGAAATCCAAAAAAATATACAGGAAGCAATATACAGCAATATCACACATATACAATATATGAACATAAAAAATACGCAATAATGAGATGAGTCTCACAGGGTGCATGGATCATGGAAAAGTCCTCTCCTCAGGACAAGGTGAGTGACAAAAAATAAATACAAAGTCAAGAAAGTGACTGATGTGAGTCAGATAAGTGATCGATTTGACTGGTCAAAAAAGGGAGTCAGAAGGAAAAGAAAATTCATGGAAAGTCATGCCAAGGCGGTGTTGAGTCATGCGTTCGAAAAAAAAGATGAACGCATAGCTCCGGGCCGCATGGACGACTCAGCCACATGATCTTCCTGGCCGCATACACACTTGGCCGCATAAAATCTTTTGAACTCAGAGAACTTTCATTCGTTCAAGTTCCATGTATTTGGCCAAGTGACACATGTGCAGATTTCAGTCATGCGTCCAACATGATGGCCGCATGCTGACTTGGAGCGAGAAGTCCAAGTCGTAGACTAAACGGGCCGCACGAAACTCCTTCATCCCAGAACAACAAATTTTCAGCCATGGAAAAGCTCAAAGTCTAAAAATTTACTTTTTCCATAAAATTATCATTTCAAGTCTGAATCCAGAGAAGTAGAGTTCAAAACCGCATGAAATTAAGTGCTCCTCAACTTAGAACAACTAGTTTTTGAAAACATTAAGTTTTAAGATATCAAAACCAAGTAAATTCATGCAAGCTCCAAACATGAAACTTAGATCTACTCCAACCAAGGAATCAAAACCGAAAATAACAAGAAGTAAACATGTAGAGAAACTCATAGAGAACAATATAGAAATAAAATACAAGGAAACTAAATAAATACAATATAGCAAGTTCTTCCTCATTAGCAAAATGTACTTGCCTAAATTCACTACTAAACTACTACCACCAAGGGAAGGGTCCACGACTAGGGGAGGGTGCTCAAGCCGAGAGGGGGGAAAGGGAGAGGGAGAGGAAGAGGAAGAAGAAAATGAAAAGAGAAGAAAAAGAAGAAGAATGAGGAGGAGAGAGAAAGGGAAGGTTATATATAGTAAGGGATGAATCACCATACACAAATCTAGAAATTACATGATAGCAGCTAGAAAAATCTATAAACTACACGGAAAGTAATTATACAGCTATAACACACGTATACCAGATAAAATATAATAATATTAAAATAGTAAGACGGGTCTCGCATCCAAGCTCCTTGCTCTCCAATGAAAGTAGAATAAAATAATTTGGTGGAAAAATAAAATGGAAATTAAACTCTAGATCTAATTTTAGGAGGGAAAAATAAAATAGAGTTGCTTGGGAAAGAAGTAGAAATAAATGGAGAAAAATTAAAATTCAAATATCTTCATGACAAGGTGGTCCACTACATGGGCTTGTAATTGCTTATAATTACTAATTGTGACATTCCATCATCCAATTGAAATTCAAATTAAAGAAAAACATGAATCTAATTAATTAAAGGAAAAAAAATTCTACAACTAAAAAAAATATTCCTTCCATTACAACTTAACTTAATTAATTCTAGTTAACTAACACTAATACTAATATTAATACTAATACTATACTAATTAATTTTAGGCATCACAAATAATTTATAGACTAACTATTAACATAAAATACAATTTATACATGAAAAATTACCAAAATATCCCTAGCGTGAAAGTGGTGGTTACACCTTCGGACCTAAAATTGATCATGATCCCGCTCGATGCCTGGCCCTAACCTATAATCATCCTCTATAGTCACTACCAAAAAAAGTCAAATTAGCGACGCCTAAAAACGTCGCCAAATGACAAAAAAAATGTCGCTAAACACGTTTAGCGACGTAATTAGCGACGTTTTAACTTAGTCGGAAGAAACCAAGTCGCTGAACGAAAAAACGTCGCTAAACGTCGCTATGCCGACATTTTTTAGCGACTTTATTGAGTCGCTAAATGTAGCGACGTTTAGCGACGCGGCGTCACGAAATAGCGACGTTTCTTAAAGTCGCTAAACGTCGCTCATTAGCGACTTATATAGCGACGTAACAACGACGTCTTTAATGACCTGGCAGTACTGCCATGTCAGCAATTTGCGACGTACAGCGACATATTTAGCGACGTCGTTAGCGACAGCTAATGACACATCGCTAATTAGCGACTTGTTTAGCGACTTATAAAAACGTCGCTAGACGTCGCTAAACGTCGCTAAATACGTCGCTATATTAAAAAAAACAAAAAAAACTGAATTATTCCAAACTATTATTCCTGTAATTTATAAATTTCTAATTAAAAATAGACCCGGAGCAACCCTCCGTTGAATTATATGGGTTCGCCGACCCCTTCGGTAGAACACTCAACACCGGATTAACAATATTTAATATGAATAAAAGTATCACAGGCATACAATTAATACACACAAATATTATAGACAGACAATATAAGTATCACAGTCATAAAAGTATCACAGTATCACAGTCACACAAAATGGGCATAAACAGCATCACAAAATACATAATATATAAGTATCAGAGTATCACAGTAACACAAAATGCATAATATATAAGTATATGAAATATTATAGTATCAATCTCGAGGATTTCCAAAACGGGGCAGATACCAGTCCCTCAAATACTGCACATAAACAGCGTTTATGTTGTCAAGCTCCGCTATGGGTGATGGGTGACTGGAACTCCCCGTCTGAGATACAGCCGCGATAGGTGCTGGGTGACTGGAACTCCTCGCAGGTGGTATCTCTTCCTCCTTAACAGTAGGAGGCATCACTTCCTCCTTAACAGTAGGAGGCATCACTTCCTCCTTAACAGTAGGAGGTGTCGCTCTCTTGGGTGCCATCTGGTAAGATAGATGAAAACAAAAAATTAGCAAAGAATTAGCTATTGGACCGGAACAGAAGAATTAGATGATTGACATAAAATAATTATGCATACTGAAAGACAGATATGGGTCTCTTCTTTCCTTCTTCCCAGAAATAAAATATCTCATTTTTGAACTAAATAAAGAATGACAAAATAATTATGCATACTGAACTAAATAAATAAACAATTAGTCAATATTATACAATTATATTCATTACCACATGATATCTTAATTCAGGTGTTAAATTTGTTGAGTTGTGTTCTTCTATAACGTTTTGAAGCACTATGTATCCTAATTTTTGTCACTAGCAAAAAATACTACGTTTGTCAAGTATGAATTTACATCCCAATTACACACTCATGTCATGAATGTTCTGTAAATATTTTGCTATGAACATTAATGGCTATTCTCTAGTACTATTTTGTTGGAAATGTCACTCTTATATTGGCAATCAAATTATACATATAAAAATAACTGGTGATATTTGAATCATCTCATGAATAGCCGAATATGAAGGTTTCTTGATGCAGGTTCTGAATAGGGAGAAACACCAAGTACCGTGAATTCACTGAATTGAACAAATACAACTTTGTTGTGGAGAAAACATATACTGAGGTAATTGTAGAACATATATGCACATAACTGGTGTATCCCAAAAGTCAGGATATACTGAGGTAATTGTAGAACTTAGGTATCAGATGACACAGGTACTGAAATATTATAATTAAACACAGAGAAGACACCTATAGCTAATGCACTACAATATACAGAAAAAATGCACATCAGCAGCTGTTGAAACAAAAGCAAGACTTCAATTTAGTAGCACTGCAACCAATCGATAGCATCAACCAAAACAATTGATAGAGAGCTAGAAAAAGGTGGGCATCACCAAAAAGTTATACTTGCCTAACTGATACAAGTTCTTCTTCTACAAGACATCCGAGAGCCAACTATCCAGAACCCTAACCCTAACCCTAACCCTAGCCCTAACCCTAAACCTAACCCTAAACCCTAACCCTAACCCTAGCCCTAACCCTAAACCTAAACCTAACCCTAACCCTAACCCTAATCTGCGTCTGTGTGTGTGTCTGCGTCTGTGTGTGTGTCGTGTGTGTGTGTCGTGTGTGTGTCTGCGTTTGTGTGTGTGTGTGTGTCTGCGTCTGTGTGTGTGTCGTGTGTGTGTGTCGTGTGTGTGTCTGCGTCTGTGTGTGTGTCTTGTGTCACATGAGAGAGAGAGAGAGAGAGAGATTACCTAGAGCTCGAGGAGGAGGAGGGGGATGCCGTGGAGACCCGGTCGCCGGAGAGGGGGGGAGCAGCCGTGGAGACCCGGTCGCCGGAGGGGGGGGGCGGGGGAAATCGAAACGATTTCAAAAATTTTGACAGATGGAGACAAGAAAACTGAGCCCAATTAACCAAAATTTAGCGACGTTTAGCGACGTCAAATAACAACGTCGCTAAAATAAAAATTAGCGACGCCAAAGACGTCGCTACATACGTTGCTAAATATTTTTGATAGATACGCCGCTAATTACGACGCTAAACGTCGCTAAATCAGATATATTAGCGACGTTTAGCGACCTTAATTGAACTTATAGCGACTATTCTTTTAAAATCTTAATAAAAGTCGCTAAATGTCGCTATTTAGCGACGCCTAGCGACGATTTGTACTGAGTCGCTAATTTAGCGACATTTTTACTAGGAGTCGCTAAAATACGTCGCTAATCCCGCTTATTCTAGTAGTAAGTTAAGTAGGTAATCACAATATAAATGATGAAAATATCCTCACTTAATAATCCAGTGTCTCGAACTCAAAGAGAATCTTCTCGATAGCTCTCATCCGCCTTTACCAGCTGAACCATCCCACGATGACTTATTGTTAAATGATTCCAAATCCGAATTAGACATGTATTAATGGTATAAGGTATAGTTAATCAGGAGCGAACGTAGGAATTTAAAGGGGGGAAGGGTAACCTCAAATGTAAAAAAACTAAAATTTTGTTCAATAAAGTTTTGTACATCAAAATTTTATTAAAAAAAATTATGAAGGAAAAAAGTAAAACCTGACATAAATTTGTATATAGAAATTAAAATTTATAAATTTCGGAGAGGACAAAACATAAAATTGAAGAAAAAAATTTAAAAATAATAAAAATATTTAACTAGAAAGCAAAAAAATCAGTGGAGGCAATTGTTCCCATTAGTCTCCATGTAGGTATGCTCGTGTACTTAATCTCTACTTAATATATCTTTCATATCAAAATAGAAAACTTAAAGGCTAGCATATAAGTTTCCACTAACAAAATTGTCTTCCATTTCTCACTTATTTAGCTAAAAATCTTTTTTTGGAAGAAATATGCTGGAACAAACCCAAAAGTGATAAGAACTAACACATTTTTTTTAAATATGGTCATTTTTATATCCTAATTATACTTCAAAAAAAAGTTAGAGGCTATTACAATTTATTGCCTTTGACTGTTGTCCCGAGATTGCCAGAATATTGGCAAGGACAAAGAATTTTTTTGTTTTGGGCTGTCCAAATTTTGCAGTTCTTACTATTATTAGTACTACCAAATTTATGACAACAATTCGACTGTTACGATTTCTAAAACTTCTAAATTCATATAATGGGATTCAAAAACGTCAATAATAGTGTTTAAAATAAAATTTTCAATATATATTATATCAGTTAAAATCAAAAAAAAATTAAAAAACCTAAAATGTGGTGTTCAATTTTCTTTGGAAACAATTCTAGAAAATATAGTTTGGAACGAAGAAGGGAAGAGGAGTGGTTTGTGTCATTTTCCATTAGGATTGCAACCTATCTTAAATGTATATTATCCTTTAACATGTGATAGCCTCCATTACGTTGTGTTGGTAGTATTTTTTTTTTGTGGCTACCTAAAATTCTCCATTTTTAGCAAACATCACGAATTCGAGATGACACGTAAAGAGTGGGAGAGGAGTGGACGCCTGGAATCCGGAATTTTGTGGCATTCCTTCCTTCCGGCTCTTCGTAAACTCATTACAAAAGTGATTTTGAGCTGGTTCAATTTTTTTATAAATTTTTCACTCGAAATTATACTTAAAACTAGTCCAAAAATTATTTAGAACTATTAAAATTTTAGTGCATTAAACTGTATGTATATATTATTTAGAATTATCAAAATTTTAATAATTCTAAATTTTTTTTAAAAATAATTTTAATTAAAATTTTGAATAAAAAATTATAAAAATATTAGGCCTTTGCCGAGGTTTTTTGTTGTTGTTCCTTTATCCAGGGCCTTCCTTTCTTGTCACAGCAGTTGGCAGTGTATTATTGGATTGGAAATGGGAAGGCCCTCCTCCTCTCCTCTCATGTGGCCCCTACTACTTGAGGGGCCAAAGTCAGCTGTCATGTCACACATGAGTGTGACTATCTCTGTCTCTCCAGCCTCACCAACTTTTCTGTTATCCTCATTCATTCGCCAAAGTTTATATATTCACGCTAAGTGTCATGTTTGGACAAACAAACAAATAAAAGACTTAAGTTGTAACTTGATATCCTCAACAAGCTTGGTAACTTTGATATTCTAACATTTAAAATAGTCAACTGGATATAATTAACTATAAAATATTATTAATTTTATATTTTGAAAAAAAAAATTAAAAATATTCCTACTTCCTCCATTTTCTCCCATTTCTCTCCAGCGATCCCCCCACCATCTCTCTCTCCTGCGAGGTGCGCGCGGGCACATGGCTCAGGGGACAGCAGCAGCAATGCGCGCGCACGAGCGAGGCGCGCTGGAATAGTGGCGCACGCGGGTCGAGGTGCACGGTCAGGGATGCTAGCACAAGCGTGGGAATGGGTGCGCCCGGGCGGAGAACTCGGACGGACGGCAAGCGCGGCCGAGCGGCGAGCACGAGGGACAGCGGCGGGTGGAGGGAGGGGAGGGAGGGGCAAGGCTGGGTTTGGGAAGAGAGAGGGGATATTTTTGGAAATTTATTTTCAGGATATCATGTTGACTATTTTGAAAATTTAGGGCAGTGTTGTCAAAATCGGACCGGCGGTTGAACCGGGTCCGACCGGAACTGACCAAAAAAGCGGTCTAGACTGGCCTGAACCGGAGTTTTTTTGAAGAACCGACAATTTTTTTTCTTAACCGAGGTTTAATCGGTGAACCGACCTAACCATTTCACAATTGAACCGACCATTTTGAATTATTTTTTTTTAACTCAAAAAAGTTTATCATGTGAGATTTGGACTATTTGGTACTTGGTTTGGTTTTGAGAGACCTTATAGTTGTTGTCACTCCCCGTTCCCAATATATGTATTTGGAACGTTTGGCATTTTTGTTTCGTTGGTTGTAGGCCAGACTAATTTTTGAGAAGTTGGGTTTATGGGTTTAATATGAGGATGGGACTTGGTCATGGTTTGAACCATGGTTCAACCCAACCCTATATATATATATATATTAAAATCTTTCTCTCTCTTCATTCTTCCATTTCTTTTTCTCTCTTATGTTTCCTCTCCCTCTCCTTAGGCAAGTACACCTTGTATGAGAAAATGAGAAATCATCCATATTATTAGTCCATTTTGTTTGTTGTGTGATTCTCATTATGTTTAGTACTTAGAATTTTTTTTGTTTTGATTGATGGATTAGCCTAGATCTATATCTTTAGTTAGTGCTTTTTATGGATTTTGTGAGTTTTTCTTGGATTTGATCTTTAAAAATTTGTTGTTTTTGAAAACTATTTGTTCTATCTTGAGGAGCATTTAATTCTAAGTGATTTAGAACTTTACTTTGTTATATTTTGGGTTCGTACAAGGTTTCTATGGAAAAAATAGAATTTGGGTTTTGGAGTTTTCGCCATGGCCGAAACCTGCTGTTGGAGAAAATAAAGTTTTTATACGTCCAACGAACTATGCGACAAAAGAGTGCTCTACGGCCTGAGAGAGGACTGAGCTCCTGGCCGCATACTGACAGCATGCGTCCATCTTGTTGATGCATGACTGCTTATTTACACAGTATTTTAGGACTAAGTATTTGAACTCCTTGTGTTTTCACTCGCTGAACGAATGAGAAATTAGCTAAAGTCCAAGAAACATTTATGAGGCCGAGTGACCTATGCGGCAAGCAGAGTATGCGGCCACCTTCCTTTGGACGCATGACTGTAACCCCCCTGATTTTTCAAGAATTTTTAATTTAGATTTTTCACAATTTTCTGTAATTTTTTGGATTTTTCTGTAATTAAAACCTAGGTATTTTAAATTTAAATAATTTTTAAATGATGTTAATTAATATTAAAATATTATAAAAATAATATTTTATTGTGTAAAATGAAAAACTGGACATAGGATAATTTTCCGTGAATTTATTGGACTCCGAAAATATTTTTAAAGCCCTAAAAAAAAACCAATGTATATTTAACCCTAATTAAACCCTGACTGAACCCGGTTTATTCTTAAATAAACCACACCAAACCGACCCAAACCGTGTTAAACCGAACCAACCCAAACCTATTCCTTAACGGGTCGGGTCGGATCCGAATCGAACCCGACCCGGACCCGAAACCCTAACCGAAACCCTAATTCCCAATCCTAACGGAATCACTGTTCCGGCCTATTTATTTGCCTCGAAGTCCGCGCCCCGCCGCCAGATCACCCTCTCTCTCTCTCCTCTCTCCGCAGCCCGCATCTCTGCCCCGGTCATCCTAAGCCATAGCCGGAACCCTAATCTCCGTCGTCTTCTTCCTCCAGTCATCTCCTCCATCTCCTCCATCTCTCCCGACCATCTCCACCGTCCCGCCCCGACGAGCTCCACCACCCACAGCCGACCACCCCCTCACCGTCTCCACCTTCCCTCCGCCCTAGCCCAGCCCCAGCTCCACCGCTCGACCATCTCCCTCGACCCGTCCCCGACCATCCACCCTCGACTTCCTTTCCTGACTCCACCGGCGTCGAACCCTCGACGAACACCACCACCCCAAACCGTCGACCCCGCTCGACTCGATCCCCTCCCAGCTCCGCCCAGCACAGCCGACCAGCTCCGCCTCGCCGTCCTCTCCCAGCTCGGCCATGACCCGCTGCCCTAGCCCCGGACACGGTCGATCCGGACACAGCAGACTCGAGACAGGACACAGTCGACCCGGACACAGCAGCATCCCAGTGACCCGGACACGGCAGACTCGAGACAGGACACAAAACAGTAACCCGGACACGAGAAATACTCGTTCCACGGAGCCCTGTTCAGGTAACCCATTCTCTCTCCTCATTGTTCTGTTTTCTGTTCCGTCAGTTGTGACGCGTAGACTGTGTAACCCTCTCGATGCCCGTGCAACCCGCTCGGTGCGTCGCGTCATATGGCGATCGCGAACCGCGATCCAAAAACAGGAAAAATGATACCCCGTTTCACCCCGGAACTGAGTGCGCCCCGCCAAACGGGACGACCTGGTCGCGTGCGGTCTTCACCGAAACGTGCGTGCCGTTGATACGGACGTGCGAGATTTCGCAGAAGTTGATTCGGATGTGCGTGCACACCAAAATCAACGCGTATCCGCCGACAACGTCCCGTATTCGTCTGTTCTGGAATACGTCGTAACTTCGTGTACACACGTCGGATCGAAACGAAACTTACACCATCGGACTCGTAGCAATACGCTGGTCCTGTGACCCAAGTTTGGTTCGATTCTGAGAACGTTGACAAAATCGCGTATCGTGGGCCCCGCGGCTCCACTTGACGGGCGATTTTGTGATCGGCTCATCGGAATCCAATTCTGAAAGTTCAGTTGGGTTCGTACCATTGTTCTGGACTTGTTGACACTAAGTTGGATGAATTTGGAGACCTTTGACCCTGACACATTTTTCGGTGCGAAGCGGGCCACATGTGGACCCCGCTTTGACCAGAAACTGTCATTTTTGCCCCTGTGTCCAAATTGGACTCAAGGACATGCGTTTCTAGCTATTTGATATTTTTTGAATCTAATGGTGATATTTATTTCAGCAACCGGAGTAGTACCTACAAATCACACTGAGACCAGAGCTACAGTTGGAGCCAGAACCACAGGCAAGTGTACCTTGCCAATATTACAGTTCTTGTTACATATTCCTTGTCTTATTTATATATATTGTTGTACATGCTTGACCTAGGACCGTACGACTTTACTTAGCGTCTGATTAATAGTCGGGTGCCAACACCGTACGCGGAGTTGTGTAACGTCACATAGACATGGATACCGAAACCCTATACTTCTCGTACTTGTCTTATCAAGTACATCATAACCCAGGACACTTGACACTATTCATGAGACAGAATCTTTCTGAGATATTCATGGTGATTCTGTGTAGGATACAGGTTTTATGACATAGACATTATATTCATAGACATTAGATGACTTGCTGCATTAGATATGATCGTGCGTGACATGGACATGAGGCATCGTGGACATGAGACGTGTGATTATATTGGGTGGGAAGAGATACACAGGCTACAGGCTGATTTATATATATATTTATTATGGTGAGGCCTTAGACTCTATATCAGAGCTAGACACTCTACTAGTGAGATATTATTGTGAGGCCTTAGACTCTACATTAGAGCTAGGCACTCTACTAGTGATATTACTGCTACCGGCTACTCGACACAGAGCTTGTAGTGGTATCAGCCTGAGTTTTAGTGATCCTCTCAACTTGTATTTCACATAGATGATTACATATTTATCCTGTTTATTTTATTGACTATTTCACTGCATTTATTTTGGCTTGAGTTATTTTGTACCTTGCTATGTCCCCTGAGGACCTGGATCCGGATTATGTCCCCAGGATTAGCTGACGAGATCTATCCCGAGGTATACGGGACCGGAGCTGTCACGCCCCAGTCCCAAAATGACGGGGGACTGGAGAAGCGTGGCAATGGCCAGCAACACGCACCGATGGACGACCCAATTTAATGGATCCATCAGGGCATGCTTAAGCTGTAGTCTAGCAGTACTAAGTACAAGTCTCAGGTATTACTAATCTCATCCACAGAATAACACAGATTAATTGCCAGAAATAATACAATGGAAATAGATATGCAATATCAATAAGGTTATCTCGGGAAACAAATCCGAGAAATATTCTGTTACATTTAAGAAAAGACAGGAAATAAAATGCTGAAAAAATGTAAATACTGAGTAGTTGAAGCCGGCGCTCAAGAGAAGTCTTCGGCCACTATCTCGTCCTCTGTTCCTGGTTCTGTTCCGAGGAGTGCTCCGGTACCGTACACTTCTGGGTAGTTCTCTTCAGCTGTACCTAGGGACATCATCCATTCCAGGTCCTCAGGGGACATAGCAAGGTACAGAAAAACTCAAGCCAAATGAATATCAGTGCAGCAATAAGATAATCAGCAGGGTAAACTAAGTAACCAACTATGTGATATGCAATATGAGAGCAGCACTAGATCTCAGGCTGAAGCCACTACAAGCTCTGTGTCGGGGAGCCGGTAGCGGCAATAACTATGAATTACACTATGATATATACTATGTTATATATATAATATCAGCCTGCAGTCTGTGTGTCTCTCCCCACCCAATGTAATCACGCAAGCCATGACCATAACGTCTCATGTCCATGTCAGCGGGATTATAACTAATGCAGCAAGTCTGGTAGCTATGAATCAAAATGTCTAAGGATGTAACGTCTATGTCATATAACATGCATCCTATACAGAATCACCTTGAATGTCGCAGGAAGACTCTGTCTCATGAAATAGTGTCAAGTGTCCTGGGTTCTGGTGTACTTGATAGGACAAGTACGAGAATTATCGGGTCTCGATATCCATGTCTATGTGACGTTACACAACCCCGCGTACGGAGTTGGCACCCGACTATGATCGGACACTAAGTACATCACACGTCTCCTAGGTCAAGCAGTTAAAACATGTTTATATTTAATTCACAAGAAATCAAGTAAAGTACTATGTCAAGAATTACTGAGATTTGGCAGGCTTTATTTGTCCATTATTGCATAAATAATTAGCAAGCTGCAGGGTTGGCAAGGTACACTTGCCTGTGGTTCCGGTTCCAATTGCGGCTCTGACTTCAGCTGGAATTACAGGCGGTACTCCGATTGCTGAAACAAATATCACCATCAGATCCAGAAAATATCAATCAGCTAGAAACGCCTGTCCTTGGGTCCAATTTGGAGACAAGGGCAGAAACGGCAGTTTCGGGCCAAAACGGGGTCCAACGGTGGGCCCGCTTTGCACCGAAAAACGCGTCCGGGTCAAAGGTCTCCAAATTCACCAAACTTAGTGTCAACAGGTCAGAAACGCTGATACGAACCCAACGGAACTTTCAGAATTGAATTCTGATGAGCCGTTCACAAAATCGCCCATCGAGCGGGGCCTGTGGGGCCCACGACACGCGATTTCGTCAACGTTCTCAGAATCGAACCAAACTTGGCCCACAGGACCAGCGTATCGCTACGAGTCCGATGGCGCAAGTTTCGTTTCAATCCGACGTGTGTACACAAAGTTAGGTCAAATTGCAGAAAAGACAGATACGGGGCGATGTCCGCGGATACGCGTTGATTCCGGTGTGCACGCACACCCAAATCAGCTTCCGCGAAATCTCACACGCCCGTATCGACGAGGCGCTCGTGTCTGTGAAGACCGCGCGCGACCAAGTTGTCCCGTTTGGCAGGGCGGACTCGGTTCCGGGGTGAAACAGGGTCTGGGTTTTTCCTGTTTTTGGATCGCGGTGTGCGATCACCACAGGACGCGATGCCCCGAACAGTTTGTCCGGACACCGAGAGGGTCATACAGGCTTCGCAACGCAATTTGCGGAATCGAAAACGGAGCTACGAGCAAAAAGTTACACGCACCTGAAGGGACCCGAGAAACCGGGGTCAAACTCGTGTCCGACACGTGTCTGACTCGTGTCGGACACAGGATACAAAAATTAGGATTAGGGTTTGGGGCTCGCTGCGACGGGGCTCCGGTGGCTGGGACGGCTGTGGCAACGGCGGAGGGGCCGGGTCAGTGCGGCGGAGGGCGGCGAGGCGTCCACGGCGGCGCTGGAGGCGGCGCGGCGGCGCGGGGAGAGGGCTGGGCGCTGCTGCTGTGCTCGACGGAGGAGGGGAGAAGAAGGCGGCGCTGCTGGCCGGCGGAGGCGGGGGCGATGGCGGCGAGGCGGTGCGGGGGTGGCGCCGAAGGCTGGCGGCAGCGCGGCGCGTTCGGCGAGGAGTGCGGCGCAGTGGCGGTGGCGGGGGTTTCGACGAGGGAGGTCGACGAAGGGGGTTTTATACGCAGCGGCGGTGGGGGGTCGAGCCGAGGGAGGCGGACGACATGGCAGGGGAGGCGGGGCTCGCGGAAAAGTCGGGCTGTGTGCGGGTCGTGGGGAGAGGGTGGTAGCGGGCTAGCGGGTTGCGGGTCGGGTCTGGCGGATCCGACCCGACCCGCTAGGGGCTGGGCACGGGCCGGGCTGGGCCGGGCCGGCCCAACGGGCCGCGGGCCGGGCTGGTTTTATTAAAATATAATAATAATAATAATAATAACTTTTTAAAAATAAATAATTAATTTAATAAATAATTAATTAAATAAATAAATACTTTTTAGGTATTTAAAAATAGGTCCGGGGTCCGGTAAATTCCAGAAAAATTGCCCTAAGTCCAGTTTTTCATTTTACATCCAAAAATATTATTTTCATAATATTTTAATATTGTTTAATATCAATTAAAAATTAGTGAATAATTAAAACCCTGTTTTTAAATTACAGAAAATCTCAAATCTTCCAGAAAATTTTGAAAAATCCAGTTTTGAAAATTTTTGAAAAATCAGGAGGTTTACAATCTACCCCCCTTAAGAGGATTGCGTCCTCGCAATCAAAGAATAACCGGTCAACAGAGATGACGCGGTGGCAAGCATCGATTGAAAACACATCACAAGAGACTTCAGGGAAATACCGTTTCCCTAAAAAATTGAAAGTTTATACTTTCCAGGAAAATTTAATTAAAACTATAACTTTTATGAAAACCAGGTTATTATTAACAAGTTGCAATTTACTAGGTTGGGGCTGAGGTCACGAACCAACGGGCACGAGCTAAAACAAGACTAGAAACGGATAACTATAAATCACTTACTCGCATCAGCGTCCTGCACAGTCATCGTGTAAGCTTGTCCTCGTCCTTGTGGTAGATTCCTCTGCTGCTGCTGGGCTTGCTGGAAGAGTGCTGCCTGAGGAGCCAGAGGTGGCCTAGGTGCCGGTAAAGCAGGTTGGTTTGCCCTTGGTGCTCCATCTCGATGCTGGGGACAGTCCTTGGCTATGTGTTGATTGGTGCCGCAAATCAGGCACAATCCCAACTTGCGTCTGCAGTCCCTCTCGACATGGCCTATCTTGCCGCAGTAGTGACAGGTAGGAAGGGTCTGCGAAGCTGTCCTCGGTGGCTGGTGAGTGTGAGATCTCTTTGCAGATTCTCCTGGTGATGCTCTGTCTGGTACCGAGGTGATTGGTCGTTTGAGGCAAGACTCTCTCCTGGTGACGCGTTCCATGCGTCGGGCTGCAGCGAGAACATCCGAGTAGGAGGTAGGTGCGACGGATCCGATGAGTTTCTGCAGCTCAATGTTCAGTCCGTCGAAGAATTTCTCGGCCTTCTCTTCCTCTGTCGGGATCAGGGTTGGGGCGAAGCGGCTCAGACGAATAAATTCTGCGTTGTACTCTTCCACCGTCATAGAGTCCTGGGTGAGGCGATTGAATTTGTCCCACAGTTCTGATCGAGCGATAGCCGGAATGTACATCTCCTGGAAGAGTCTGGAGAACTCCTCCCAAGTGACTCGGTCTGGTCCGAGTCGCGTCTCCTCTGACAACCACCAGTGGTGAGCATTGCCTGTCAATTGCATTCGGACGGCAGTCATCCAGCGTTCCCGTGGAAGCTCAGCTGCTTCAAGTTGATGCCGTATGTTGGTAAGCCACTCATGAACTTCTGTGGGCTCCTCTTTTCCAGAAAAAGTGCGGGGCTTCAGTTGGCGGAAGTCAGTGATTGAGCCTGTAGATGGTCGTCGAGCTGGTAGGTTGGCCTGCTCCAGTACAGTTACGATGATGTTCCTCCAGAAGTTAGCTTCGTGACGCTGAGCCTCGTGTTAGACTTGTTGCTGAGCTTGCATCATTGCGTAGATCATTTGGAATATCTGCTGCCCGTCAATTGGCTGTCCTTGTGGGAGCACGGGAGTTGGTGGAACGAACTGCGGCGGAGGTGGAATATCATCGCATCGGAATCGGGAGTTAGGTTGACCTGCCTGCTGGCTCTGTTGAGTTGGGGGAACTCCTCCGACTGGTGTCACTTCGTCGTCATAGGTGACACCTGTAGCTTGTGGGGTTCCGGCGGGAGTCTCATTGCATTCTTGTGGGTCCATTTCCCTGTATCAAAAATAACCAATAAGAGGCGCACAGGAATCAAGGCAAGATGCAAGTTCAAATTAGTTCGAATACGATACAGATATCAAAAACGATTCAAGCAAGTGGATGAGATTCTAGAACTTATCCTATTCTTATTGCAGGCCTGTTCGGTCCCTAAGTTGAAACCGAACAATTTAGTCGTAGACCTGCATGGGCCACCACAAAAACCATGTCACGCCCCAGTCCCAAAATGACCGGGGACTGGAGAAGCGTGGCAATGGCCAGCAACACGCACCGATGGACGACCCAATTTAATGGATCCATCAGGGCATGCTTAAGCTGTAGTCTAGCAGTACTAAGTACAAGTCTCAGGTATTACTAATCTCATCCACAGAATAACACAGATTAATTGCCAGAAATAATGCAATGGAAATAGATATGCAATATCAATAAGGTTATCTCGAGAAACAAATCCGAGAAATATTCTGTTACATTTAAGAAAAGACAGGAAATAAAATGCTGGAAAAATGTAAATACTGAGTAGTTGAAGCCGGCGCTCAAGAGAAGTCTTCGGCCACTATCTCGTCCTCTGTTCCTGGTTCTGTTCCGAGGAGTGCTCCGGTACCGTACACTTCTGGGTAGTTCTCTTCAGCTGTACCTGGGGACATCATCCATTTCAGGTCCTCAGGGGACATAGCAAGGTACAGAAAAACTCAAGCCAAATGAATATCAGTGCAGCAATAAGATAATCAGCAGGGTAAACTAAGTAACCAACTATGTGATATGCAATATGAGAGTAGCACTAGATCTCAGGCTGAAGCCACTACAAGCTCTGTGTCGGGGAGCCGGTAGCGGCAATAACTATGAATTACACTATGATATATACTATGTTATATATATAATATCAGCCTGTAGTCTGTGTGTCTCTCCCCACCCAATGTAATCACGCAAGCCATGACCATAATGTCTCATGTCCATGTCAGCGGGATTATAACTAATGCAGCAAGTCTGGTAGCTATGAATCAAAATGTCTAAGGATGTAACGTCTATGTCATATAACATGCATCCTATACAGAATCACCTTGAATGTCGCAGGAAGACTCTGTCTCATGAAATAGTGTCAAGTGTCCTGGGTTCTGGTGTACTTGATAGAACAAGTACGAGAATTATCGGGTCTCGATATCCATGTCTATGTGACGTTACACAACCCCGCGTACGGAGTTGGCACACGACTATGATCGGACACTAAGTACATCACACGTCTCCTAGGTCAAGCAGTTAAAACATGTTTATATTTAATTCACAAGAAATCAAGTAAAGTACTATGTCAAGAATTACTGAGATTTGGCAGGCTTTATTTGTCCATTATTGCATAAATAATTAGCAAGCTGCAGGGTTGGCAAGGTACACTTGCCTGTGGTTCCGGTTCCAATTGCGGCTCTGACTTCAGCTGGAATTGCAGGCGGTACTCCGATTGCTGAAACAAATATCACCATCAGATCCAGAAAATATCAATCAGCTAAAAACGCCTGTCCTTGGGTCCAATTTGGAGACAAGGACAGAAACGGCAGTTTCGGGCCAAAACGGGGTCCACCGGTGGGCCCGCTTTGCACCAAAAAATGCGTCCGGGTCAAAGGTCTCCAAATTCACCAAACTTAGTGTCAACAGGTCAGAAACGCTGATACGAACCCAACAGAACTTTCAGAATTGAATTCCGATGAGCCGTTCACAAAATCGCCCGTCGAGCGGGGCCTGTGGGGCCCACGACACGCGATTTCGTCAACGTTCTCAGAATCGAACCAAACTTGGCCCACAGGACCAGCGTATCGCTACGAGTCCGATGGCGCAAGTTTTGTTTCAATCCGACGTGTGTACACAAAGTTAGGTCGAATTACAGAAAAGACGGATACGGGGCGATGTCCGCGGATACGCGTTGATTCCGGTGTGCACGCACACCCAAATCAGCTTCCGCGAAATCCCACACGTCCGTATCGACGAGGCGCTCGTGTCTGTGAAGACCGCGCACGACCAAGTTGTCCCGTTTGGCGGGGCGGACTCGGTTCTGGGGTGAAACAGGGTCTGGGTTTTTCCTGTTTTTGGATCGCGGTGTGCGATCAC
Source organism: Iris macrosiphon (assembly GCA_036927795.1). NCBI lineage: Eukaryota > Viridiplantae > Streptophyta > Magnoliopsida > Asparagales > Iridaceae > Iris > Iris macrosiphon. The sequence continues at coordinate 203,073,534 of JAYESA010000002.1, read as the reverse complement.
CACAGGATGCGATGCCCCGAACAGTTTGTCCGGACACCGAGAGGGTCATACAGGCTTCGCAACGCAATTTACGGAATCAAAAACGGAGCTACGAGCAAAAAGTTACACGCACCTGAAGGGACCCGAGAAACCGGGGTCAAACTCGTGTCCGACACGTGTCCGACTCGTGTCGGACACAGGATACAGAAATTAGGGTTAGGGTTTGGGGCTCTCTGCGGCGGGGTTCCGGTGGCTGGGACGGCTGCGGCAACGGTGGAGGGGCCGGGTCAGTGCGGCGGAGGGCGGCGAGGCGTCCACGGCGGCGCTGGAGGCGGCGCGGCGGCGCGGGGAGAGGGCTGGGCGCTGCTGCTGTGCTCGACGGAGGAGGGGAGAAGAAGGCGGCGCTGCTGGCCGGCGGAGGCGGGGGCGATGGCGGCGAGGCGGTGCGGGGGTGGCGCCGGAGGCTGGCGGCGGCGCGGCGCGTTCGGCGAGGAGTGCGGCGCAGTGGCGGTGGCGGGGGTTTCGACGAGGGAGGTCGACGGAGGGGGTTTTATACGCAGCGGCGGTGGGGGGTCGAGCCGAGGGAGGCGGACGACGTGGCAGGGGAGGCGGGGCTAGCGGGGGCGTGGGGTGGACGTGGGCGCCGGCGAGCGGCGCACGGCCGGGCGGGGCGGCGGAAAAGTCGGGCTGTGTGCGGGTCGTGGGGAGAGGGTGGTAGCGGGCTAGCGGGTTGCGGGTCAGGTCTGGCGGATCCGACCCGACCCCTAGGGGCTGGGCTCGGGTTGGGCTGGGACGGGCCGGCCCAACGGGCCGCGGCCCGGGCTGGTTTTATTAAAATATAATAATAATAATAATAATAACTTTTTAAAAATAAATAATTAATTTAATAAATAATTAATTAAATAAATAAATAAATACTTTTTATGTATTTAAAAATAGGTCCGGGGTCCGGTAAATTCCAGAAAAATTGCCCTAAGTCCAGTTTTTCATTTTACATCCAAAAATATTATTTTCATAATATTTTAATATTGTTTAATATCAATTAAAAATCAGTGAATAATTAAAACCCTGTTTTTAAATTACAGAAAATCTCAAATCTTCCAGAAAATTTTAAAAAATCCAGTTTTGAAATTTTTTGAAAAATCAGGGGGTTTATAGGAGCATTAGCATTAGCAGAAGTAGGTGCCTGCATTGGAGCAGAACCAGGATCTGAGGACAAGATCGTGCCAGAGGACTTCTCCTGAGTATTGGCTTGAGATACTCATTTATTTCTGTTTATAGTTATTTTATTTCCAATCTATTGCAATGATGTATCAGACTTGTTCTCGGATTGTTCTCCGAGACACTTTTATTGAGATTTGTTAGTTTATTTTATTTGCATTTATTCTGGCATTTGATCTGTGATTATCTGTTGTGGATGAGATTAGAATAGTCTGTGACTTGTATCATTGGACCTATTTATTGTTTTATTACAGCTTAAGTATGCCCCGATGGATCTATTAAATTGGGTTTGTCCATCGGTGTGTGCTGCTGGCCATTGCCACGTGTCTAGTCCCTCAATATTTTGGGACTGGGGCGTGACAATGACTTTGAATCATTGGCAGATAATTCTATGGTTTTATCTTTTCTCTCTGAAGCACTTTGGGGCTTGTCACATCCATCAATTCGGCACTCATCCCAAAGAGTGTACTTTTGTCCAGAGCATGAGGCTTGGAGTAGCATGGGCTTGGAGGAGCATGCAGCCTGGAGTAGCATGCGGCCGACAGTCCATGCGGCTTAGCTATTTTATTTGGATATTTTTTAGATCTATGTGGTTGACCTTGACAATTGCTTGTGATTGATCCTAAGAAAGAATGAATTTAGTGATCTGACCTTGTGCTAGACATGACCATATGCTAGGAACTGACTATGTCATAAATGACTAACTAGCTATGTCCATAACATGAGATATGTGTTCCAATGCGATCAAGATTTATGTGACCCGTTGATTAGTTAGTAATTTGACTCGAATATTTGTATCTGTGATGATATTATTTTCTACGTGACATGTGTTACATGATCAATGTGTACGGAGGTGCGACATAACTTGCTACGTGCTATGTGATTATATATTCCGGGTTGTGCATCGAAAATGCCCCATATACTACGCGACATATGATATTACTATATTAGTTTTCCAGCACGGGCATGGTATGTGGGTCAACTACCAAAGTGTGGTTGGGACTTGTTGTTTGTTGCATCATGCTCGGATGAATCCAGTTTGAGCTATTAATTGACAAAGTGGATTCGTATATAGCGTGGACCATACTATGGTACGACATATAGGAGGATTGATCATATGACTACGCCATATGATTCCCAACATAACCCTAGGGTTAATCTAGGCAACTAAAATTGGTAGAGCATTGGAAGGAATAAAATTCTGAGATCGTGCACACTAGCCACCTCAGACTATCGTCATGACGTGCAAGACTGACCCTCATGGAAATTGGTTACGTCCGCACTAGTGGACGACAATATCCGAATACTTATATTATACAATGCATTCTATGTGATCTAAGCACGGTGGACTTACGAGGGACCAATGCATAATATACAATGTGCTATGTATATACTATGGCTCGGTTAGCCCCGCTTGTAAGCCCCCTCATTTTGGAATAGGAGTAATTTGGTAATTTATAAAAAAAATTAATTAAATAGATTTAAATAATTAATTTCTAAAATCTTTTTTAATATTTATGATACTTTGCCATGGCTTGGATATTTTGAGCAATGCACGACATTTTTCTTTCCAACCGAATTTATATTATTGACCTTGATTGTACCTAGTACATTTGGAACATAGATGTTGTATTAATTTGATCTTCTCCATGCTCCAAAAATATTGACAAACATATACAACCATTGACATTGTAAAAATACCCTTATTTGACTAATCGAACCAAACCGGAAGGGTAATAGCTTACGCATCATGGTAGCTTCGATATCATGAGAAGAATTATCCAACGTATGACTTAAAGTTGGCGGTAGTGGTGTTTGCACTTAAGTTGTGGAGGCACTACTTATATGACGATCGAGTAGAAATTTCTATGGACCACAAAAGTCTGAAGTATGTATTCACTCAGAAGGACTTGAATATGAGGCAAAGGAGGTGGCTAGAATTGATAAAGGACTATGATGTGGAACTCCAATACCATCCGAATAAGGCTAATGTAGTGGCAGACGTCCTTAGCAGGAGAGGAAGTGCATTCGTATTAATATCACAGTGATATATCCTAGAAGATATTCAAGAAATGGATATAGAGATAGCACTGCCATAGGACCTATGAGTGTTGGCCAGTTTACAGATTCAATCTACTTTGGTTTAGAGGATTAAGGCAGCTCAGGCAGAGGATCCGAAGGCCCATAAGCTTCGGACAGAGTGTGAGTCCGGACTACGGAAGGTGTTGACGATTCATGCGGATGGAACGTTAAGATTTGGAAATCATCTTTATATACATAGTGGAGATATCCGGCAGGAAGTTATGACCGAAGCGCATAGTTCCTAGTTCTCAATTCACCCAGGAGGTACCAAGATGTATCAAGACATCAAGCAACACTTTTGGTAGAATAAAATAAAGCAGGAGATAGCATAATTTGTCTCTCGATGTCTGATATGTCAACAAGTGAAGGCCGAGCAGTAGAAACCGGCAGGGTTATTACAACTGCTTCCTATTCCAAAGTAGAAGTTAGAGCATATCATAATGGACTTTGTAACTGGTTTACCTAGATCCCCGACTGGTCGAGATACAGTTTGGATGATAGTGAACAGTCTCACGAAAGTGACTCACTTTATTCCTTTTTGAGTAGGACAGTCTACAGAACAGTTGGCAGAGATGTACATGCGATAAATAGTAAAGCAGTACGGGTCCCAGTAAGCATAGTTTCGGATCGAGACACCCGATTTACTTCTCAATTTTGGAAGAGCATGCATCCGAGTTTTGGCACCAAGTTGAGATTCAGTACCGCTTACCATCCTCAAACAAACGGACAAGCGAAAAGAACCATCCAAACGTTGAAAGATATGCTACGAGCTTGTACCTTGGACTTTGGCGGGTCTTGGAAAGATCATCTTCATCTAGTCGAATTCTCATACAATAAAAGTTATCAAACAAGTATTCAGATGACTCCCTTTGAGGTACTATACGGAAGAAAGTGCAGGTCATCATTGGCATGGGATGACATCAGTGAAATGGAACTATTGGGCCCGAAAATGATCACACAAACAGTAAAAGTTGTTAAGAAGATTAGAGAGCGGCTTCGGGTTGCGCAAGATCGGCACCGGCATCGGCATTGGGCAGATCAGCATAGTAGGCCTTTAGAGTTCTCTATCGATGATCATGTGTTCTTATAGATTTTGCCAACCCGTAGAGTTATTAGATTTTTCGCAGAAAACTTAGTCCGTGATACATCGGTTCGTTCAATATTCTCGAGCGGATAAACGATGTTGATTATCGTCTTTTCCTTCCGTCTTTACTACGTGAGGTATACGATGTATTTCATATGTCTCAGTTGCGTAGGTATGTTTTGGATCCGAGTTATATCCTCGATCACTCTGAATTATTCATTGGTACTGAATTATCCTACGAGGAACAACCCATATACATATTGGACCGAAGGGAGAAGGTACTCAAGAACCGGACTATTTCTCTTGTCCGGGTTGCCTGAGGCCATAACTCTCTAGGCGAATTGACGTGGGAGAGCGTGAATGACATTCGATCCTTGTACCCATACATATTCGATTCAAAAGGTATATTCTTTCTTACGCCTTCGTATCTCGGATTCTGTGATCATTGATCACCTATGTGTTGTGATGTTGCTTTGCTTCATTATGTGTGGTTGCTTGCATGTATAAATTAGCTTGTAGATTGGTATCGGGCTTGTCCTGACTTCTCTAGCTATACTTGGATCCAAATTTCGTGGAAAAAAAATTCTAAGGTGAGTAGAGATGTCACTTTTTGTTTTCAATATACTTATTTGGAACGTATTCCTGCTTGTTGGCATTTTTGTTCGTTTGGTTGTAGGCCAGACTAATTTTTGAGAAGATGGGTTCATAGGTTAATATGAGGATAGGACTTGCTCATGGTTTGAACCATGGTTCAACCCAACCATATCCATATTTATATACCAAAATATTTCTCTCTCTTCATTCTTCCATTTCTTTTTCTCCCTCTTAGGTTTCCTCTCCCTCTCCTTAGGCAAGTACACCTAGCATGAGAAATGAAAAATCCCTCCATATTATTGGTCCATTTTGTTTGTTGTGTTATTCCCATTATGTTTAGTACTTGGAACTTTTTATTTTGATGGATGGATTAGCCTAGATCTACATTTTTAGTTAGAGCTTTTTAAGGGTTTTGTGAGTTTTTCTTGGATTTGATCTCTAAAATTTTATTATTTTTGAAAACTATTTGTTCTATCTTGAGGAGCATTTGATTCTAAGTGATTTAGAACTTTACTTTGTTAGGTTTGGGGTTCGTATGAGATTTTTATGGAAGAAACATAATTTGGGTTTCGGAGTTTCTGCCATGGCCGAAACCTGCTGTTGGGGAACACAAATTTTTTATGCAGCCAATGAAATATGTGGCCGAAGAGTACTATGCGGCCTGAGAGTGGACTGAGCTCTTGGCCGCATACTGACAGTATGCGTCCATCTTGTTGATGCATGACTGCTTACTTACACAGTATTTAGGGACTAATTCCTTGAACTCCTTGTGTTTTCACTCGCTGAATGAATGAGAAATTCGCTAAAGTCCAAAAAATATTTATACGGTCGAGTGACCTATGTGGCAAGCAGAGTATGCGACAACCTTCCATTGGACGCATAACTTTGAATCGTTGGCACATAATTCTATGGTTTTGTCTTTTCTCTCCAACGCACTTTGTGGCTTGTCACTTCCATCACTTCAACACTCGTCCCGAAGAGTGGACTTTTGTCCAGAGCATGCAGCTTAGAGTAGCATGCAACTTGGAGGATCATGCGTCCTGGAGTAGCATACGGTCGGGAAGTAGCATGCAGCTTGGAGGAGCAAGCGTCCTAGAGTAGCATGCGACCGGCAGTCCATGCATCTTAGCTATTTTATTTGAATATTTTCTAGTTCTATGTGGTTGACCTTGACAACTGCTTGTGATTAATCCTAAGAAAGAATATATTTAGTGACCTGACCTTGTGCTAGACATGACCATATGCTAGAAATTGACTATGTCATAAATGACTAACCATCTATGTTCGTAATATGAGATATGTGTTCCAATGCGATCAAGATTTATGTGACATATTGATTAGTTTGTAATTTGACTCGAATATTTGTATCTGTGCTGACACAATTTTCTACGTGCCATGTATTTCATGATTAATGTGCACTGAGGTGGACATAATTTTCTACGTGCTATGTGATTACATATTTCGGGTTGTGCATCGAGAATGCCTCATATACTACGTGACATATGATTTTATTATATTATTTTTCTAGCATGGGCATGGTATGTGGGTCAACTACGAAAGTATGGATAGGACTTGTTGTTTGTTGCATCACGCTCAAATGAATCCAGTTTGAGCTATTAATAACAAAGTGGATTCGTATCTAGCGTGGACCATACTATGGTACGACATATAGGAGGATTGTTCATATGACCACACCATGTTATTCCCAACATAACACTAGGGTTAATCTAGGCAAATAAAATTGGTAGAGCATTGGGAGGGATAAAACTCCGAGATCGTGCACATTAGCCACCTCAGACTATCATCATGACGTGCAAGGCTGGCCCCCATGGATATTGGTCACGTCTGTATTAGTGGACGACAATATCCGAATACTTATAATGTACAATATGTTCTATGTAATTTATGCATGGTGGCCTTACGAAGGACCAGTGCATAATATATAATTTGCTATGTGTATACTATGGCTCGGTTAGCCCCGCTAAACAACTGACGATATGAGAATTTTTTATGCATCTGTTCTGAGATAACTCAAACTCTACAATAGTAAGCCGTACAAGTGATTGGCCTTGATAACTGGATTTGATTGTGATTGTATTATTCTGTTAGTAGTCTAGGGACATGGACTATCATAGTGTGATAGTTCAACCCTTGTTCTTGTTCGGTTGTAGGGTTGGGCTATTATGCTAGGATAGACATGGATCGAAGCCACGACGCATAACCTATATTATACCTATCTATTGTTTGTATTTTGTTTATCCATTTCATGCTTCCTTTGTGGTACTTGATATTTGGGGTCTAACCCCACTAGTTTTGTATGGCCAGGTTTCGTGCCAGTTCTAGAAGATCCAACTTATTTTTTCTTCCCGATGGCGTGTACCAGACAGATGGCTACTAAAGGGCACGAGTGAATTTCTTCTTCCCTGCTCGTTATTGTACATTTTACTCTTTTGGACATTTAGCCACAGAAACCTGTTAGCTGGCAAGTCTGGACATTTAGTTCCCGTTACATAATTATAATTAATCAGACTGCAGCTAATCGTGATCGTGTACTTTTACAACTCTGCATGTTTTTTCTATTTTGTATAGCTGGCTTCTAGAATATTTTGGCAAAGCGTTTGGGATGTCTTACTTCCTTGTCATATATATTGTCACGTCCCAGTCCTAAAATACGTAGGACTAGGAATACATAACACGCCCAGCGGTATGTATACGAACTCCAATATATGGAAAATGTATGCACACGTACGCTGTTCATGAATATCCAATCCACCAGTGGTAATACACTGTCACAACAAGTCATACACAATCTATATCTCATCCACAACACAATTAATCAATAGTACTAAAGGGCTGAATAATACTGAATATCCAAATATAAGTATCAAGTTTGATAGTCAGGTGAAAATAAATCCACTACAAAATGACTATACTGAAGTAGCAACATATCAAAACAACGGTAATAAAATCACAAGTACTCTGAGGGTAAGGCCTGTAACCCCCTGATTTTTCAAAAAATTTTAATTTAGATTTTTCATAATTTTCTGTAATTTTCTAGGATTTTCAAGAATTTATTTTAGATTCAAATATAAATAAAATATTCCAAACTTTTATTTTAGGTTCTAAATAATAAAATAATTTTCTAGAAGTTTTTGGAAATTTTCTGAGTATTTTTAGTATTTATTGGGAGTTATTTAGGCTAATAACTAATTTTTAGGACTTGTAGAATTTATGGTGCAAGCCCAGGAATATAGAATGGACCCACGTTATTTTTTAAGGTTTATAATATTATTATATATTTTCTGGAATTATTTTAGAATTTTTAGAATAATGTTAGTATTTATTTTTAGTTTTATGGCAAAACTAATTTTTAGAGCTTCTCCTAATTATAGTAGAAAATATATGAATATATAATTATCCCAAATATTTTTCTAGGGTTTTTAGGTTCAAAATATATTTTCTGTAATTTTTCCAAATTTTTATGATTATTTTTAATGTTTATTTTGAGTTATTTAGATTTAAAATGACTTAAATAATATTTTGATAAAGGCAAATAAAAAAAAACAAATAATATAACCAAAACCATCCAATCAAATCATGACACGTGTCACCCTATCAACTTTCATTCAGCCGCTCAACATCCCTATATATATATATATTATTATAACCCTAATTATCCTATTATTTTTTAGAGAGAGATTTTGGAGAATTGCCATCTAAGGTTCCTTCATCTTCTAGAAGCCATTGCGCATAGCTCCGGACTCCAAACGAGTCCTAGTTTCTTGCGTTAGAACGATATTGAGGTTAGCTTTCTGATTATATAATTTTTTTACAAAATTATGAGTATTAAATTCTGAAAAATTCGTAGAGCATAATAGACGTGTTTCAATGTTTTCGCGATTTCGGGAGAACCAGGAATCAGAATTATGAACCGTTTAAAGTTTCGGAAATCTAATGTCGATATCATTGACATATGTTTTTTCCAGAATTTAATTCGATGTATTTTCGTACTGTTAATTCTGTAGAACTTCTAGGTTAGAATTTAACCATCGGTGCATAATACGAAACTTGTATGTGCCATAATTCCCAAACGAATTTGAATTCGGACGAGCCGTAAATTCCAACATGTTTTTGATGATGAAATTTATAGGAAATCATGCATGAAAGTTGAGTTTGTGTCGATTGACTTTTTGGTCAACAGATCGCCTCGATTTGCGTGCCATGAGTCTCGAGTTGATAAAATTTAGTTTCTTTGGACAAAATTTAGGAATTAACCTAAAAATCAGAATAATAAAATTAAAATAGGATTTTAGAGTAATTATTTCAGAATTAAATAAGTTAAAATAAATTATCTTTTGACATGGTAAATTGTAATACATAGGCTATTTGGACTATGACTTGGACTCTGATTCATACCAGCAGCAGGACCCCAGGCAAGTATACCTTGCCAAATCCTGCAGTTTTGCTACTTATTTCCTTGACTTATTTATACATTGTCGTGCAAGATACCTTGCCAACTCTTGTACATTATTTGCATGCTTTCCTTTTCAGTTGTTATTGTCTTGTCGTATATAGTTTCTTGATGCGCTTGTTCATATTTGATTTGTTCCTGCTGCTCTAGTCTTATTTTCTCGTTTTACATGCATGTACATTATTTGCTCTTTTCCATGTATCACTATTTGGTTCATAGTCATATTGTGATGGTATATGTTTACTCTACGTTTCCTTGAGTTGACTCGATCGGTTTCTTTAGTTCCTAGATGATCGTTATTAGGCATTGACTATACTTGAGCATTCTCGATTGTGAGTACCCATTGTGCTGCGATAGAGACTTGTTCATTTGACTACCTCATTCGTGAGCTCCCATTGGGCTGCGAAAGAGCCATACTATAGATTGGGAGTCCCCATTGGCCTACTTTCTATAGGACTGTGATCTCCCATTGAGATGCGGTTACCCCGATTTGCTTATAGTCATGTTGATAGCATCATCGGATGTTTACTCTACGCTTCCTTGAGTTGACCCGATTGGTTTCTTTACGTTCCTAGATGATCGTTATTAGGCATTGACTATACTTGAGCATTCTCGACTGTGAGTACCCATTGTGCTGCGATAGAGACTTGTTCATTTGACTACCTCATTCGTGAGCTCCCATTGGGCTGTGACAGAGCTATACTATAGATTGGGAGTCCCCATTGGCCTACTTTCTATAGGACCGTGATCTCCCATTGAGTGCGGTTACCCCAACTTTGTTTGTAGTTATGTTTGATAGCATCATCGGTACGCCACCATCTTAGATGCAGTGATTTCTCGTGTCTCATTTGCTTTCTTAGGTTTACTTTCTTGTCTATCTTGCATGTTCATTTACTGTACTTTTGGCTCGTATTCTTTTGTATCTTGTTACGTCCCTCTGAGGACCTGGTTTTGTTCTCCAGATTTAGCAGACGAGGAGCACCCGCAACTTTACGGACCGACACCAGACGAGGGTACGATTGCAGTTGATGGCCCTGCTTATACTTAGTTATTTTCTAGCATGTTATAGTTATTTTTCCTTGTCTCTATTTTCCATTTATCGGTAATGGATTTGTCTCCACCCGACTTAGTATTATTTCTTGCTGGATATTCGACAGTGTCTTTATTTATAGCATTTATTCCAGTTTTGCTATTTAGTTCATATACTGTCCTGTTGTGGATGAGATTAGTATAGAATGTGACTTGTATCATTGGACCTACTTATCGTTATATTACAGCTTAAGCATGCCCCAATGGATCCATTAAATTGGGTTTGTCCATCGGTGTGTGCTGCTGGCTATTATCACGCGTCCGGTCCCTCGGTATTTTGGGACTGGGGCGTGACAAGGCCTCTTCAGTCAGGTACGTGGAGTCAGGTCCAGGTCCATACTCCTGTGGGTACTCCTGCTCGTCCATATCTGGAAAGGGACCAGGTCCTCAGTGGGACGTAACAAGATACATATAAATATGCCAATAAGTACTGAAATATAAACATCCACCGGTTCACCTAACCGTCTATGTGAATGTAGTTTGAGAACAACTTTCCAACCTGTGGGCTATCTGGCCATAAATGGGATTGACATAATTTTCTCGGAGAATCAAAGGCCTACAAAGCATGTCGTCTTTTGAACGACAGAGGCCGCCAGGTAGTATAGGGGTTATCTCGCGTATCTCCGGTAGAGCGTACGGGTTATATATAAGAAAAGTGCAAAGGAGCCCAAATGTCTTACTTGTTGTTCTTCCCATCCCATGCTCTAAGAATGCCACATCCATGACATGATAAAACCTCTAAATAACTGCTAGGTCTACTAGCATACAAAGTTTTTATCAGCAGTTATTCCTAACGCACAGCTCATACGCACAGGAGGCCAGACCTGTCACGCAGTCCGTGATCTATATGAGACTCACAATCTGTGTAACAACTGTGTCACGTTGAATGAGCCAAATAATATTCCATAATACTAGGGTAGTCTCATAAACAAGGTCCAATGCAAATAACTAAATAAAACAGGATCATGCTTTAATTGAAATATAAATAATAGTACAGTGGCAATGTATACTTGTCGAGCAAAAGTTCTGGGTAGTGCATGTCCAACTGTGTTTTTAGTTGAAGAAGTGAGGTTTTATGTCTTGGATGCATTGCATGGATATATATAGAGAATAAGAGGCGGTGGAGGAAACTTAGTGGTTAAGAAACTAAAACTACTGCCGCTGTTATTTTCTTTCTTTTTATTGGTTTTGGTTTCGGTTGAGGGTTATTTAGTAATAGTGTTAAGGAGTGGTGCAATGATAAACTTACACGTGAAGGTCAGTAAAGCAAAGTTGAGGTTTGCTTCTACTGCTGATATTTTCTAAAGGGTGTGGTTTTACGCGTAAAGAAAAGAATTAGGCGGATTGGGTTTACGCGCAGTGAAAGGATGAGTTTACGCGTATGAGTTATACGCGTAGGTTTGCTATTGCTGCTATTATATTTACGCGCGGAGAAGAGAGGCAAAGTTTACGCGGCTGTTGCTACTATTGCGAATTTTACGCAGGAAAGTAGTATACGCGGGTTCGGTTTTGGGTTAGGACCAATAGGAAATTATTTTTTTTCTTTTTCTCTCATTCCTTTTTCTTATTAATAATAATTATATATATACATATTTATACATAGAAAATTCTGAAAATTATAGGGGTGTACTTGGTTTAAACTGGCAACTGTCCAAAGGGTCTCCTACATGAATAAATTTGGGAAAAAATTATAATGGTTCCATAAGATCCTCTAGATGTACAAATAATAGATAATTTTAATAAATAAATAAAAATAGGGTTTTTAGGATTATGGATCTTACATTCTACCCAACTTATAAAAATTTTGTCCTCGAAATTAAAACTAAGTCACTGTAGAAAGTCAAGAATGGTATAAAATATAATTAATCAAAGTAAATTTATACCTTGGTCTGCGAATAAGTTTGGAAAACGTTCACGCATGTCATCCTCGCGTTCCCAGGTAGATTCTCCTGGCGAGCCATGCTTCCATGCCACACGGACCAAGGAAATAGACTGATTTCTCAATACTTTCTCTCGATGATCAAGGATTCCCACGGGTTGCTCTTGATAGGACAAGCTCGGCCCAATGGTGATTTCCGAATGGTCGAGAACATGACTGTTGTCTGCCATATATCGCCTGAGCTGCGACACATGGAATACGTTATGTACTCCCTCAAGTGAAGATGATAGCGCAAGTCGATATGCTACTTCTCCCACTCTCTCTAGTACGTCAAATGGTCCAATATACCTTGGAATTAACTTGTCGCGCCCTCCGAATCGAATAGTGCCTCTGGTAGGTGATATTCTTAAGAAAACATGATCGCCTTCTTTGAACTCCAAGGGTCGACGGTGAAGGTCTGCCCACTGCTTCTGCCTGTCTTGCGCTGCTCGCAGGTGTCCTTGTATCTTTTTAACTGTTCCAACAGTGTTGATTACTAATTTTGGTCCCAGAATCTGACGTTCTCCCACGTCACTCCAACATATAGGAGATCTACACTTTCTTCCATATAATGCTTCAAACGGAGCCATCTGGATGCTTGCCTGATAGCTATTATTGTAAGAAAATTCCATAAGATGTAGAAGGTCCTCCCAGGATCCTCCAAAGTCTAACATATAAGCCCTTAACATATCCTCCAATATCTGAATAGTATGTTCTGATTGTCCATCTGTTTGCGGGTGATAAGATGTACTGAACTTCAGATGAGTTTCAAGGCTCTCTTGCATGCTCTTCCAAAAGTGTGATGTAAAGCGTGAATCCTTGTCTGATACAATGCTTACTGGTATGCCGTACAGTCTCACGATCTGCCTCATATATAAGTCAGCCAAAGCTTTTATAGATTGGCCAACTCTAAAAGGCAAGAAATGGGCTGACTTGGTGAGTCGGTCCACTATTACCCATACTGCATCTCTACCACTTGAACTTTTGGGAAAACCTGTGATGAAGTCCATAGTGATGTGCTCCCACTTTCACTCTGGAATCGGAAGTGGTTGTAATAATCCTGCTATTCTTTGGTGTTCCGCCTTTACTTGTTGACATACTAAACATTTAGTTACAAAGTGAGCTATCTCTCTTTTCATTCTATGCCACCAGAAGTGCTGTCGTAAATCCCGATACATCTTGGTTCCTCCAGGATGAATAAAATATATTGAACTATGAGCTTCTGTCATTAGCTCCTGTCGAATTTCTCCATTTGGAACATAAAGACGATTACCACATCGTAATGTCCCGTCATCATGAATGCGCAATCCGGTCTGCTCTTCGGCCTCTGTTCTTTCCTTTAATCTTCTGAATCTGGCATCTGTAGGCAATGCTGCCTTGATTCTTTTTACTAGTGATAATTGTACTTGTAAATTGACTAGTGTCCCGTCAGCTCCGGGAAATATTACTTCAATGCCAAGACTTTGCAAGTCTTTCAATAATTCTTTTTGTGTTGTCAAGAAGTAAGCTACTGGTTTCCGGCTTAACGCGTCTGCTACAACGTTAGCCTTGCCTGGGTGATAATGTAGTTCTATCTCAAAATCTTTCATCAACTCGAGCCATCGACGTTGCCTCATATTTAACTCCTTCTGTGTGAAGACATACTTGAGGCTTTTGTGGTTGGTATAGATTTCCACTCGTTCCCCATATAAGTAATGTCCCCATAACTTCAGAGCAAATACAACTGCTGCAAGTTCCAAGTCATGAGTTGGATAATTCTTCTCATGTACTCGTAACTGCCTAGATGCATATGCAATCACCTTGCCATGCTGCATCAATACGCATCCCAGGCCTTTCCCTGATGCATCATTGTAGATCACATAACCTCTTGATCCTGATGGAATAGTCAATACTGGTGTTGTAGTCAGTCGCTTCTTTAATTCCTCGAAAGCGGCTTGACATTCGTTGGTCCATATGAACTCTTGATCCTTGCAAGTCAACCGAGTCATAGGTGTTGCTATCTTTGAGAAATTTTCTACGAACCGTCGGTAATATCCCGCAAGTCCAAGGAAACTTCTCACCTCTGTTGCTGAGTTAGGAACAGGCCATGTCTCGACTGCCGATATCTTTTCTGGATCAACAGAAATACCATCTCCTGTAATGACATGCCCAAGAAATGAGACTTTGTCCAAGAAGAACTCATATTTATTGAGCTTTGCATATAACTGCTCTCTTCTCAAGGTCTCTAGAACAATTCGCAAGTGCTTCTCGTGTTCCTCGTGGCTCTTTGAATAGGCAAGTATATCATCTATGAAGACGACCACGAACTGGTCCAAATATTGATGGAAGACTCGATTCATTAAGTCCATAAAGATAGCTGGAGCATTGGTCAATCCAAATGGCATGACCAAAAACTCATAATACCCATATCTTATCTGGAATGTGGTCTTCGGGATGTCCTCCTTTCGTACCTTTACCTGATGATATCCTGATCTCAAATCTATCTTTGAGAATACCTTGGCTCCACTGAGTTGATCAAATAAGTTATCAATACGTGGTAGTGGATATTTATTCTTCACTGTTACTGCATTCAAGGATCTATAGCACATACGCACTGACCCATCCTTCTTTGGTACAAACAACACTGGTGCTCCCCAGGGTGATACACTTGGTCGGATGGAACCTTTATCTTCTAGTTCCTTTAATTGTGTCTTTAGTTCATCCATCTCCTTCTTTGCCAATCTGTAAACATGTGATGCTATGGGTGCTGCTCCTGGTGTCAATTTAATTGAGAATTCTACGTCCCTATTTGGGGTTAGGCCTGGTAATTCCTCTGGAAAAACGTCTAGGAATTCTGAAATAATGGGATGATAGACAACATCGTCCATTGCGAGCTGCATACCATCAAGGATTTCTGTGGATCCTCGTACAAACTCAAGTTCAGGCTGGCCGGGTACCTTAAAAAGAATGCTTCCTCCAAAGCAATTGAAGAAAGCGGTGGTACTTGCTCAGCCAATCCATCCCAAGTACAATATCAAAAGTTGTCATAGGAAGGAATAAGAGTCGGGCATTCATTTCTCTACCATGTATCACTATAGGACACGATCTACAATTTCTATTAACAGGTACTACTCCTCCTCCGGTAAGAATTCTAATACAACTAGGTAAAGGTGTGGAGGCAATGTTATGTTTGGCAATAAAACTAGATGATATGAATGAGTGGGTGGTGTAAACCCCCAGATTTTACAAGAATTTTAAATTTGGATTTTTCACAATTTTCTGGAATTTTCTGAGAAGTTAGCTTTAGTTATTTGTTTGGCAATAAAACTAGATGACATTTAGTTCCCGTTACATAATTATAATTAATCAGACTGCAGCTAATCGTGATCGTGTACTTTTACAACTCTGCATATTTTTTCTATTTTGTATAGCTGGCTTCTAGAATATTTTGGCAAAGCGTTTGGGATGTCTTACTTCCTTGTCATATATATTGTCATGCCCCAGTCCCAAAATACGTAGGACTAGGAATACGTAACACGTCCAGCCGTATGTATACGAACTCCAATATATGGAAAACGTATGCACACGTACGCTGTTCATGAATATCCAATCCACCAGTGGTAATATACTGTCATAACAAGTCATACACAATCTATATCTCATCCACAGCACAATTAATCAATAGTACTAAAGGGCTGAATAATACTGAATATCCAAATATAAGTATCAAGTCTGATAGTCAGGTAACAAATCCACTACAAAATGACTATACTGAAGTAGCAACATATCTAAACAGCGGTAATAAAATCACAAGTACTCTGAGGGTAAGGCCTCCTCAGTCAGGTACGTAGAGTCAGGTCCAGGTCCGTACTCCTGTGGGTACTCCTGCTCGTCCATATCTGGAAAGGGACTAGATCCTCAGTGGGACGTAATAAGATATATATATAAACATGCCAATAAGTACTGAAATATAAATATCCACTGGGTCACCTAACCGTCTATGTGAATACAGTTTGAGAACAACTTTCCAACCTGTGGGCTATCTGGCCATAAATAGGATTGACATAATTTTCTCGGAGAATCAGAGTCCTACAAAGCATGTCGTCTTTTGAACGACAGAGACCGCCAGGTAGTATAGGGGTTATCTCGCGTATCTCCGATGGAGCGTACGGGTTATATATAAGAAAAGTGCAAAGGAGCCCAAATGTCTTACTTGTTGTTCTCCCCATCCCATGTTCTAAGCATGCCACATCCATGATACGATAAAACCTCTAAATAACTACCAGGTCTACTAGCATACAAATTTTCTATCAGCAGTTATTCCTAACGCACAGCTCATACGCACAGAAGGCCAGACCTGTCACGCAGTCCATGATCTATATGAGACTCATAATCCGTGTAACAACTGTGTCACGTTGAATGAGCCAAATAATGTTCCATAATACTGGGGTAGTCTCATAAATAAGGTCCAATGCAAATAACTAAATAAAACAGGATCATGCTTTAATTGAAATGTAAATAATAGTACAGTGGCAAGGTATACTTGCCGAGCAAAAGTTCTGGATAGTGCACGTCCAACAGTGTTTTTAGTTGAAGAAGTGAGGTTTTATGTCTTGGATGCATTGCATGGATATATATAGAGAATAAGAGGCGGTGGAGAAAACTTAGTGGTTAAGAAACTAAAACTGCTGCCGCTGCTGTTTTCTTTCTTTTCATTGGTTTTGGTTTCGGTTGAGGGTTATTTAGTAATAATGTTAAGGAGTGGTGCAATGAGAAACTTACACGTGAAGGTCAGTAAAGCAAAGTTGATGTTTGCTTCTGCTGCTGATATTTTCTAAAGGGTGTGGTTTTACGCGTAAAGAAAAGAATTAGGCGGATTGGGTTTACGCGCAGTGAAAGGATGAGTTTACGCGTATGAGTTATACGCGTAGGTTTGCTACTGCTGCTATTATATTTACGCGCGGAGAAGAGAGGTAAAGTTTACGCGGCTGTTGCTGCTATTGCGGATTTTACGCAGGGAAGTAGTATACACGGGTTCGGTTTTGGGTTAGGACCAATAGGAAATTATTTCTTTTCTTTTTCTGTCATTCCTTTTTCTTATTAATAATAATTATATATATATACATATTTATACATAGAAAATTCTGAAAATTATAGGGACGTACTTGGTTTAAACAGGCAACTGTCCAAAGGGTCTCCTACATGAATAAATTTGGAGGAAAATTATAATGGTTCCATAAGATCCTCTAGATGTACAAATAATAGATAATTTTAATAAATAAATAAAAATAGGGTTTTCAGGATTAGGGATCTTACATATATTATATGTTTACTACTTTTACTTGATTGATTAAGACAATAGATATTCTTTGTAATCCTAGGTGACTTGATTGTAGTATGCACCCCATTGTCTAGTTACAGCCGTGATCGTCGTATAACGTATAGTACCTTGTACGGGGTAGCTGGCCATGTCCGTCTCCGTATTCCCGTATTGGGATGTGACAGTTGTAAAACCAAACCAAACCATACTTACTAAGAATCAAACCAAACCAAACCAAAAATTATTATACTAAATAGTTTTCACGTTATAAATATAGAGATAGAGAGAGAGAGTGAAGTAGCAAAGAGAAGCAAGTAAAAAAATAATTAAAAAAATTAGTGTATTGATAATAATTTTATATTAATTAAGTATAACGATAGAAGTTTAAAAAAATTGAAATTCTGATACATATCACCAACCCAGGTGGCAAAAATTTGGAGTGATCGATTTTTGCCAACCCAGTTGGCAAAAATTTGAATTTTGGGCAAAAATGGTTGGTTTTTTGCCAACTGAGTTGGCAAAAATGTGCTCTCTCCGGTCGGGTAGGTGGGTGGGTTTAAGTGGGTAGTTATTTTTTGTTTGTGTGGTCGGTTTAAATATGTTTGTTTAGTCAATGGTCGGTTTAAATGTGGGTAGTTGGTTTAATATGAGTGGTTGGTTTAATATGGTTGGTGAATGTTGGTGTGTCCTTAGTATAAGAAGAGGGAGGGAGAAAGAAATAATGTAGTAAGTAAATCAAGAAGAAGAATAATAAGAGAAGAGAAGGAGGAAGCAAGCAGAGAAGAGAAGAGAAGAGAAGGAGAACGAGAAGAAAGGTTTGTAATATTTTTAATTATAATTGTAATCATGGTATTCTAGTAACGATTACTATTTTAACTATTATAATTATATTTCTCATGATAGCAGCCATGCTAATACTACATAGTTCAATACTAAGTATTAAATATTGCAGATGGATACCCAAAATGATGAACGTATTCTGGGAGGGCCTACCATAGATATGATTATCCAGCTACGTTAGTCGCACATTTCTAGTTTAGTATTTTCTGGACATGTATATTAAAATTTAATTATTTTAGTCAATATAATTTATATTTTTTACATGTCTAATAATAACATCATTTATATATCTCATATATAGTAATACGATTATCCTTATATATTTCGAGCACGAGAGCATGTCGCATGGCGTTATGAGGACGACGTTGGATACTGAATGTTGACTGAAGAACAACATGGTATGGTGAACGTATTTTGTTTTTATCATATTGATCAGGTACATTTTCTATGTCATGACAGAGGCTTGATATTCAGTTTAGTTGAGCGGTGGTGTGCCGGAAGAAATACCTTTCAGTTACCGTTCGAAAAAATGACCATTTTGCTAGTAGATGTGGCAAATATCTTAGGATTACCTATTACAGGTAAACCTATAATATTTGAAAATGATGAATCATTTTGCGCCGCAACTGTGATTATAAAGTACTTAAGCATGGAGCCGCCTACCATATATGGTAAAAGTTTTGTGACGCTTTCGTGGCTTCGTCACAACTTTATGCACCTAGATCGTATTGGTGAGAAAGAAATCTTAGTGGATGCGGAACGAGTAAGTATAACATTTAATGTTATTATTTATGTAATATATATTTTTATTTAGTTTAACTGATATTATTTTTTATTATATGTTCAGGTTACTGCTTGCACCAGGGCCTACTTACTAGATCTAATCAACGGAATTTTGTTTCCAAACTCCGAATTTAGGGCAAATTTATATTTTTTACCTTTTCTGAAAAATCTGACAAAACCTAACCGTCATGCATGGGGAGCTTCTGTGTTGGCATATCTGTACAACTCTATGTCAAATTTTATGTATTTTACTTCAGTGGATAAAAGACAGAAAAATTTGAATGGATGTATGACATTATCACATGTATAAAACTTTTATATAATTTTATTTACTAAAGAAATATGTATACTTACATGATATATTTTTTCTAGGTTTGGTCCTGCAAGCACTGCAGTATCGGTAGGCCAGTCTCCCGTGTTGATACCGAGGATGGCGTCTTTCCATCAGCTTTACGCTGGATGACGGCTGCAGCTGATCCAACTCGATGTGCTCACAAGGATATCGCAGTATATCGGGGCCAATTCGATTCACTAAGGTTTAACAAGGTAAAAAATTTATAGTCTTTTTTTTCATACAGTCAATATGTTTATTATCTTATAATTGTTTTGATATTAAATATGTAATTTTTTTACCTTACCGGCTTAGACAGAATCCTCTTGAGTTACAAACAATAGCCTTTGGATTGGGTCTACATAGATTTTTCATAATATTCTACGATAACATCATGTATCATCCAGCTGATCGTGTTATGCGACAGTTCTGGAAGATACAACACATTCCTGATGAGCCATCATGTTTCAATCGTGGTAAAGGCAATGCAACTACCAGAGCACGTAGATTGATTCTTGTGTAGAATTCTAGATTTGAGACTTATAAGATGGAACATTTGTCTCAAATGATGTCCTCTATTGATGATGGTAAGTTATTCCAAAAGTTTAACAAAATTTACTTCAAAAATTATATGAAATCATATGCTCATAATTTGTAATGGTGCAGCCTACGATGATGATGCATATAGATCTTGGTGGGAAGCTCCTCTTATCATCAATAGAGCCTACCACTATGAGGAGTTTTGATTCCAACATCGAGCCATAGATGATTATAGTCTTCGTGGCTATGATGATTATGTAGAAGGGCTGGTACATTATTTTTATATAAAAATGTCTATCTCCGTAGTACTTATTTATGTTCTCTATTGAATTCTATTTAATATTTCAGCTTCCAAATTTAAATACCGTATACCAAAATTATCCAGTGGGTGACCCGTTGTGCACAGCGGTTCACAAATTTTTGGCTGCTATGCAACGAGGACCGACTCCTCCGAACCCTCCCTTATTTATTCCAGGAGATTATCCTCACGGTCTTGTTTCATAACGAAAAGCGTGCCCCCCTAGGAAGTATACCTCAGTTTGGTATCAGGATGATAGTCTACCACTGCAAGATGACGATGTCCCTCGTGGGCTGGTGAGACTGCAAGATGACGATGTCCCTCAGTGGGCTGGTGCGGGCACTTCTCAGGTGACGGTTGGTGCGGGCACTACTCAGTGGGCTGGTGAGGGCACTTCTCATTGGCCTAACTGGGGCACTTCTAAGGCGACGGCCGGTGCAAGCACTACTCAGTGGGCTGGTGCTGTAACACCCCGTTCTGTTCAAACGGACTGCCGATTCAAACGGCAAAAGTGCAATGTCCCGACTCCACTTTGCTCAGGCGAGAATACTCGTTTGAGGCAAAGGATATCCAGACTTGTCCCTACAGGAATCCGGCTTAGGCTTTCAGATGCTCGCTTGACGTATCATTCGCCCGAGGCAAAACATCGCTAAGGTGGGTGGCTACGGTGAACTTGTCTTTGCTTAGCCAGCACACATAAAATCTGGAATGATACATGCTAGTCGCTAGGTGAATCACCCTCTGCATGCTAATATGAATCCAACGCACCTAGCTAAGGGAATAATTCCAACTTGTATTGCTTATGCTAGAACATGGAAATGAAACATTGCTTATATATATGTTCAGACCCTCGCATGCTACCCTAGAACGTGTCGCTCGGGAAGTCCCTTACAATCTCACTCCTAGGCTTACCTTCGGGCCTGAACTAACATAAATGTTGTGTTTATACAAATGCATGCTTGTCTGCTTGAATGTTTCCTTGTTTTCATCCAACCCCGGAAGACTACCAAGTAGTCGTTCCATGTAAGAATGACCCTGCAAGTATCCGTGTTCAAATGTTTTCGTGTATCTCGTGTACTCGTATTTCCTGCTTGGCGAAATAATGAAATTGGAAAGACCAAATAAGTACATATCGCGGACAACTCGAAAACGAGGTATAGTTCCACGGACGGTCACCGGGGCACTGGGACCGTTCTGATCCGGATGGAACTCAATGTTCAGTCTCACATTTTTGGACGGGATGGTTTGTAGCGCCTCACTTTCTTGGTTTTATTCCATCCTCATCATTGACTGAACGCACGTATAGTCTCACGTTTAGGAAAGAACTCATGCAACCTTCATGTAGGAGCTGGGTGGCATCTTCGCTAACGTTGCGCCACCTTCGCAGATTAAGGCTGATAGTTCTTGTCCTAGGACAGGATAGTTTGTAGTGTCTCACGTTCTTAGCTGCATTCTATCCTCGTCATTGACTAGATTGGTCCTTTATGGCTATGCCAGCGACTCGTGTTCATATAGATAAGTCATTCTCGCTTAGCGGCTATCCGCGTGCGAGTCATTGCATCGCATCAATGAACAATTGAACACCTGAACGATCTTGATATAACGACTCTCATGTTTGTATATGTTATTGCCTTGGTTTTTATCATGAATGCCCCTGAATGTTTATACTTGCCCGTGCTTGAATTTATAATGTTTGACTTGGACAGGGAAGGACAAATGGTAAGTTGGTAAGTCTCGCCGTATTCCCTCTCATGTCGCACGGTGCACTGCCACACTAGTTAGGCTATTCAATCTTTGCATGAAACTCTGATCCTAAGGCAACTAGAAAGACAACTTAATAGTTGGGGCACGGAACCTATATTACGTGTTTGGATTTGTCGAGCGGGCGAGTAGCTTCCCCACCAGTGCATTCAATGTACTGATAATCCACCAGATTGTATACAAGGTGTGGGAGAACCTCGTTCGGTACGGATGCTCCTTCGTGCGTGCTAAGGCATGGAGATCACTCTGAAGCAGCGTTGGCTCCAGAACTGAAGCACATATACAAGACATAATATTGTGAACATCGCCTGAACATCGCCAGTATGATCATTCCATAATTGCAGCCACTTGGCACGCTTTTACTGTTTCAAAGAGAGGCTTGAGCGACTTATAATCTCGGCCATGCGCCACCTGTAACACTTGTTTATATCAATAAAGAGTTGCTTTACTTCTACTTGTGTTATTCAATGTTTCCGCTATATTGTCGACTCAGTGGACTTGTTACCAAATTGCCTATGCGTTCATGACTCCGCTGCATTCGGATAATCTGTATGACTCTGTAGCTTAGAACTCTTACCTCCAGCCAATGAACCACGGCCTTCCACGGACGTGGCTCACGCTCGTGCGGCATCACGCCCGGATGGGTCAAAGCGATCGTTCTGCGGGAGCGCTGGCGCGGTGATTCTCGCCTAGCGGGAACGGCCGATTTAGCCTGTGGGAGATCGGGGCGTGACATAATGGTATTGGAGCCTGGCTTCTACGCCTTTGGACTTTATTTTGATTATCTCAGTTTCAAAAGCTCGTTCGAGGGTTATGTGCACGCTCTCTCTCAGTGCCTTAATGGAATGTTCCAACAATTAGTCTAAATACTTTCAAAATATGTTTTGAATGATATGATTGCTTGTGTGATATTGTGATGTAAATGGCCTTTGTGCCAACCTGTGCGAGACCCTTGAGAGTATCGTAGTAGCTTGTCCAATTTTACTAACTCTAAGTTTGGTTGAATGCATATATTCGAGGGACACCTTAAATTTGTGCATGATCCAAAGACTTAAGAAAAGGTGAAACTCGAGTGCTAAGACTTCGCTATCGCTAAGTTGGTTGGCGTGCTCACGCTAGAGGTGCACTTCGAATGTGCGCACGATCCAGACTAGCGATATGCTAATCTCGAACGCTTGTGCAAGTGAATATCCAAATAAACAAGTACAACGACTTGTATAGGTTTGCCTCAGTCTTGTATCGTTAAATCAAAATTGATTGAAACGTACTGCTTGTCCTCAGTAAGTCTCGAGGATGAGAATTTTTCTGAGTTGGGTAGGATGTAACACCCCGTTCCATTCAAACGGACTGTCGATTCAAACGGCAAAAGTGTAATGTCCCGACTCCGCTTTGCTCAGGCGAGAATACTCGTTTGAGGCAAAGGATATCCAGACTTGTCCCTACAGGAATCCGGCTTAGGCTTTCAGAGGCTCGCTTGACGTATCACTCGACCGAGGCAAAATATCGCTAAGGTGGGTGGCTACGGTGAACTTGTCTTTGCTTAGCCAGCACACATAAAATCTGGAATGATACATGTTAGTCACTAGGTGAATCACCCCCTGCATGCTAATATGAATCCAACGCACCTAGCTAAGAAAATAATCCCAACTTGTATTGCTTATGCTAGAACATGGAAATAAAACAATGCTTATATATATGTTCAGACCCTCGCATGCTACACTAGAACGTGAATGTTGTGTTTATACAAATGCATGCTTGTCTGCTTGAATGTTTCCTTGTTTTCATCCAACCCCGGAAGACTACCAAGTAGTCGTTCCGTGCAAGAATGACCCTGCAAGTATCCATGTTCAAATGTTCTCGTGTATCTCGTGTACTCGTGTTGCCTGCTTGGCGAAATAATAAAATTGGAAAGACCAAATAAGTGCATGTCGCGGATAACTCGGAAATGAGGTATAGTTCCACGGACGGTCATCGGGGCACTGGGACCGTTCCGATCCGGATGGAACTCAACGTTCAGTCTCACGTTCTTGGACGGGATGGTTTGTAGTGCCTCACATTCTTGGTTGTATTCCATCCTCGTTATTGACTGAACGCATATATAGTCTCACGTTTGGGAAAGAACTCATGCAACCTTCATGTACGAGCTGGGTGGCGTCTTCGCTAACGTTGTGCCACCTTCGCAGATTAAGGCTAATAGTTCTTGTCCTAGGACGGGATGGTTTGTAGCGCCTCACATTCTTGGCTGCATTCTATCCTAGTTATTGACTAGATTGGTCCTTTATGGCTATGCCAGCGAATTTTGTGCAATTTTTCAATTATTGTGCGCTTTTATGCAAAAATGTATTAAGATGTCCACACCATTGGACAATACATGAAGAAACCCATTTTCCCCTTCATATGAATTTTTCCTCCACAATTTTCGAAATGTGCAACGCACAACACCGTTCCATCATTTAACCATATCCTTGCATTTTAATAATATAAATTATAGCCCTCCAAACATCTCCATGTCATGCCAAGGCCCAATCCCAAAGGCGTTGACCAAACCCAAATTTTCTAGGTCAACACCCAAATCCTACATGTATAAATACAACTTTTTCTTTCCTTTCTTTATTTTTCCTTTTTCACCAATACCTAAACTACTATTCCTAGCCGACCTCTACTGTGCATCCCCTTTCCCCGGCCAACTTTCCGGAGCCCGCCAGTACCACCTCTCCCTCTCTTATCCTCCATGTCCTCCGCCTGAAGTCGACCCCGACCCGCATCACCATCTCCCATCCAACTCGACTGAGCCCCTCGTCGGATCTCCTTCTTCCTCAACCGCTCACCACCACCTCGTCGTTCCCGGAACTCCTCCTCCTCCGCTCCTCGACTTCCTCCGCCAGCAGCATCATTCCCCCGCTTGAGACTCGCCTCGACCACCGCTAACCGCCACCCTCGACCACCACTGCCCTTCCCCGCTGCACACCGCCAGCAGCCACCGCCTCCGTTCACCATCACCTCCCTGCACCGTTCCCAGCAGCCACCTCTTATCCCTTCCTTCCTGAGCCGCTCATCACCACCACCATTGCCTCCTCTCCTTCAACCAGAGCAGCCCCTCACGACCGTCCCCGACCCCGACCGCCTGAGCACGCCGGACAACAGTCGAACAGTGCAGCAGTCTCCTCCCCCACGTTCACCTCTCCCCCTCGACCATCAATACCACCACACCACCAGCACGACCACCCCATTATCCCCTCTTCCATGTCTTCCTCCTTCCTGAACTCCTCCTTCTCCACGACCATGAGCTCCTCCTCCCTGCTCCCTGTCCTCCTCCTCCTCCTTGGCCGGACCTCCCCCTGGTCGGAACAGTAACTTCACCATCACCCATTATCATCATCACCACTATTACCATTATCATCACCATCATCCATTATCATCATCACCACCATTGCCATTATCAATATCATCACCATTAACAACATCATCATCTAACCATTATCCACATCATCACCATAATCCCAGTCACCATCTATATAATCACCATCATCCCAGTCACCATCCATATCATCATCCCCATCATCATCTACATCATCACCATTATCATCATTTCCAACATCATTACCATCATCATCACCTTTGTAATCATTATCATCTCCATTATAATCATCATCACCATGATAATCCCCATCATCAACATAACCATCATCATTGACCTAATCACCACCCTAATCATAACCATCTCATTATCTCATCCTCGTCAGCACAATCATCATCACACTCATAATCATCACTATCATCGTCATCATTGTGGACCCGTCACCCTTGCCAGAAGACCTACAGCAGTCACCCCCGATTTCTGTGCCAATGTACGCTGATCCCAAGGATATTGGATTGTTCTATGCGGAATCCGGAGCAGGATATTGGGACTACATAGCTTCTTGTCATGCAAGTATACCTTGCCAAATTATTTATAATACTTTGCATGCTATTTATATTTCTGTATATTCATTGCATGTGTAGTTTCGTTCAGTCATTACTATATATTAGATATGTTGACACACACTTGACACATAGTATCATGAGAGGATAATCATTAGGCTTATGGGCTATAACCACTCCAGTAAACCGTAATATCTAGTACGCACTACGGTAGTATATCGCGCTGGTCGCTACCCCCGAGGTATATCGATTTTTGATATTCCCTGACGTGTGTGTGAGTTATGAGATTTAGATCGGGTAGCCTACCCTTGCCCATACGTCAAAAAGTTGTCCTCATTTGCATTCATATAGATTGTCTTGTACAGCGTACTTATATATTTTCAAACATTATGCTTGTTCACTGTATTCAATTGGCTTGCTTCTATGTATCTTGTTATATCCCTCTGAGGACCTGGTCCCTTGCCAGGTATAGACGACCATGAGTATCCGTAGGAGTATGGACCTGGACCTGACGCTTTACTTTCTGCTGAGGAGACCTTACCCACTGAGCATCATTGATTATCTCTAGCGATAAATTCCTTAGCTGACACTTTTATGTCATCGCCTTATTTTATATTGGAGATTCTACTCTTCACTCTCATTTTAGTTTTGATATATTCATTGGTAGTGGATTTGTCTCCATCCGACTATCATTTATGGATTATTCAGACTCTTTATTCTAGTTTAGTTATTTTCTTTCTGTGACTTGTTGTGTGGATGAGATTAGTACTTCTGTGACTTATGATAATATAGATACCACATGTGAGTTTTATTTATATTACAGAGTACGTGTGTATTATGGTATCCATATATTGGAGTTGCCATATACATATGGCTGGCATGCTTACGTGTTCCTAGTCCTGTGTATTTTGGGACTGGATATGACATATTTTTGTGGTGGCCCATGCAGGTCGAGAGCATATTGTCTCGGTTACATTACTATACCGAGCAAGCCTGCAATTAGGATTAGAATACAGGATCTCATCCACAATTAACTAGGACTTATCTTCCTTCCAATCTGTTCTATCTAAATAATCACATTATGCTTGATTCCTGTGCTTCCCAAATAGTCCCTTGAGTATAGCCTTCCCCTAGAATATAGGAAACCCTGTTGTTAGAATAATAATTAGGGTAATAATCCTACCAAGAATACAACTGGAGTATTGACACATCACTAAGTTTAGAATATCTAGTGAGCCCTTGCATTCCTTATCTATAGATTGGTTTACCATTACCCCTTGATATATTTTTGTAGACTTGAGAGTAGTGGAGACACTAGTAGAGCTAATTAGAAATTTAACTATATTGTTTGACCCTAGTATTGAGGGACCACTAGAAATCTCAGGTTGAATATTAGGACCAAACCTAACTTTTATAGTGAGATAGTATTACAGAACTATAGATTCTTGTCTTGATATTAGCAGACAGTATCCTAGGAAGCCAAGAGAAATAAAATAAAACTCCCCTAGATCATACCTCAAACATAGAGATTAGCAAACCACCTTTCCCTTAGGAAACCATGATATTATCTAGAGCATTTCTATTTAAATTCAATCTTGTTCCTCTAAAAACCTAGCGCTTGCTATTTGTGCGACGACTAATTATGTTCTTCTTTTCTTTCAACTCGTGCCACCTAACCCTTACATTCTTAATATTAACTCTTTTGTTCTATGAGCACTAAGACTAAGACCTAAGAGGGCCATTACCTATGGAGTTTTATAATAGGATACCTTAATAATTACCAATATCTTTTCTCGTATACCCTAGCATGATTCTCTACTGTATCCTTAAGGCGGTAAAATATTAGTTAATTTTTTTAAGTTGGATAGTATGCCTCGCCACATAGTATCACATAGTCCTCTTAACCCATTGATGAAGTATAATTGAATGACACCAACTATAGACTTGCATAAGAAGATAGTATTTATTCAGACAGTAGAACTTAGAGGCCCATACCCCTATTTGGTCGACTAACAACTTAGACAAGGAGTTAGTATGACAACTGTAGGGACTGTAGAGTCTTATCTTTTTATGAACTTAAATAATTATGTACCTTCTTCCATCATAATCTAGCGTATTTATATTTTCTGAACTACCTTGACTTATGCTGCTATTATAGCCTAGTTTTGCAAGCTTACTCTTTTATTGAGCTTGATCATGATATATGTATTATGGTCTGATCAACCATAATGTGCTTGGTTCGCCTCTCGCATGACTACTTTACGTGGTTTGAGATAAAATTGACCTAGCTTCTTAGACAAATGTACTTGTCCTTTAGACATGTCTGAGCGTATCGTATCGGTAACATAACTGTGCTAATACGAGTATGCGAATAAGAAATTACCAAATAGAATTTTAATCCATAAATGCCTTGACAGTTCTTATTTGAATTCTTTAAACGCCTTGACCTCCATACTTCTATTCTATTACCTTTCACCATGAACTCTTTATTATTTTTTTTCGTCTTCCCTTATTTCGAAAAGACGAAACCTCATGCTTGGTATAAGTTGATACACTGATAAGTACTAGATATACCCCATAGGCTAATCATATGACTTGGTGACTCTCTTTTATAATTGATTAAGGGCATATCATAGATGATATATTTGTGTGTTAAAAACTTCTGAGGATTGAATAACATGATTAAATAATTTAAGGAATAGTTTTTTTAGATGTATAGCCTTAGGT
Organism: Iris macrosiphon; assembly: GCA_036927795.1. Lineage (NCBI taxonomy): Eukaryota > Viridiplantae > Streptophyta > Magnoliopsida > Asparagales > Iridaceae > Iris > Iris macrosiphon. The sequence continues at coordinate 203,044,596 of JAYESA010000002.1, read as the reverse complement.
GATAGATGGATAAATTCTAAGTTGGGTAGAAACTGCATTATTAAACTTGAAGTGAATTCTTTTAAATTGTGATCAAGTGAGATTAGATAAGACAAACTCTGCCCTATTTTAATTTCGAGGACGAAATTATTTTAAGTTGGGTAGATTGTAAATTCCCTCACCCAAAATTAGGCCTACTTGGCTTAGATAGAGAAACTTGGGCTAGTTTGAACCCAATTGTAAATAGAACACGGTATTTATTTAATTTTGCAATATTTATATCACTTAGCGCATCTTACCGTTCCTTCGATAATTGGAGCACTGCACTAGCCACTGCCTTCCTACAAATTTTACATTCTTGCCCTAGACATGATCGTCTTCTATTCTGACCTCGATGTAACTTATAATTATGCTCTCTTGTGCTATATTTTAGTCGTACAACATTCATCGCAGATGTTTATATTTAATTCTAAATAAAATTAACTTTGTGTCCTTGTGCGTTCCAATCGAAATTTGAGACACAATCTTGACCCGTTTCGTGCAACCTAAATTATGATAATATTCTACTCTGAGCCCTCTACGTCCATTATACTTGTGTCCCACCTAATTTTAGCCCCATGTACTTCTAATTAATTCCAGAACACCTTGTGCATTAATTTTAATTAAATTAATCAAATTTTTATCTTTGTGCAATTTTCTAATTATTGGGCGCTTTTATGCAAAAATACATTAAGGTGTCCACACCATTGGACAATACATGAAGAAACCTATTTTTCCCTTTCATATGAATTTTTTTTCCATGATTTTTAAAATGTGCAAAGCACAACATCGCCCCCTCATTTAACCCTATCCTTGCATTTTAACAATATAAATTATAGCCCCCCAAATATTCCCATGTCATGCCAAGGCCCAATCCCAAAGGTGTTGACCAAGCCCAAATTTTCTAGGTCAACACCCAAATCCCACATGTATAAATACAAGTTTTCCTTTCCTTTCTTTATTTTCCTTTTTCACCAATACCTAAACTACTATTCCTAGCCGAACTCTACTGTGCATCCCCCTTCCCCGGCCAACTCGCCGGAGCTCTCGTCGGAGCCTGCCAGCACCACCTCTCCCTCTCTTCTCCTCCATCTCCTACGCCTGAAGTCGACCCCGACCCGCATCACCATCTCCCCTCCACCTCGACTGAGCCCCTCGCCGGATCTCCTTCTTCCTCAACCACTCACCACCACCTCGTCGTTTCCGAAACTCCTCCTCCTCCGCTCCTTGACTTCCTCCGCCAGCAACATTATTCCCCCGCTTGAGACTCACCTCGACCACCGCTAACCGCTACCCTCGACCACCACTGCCCTTCCCCGCTGCACACCGCCAGCAGCCACCGCCTCCGTTCACCATCACCTTCCTGCACCATTCCCAGCAGCCACCTCCTCTCCCTTCCTCCCTGAGCCGCTCATCTCCACCACCATTGCCTTCTCTCCTTCAACTAGTGTAAGCCCCCTGATTTTCAGAATTGTTAATTTAGATTTTCGGGAATTTTCTGTAAATTAAACCTAGGCCTTTGGCAATTTGATGATTTTTTTAATTGCGGTAAATTCATATTAAAATATTATAAAAATAATATTTTATGGTGTAAAATGGAAAACCGGACACAGGGTAATTTTCTGCGGATTTATTGGACTCCGGAAACCCGTTTAAAGCCCTGAAAACCGAAGTACATTTAAACCGAATTAAATTCGTGCCAACGCCCGACATCCCCATGAGAGCCGAAGCTAAGCCCAAGGAGCATTGACCCAGCCCAATCCTAGGTCAAACCCTATTCCAAATTTCTACATGTATAAATACCTAATTTCCTAAGTTTTTCTCCAGAAATAAAAAGAAAAGAAAATAATTTCTAAGAAAAATCTAATTACTAATAATCCCAAATTCTAACCTAACCCTAACCCTAAGCAGCCGCCGCCGTACCCTGTGCTCAGCCGCCGCTCCGCCGCGATCCACCTCCGCCCGGACTCGCCCTCGCCAGCAGCCCGCCCGCTCGGCCACGCGCCGCCCAGCCGCTGTCTCCAGCCGCCTCGCCCGGCCACGACCCGACTCCTCCACCTGCTCCCCTCACCCTCCGCCTCCTCCGCCGACTTGCTCGGCCGACCCTCCCCGCTCTCCTCAGCCCGCGGCACCCCGACGACCTAACTCCCCGCTCAGCCTCAACGACGGACCATCATCCCGCAGCCCGTACGAGTTCTCCCCGCCGACCTCGCCGGAAACGAACCAAACTCCAGTCGGCCGCCGTGCCCAGCCCCTCTCCTCTCCTCGTTCCCTCTGTTTCCCAGCAGTCCCACCTCCGGCCAAAGCCGAGCGCCGCCCGCTTCGCCGCCAGCCTCCGCTCGAGCCCCCTTCCATTCATCTCCGACTTCCTGCTCAAACCGAACCCGACCCCCGTTGAACCGCCGAGCGACTCCACAGCAGCTCCCCGACCCGCTGACCTAGGCCTGGACACGCTAGTGCAGGACACAGCGGACACGAGCACCTAACCCTAGCCTGGGTACAGCAGGCACAGCACCGAACACGGACGCAGGACACGAAGCAGGACTCGGACACGACTCGGACACAGGAAATCAGTCTTCACGGAGCCCTGTTCAGGTAACGTTTCCTCTCACCTCGTAACTCCATTTTCGATTCCGTCAGTTGCTATGCGTAGACTGTATAACCCTCTCGGTGCCCGTGCAACTCGCTCGGAGCATCGCGTCCTGTGGTGATCGCAAACCGCGACCCAAAAACAGGAAAATTAACACCCCGTTTCACCCCGGAACTGAGTGCGCTCCGCCAAACGGGACGACTTGGTCGCACGCGGTCTTTACCAAAACGTGCGCGACGTTGATACGGACGCGTGGGATTTCACAGAAGTCGATTCAGATGTGCGTGCACACCGGAATCAACGCGTATCCGCCGACACCGCCCCGTATCCGTCGATTCTGGAACACGCTGTAACTTTGTGTACACACGTCGGATCGAGACAAAACTTGCGCCATCGGACTCGTAGCAATACGCTGGTCCTGTGACCCAAGTTTGGTTCGATTCTGAGAACGATGGCAACATCGTGTATCGTGGGCCCCACAAGCTCCACTTGACGGGCGATTTTGTGATCGGCTCATCGGAATCCAATTCTGGAAGTTCTGTTGGGTTCGTATCATCGTTCCTGACTTGTTAACACTAAGTGTGGCAAATTTGGAGACCTTTGACCCTGACACGCTTTTCGGTGCAAAGTGGCCCACATGTGGATCCCGTTTTGGCCCGGAAATGTTATTTTTGCCCTTGTGTCCAAATTAGACTCAAGGACAGGCGTTTTTAGCTAATTAATATTTTCTGAATCTAATGGTGATGTTTATTTCAGCAACCGGAGTAGTACCTGCAGATCACACTGAGACAAGAGCTACAGTTGGAGCTAGGACCCCAGGCAAGTGTACCTTGCCAAACTCTGCAGTATTGTTACATATTTTCCTTGTTTCATTTATATTGTTGTGCATGCTTAACCTAGGACCGTGTGACGTACTTAGTGTCCGATTATTAGTCGGGTGCCAACATCGTACGCGGTGTTGTGTATTGTCATCTAGAGATGGATATTCGTGACACTTTATCTTCTCGTACTTGTCTTACCAAGTACACTTTGACCTAGGACACTTGACACTGTTCATGAGACAGGATCTTCCCGAGATATTCGTGGTGATTCTGTATAGGATACAGGACTTGACAGAGATATTATATTCCTAGACATTTATGACTTGTTGTATTAGATATGATCTTGCGTGACATGGACATGGGGCCACATGGACATGAGACGTATGGTTACATTGGGTGGGGAGAGACACACAGGCTACAGGTTGATTTTATATATTATGACAGCGTCTCAGTCTTTCTCTGAGCTAGACGACTGCTGGAGTCTCAGTCTTTCGCTGAGCTAGACGACCACATGATATCACTGCTACCGGCTCCCCGACACAGAGCTTGTAGTGGCTTCAGCCTGAGTTCTAGTGCTGCTCTCAACTTGCATATCACTTAGCTGGTTATATATTTACCCTGTTGTTCATTTATTGCTGCACTGCATTTATTTTGGCTTGTATTTTCTGTACCTTGCTGTCCCCTGAGGACCTGGATCCGGACTATGTTCCCAGGTATAGCTGACGAGATCTACCCCGAGGTATACGGGACCGGAGCATTATCGTTAGCAGGAGCAGGTGCCTACATTGGAGCAGTACCAAGATCAGAGGACGAGATCGTACCAGAGGACTTCTCCTGAGTATTGTCTTGAGATACTCATTTATTTCTGTTCTAGTTATTTTATTCCAGTCTATTTCATTGATGTATCAGACTTGTTCTCGGATTGTTCTCCGAGACACTTTTATTGAGATTTGTCAGTTTATAGTTACGTGCTTTATTCTGGCATTTGATCTGTGATTATCTGTTATGGATGAGATTAGTATAGACTGTGACATATATCATTGGACCTGCTTATTGTTATATCACAGCTTAAGTATGCCCTGATGGATCCATTAAATTGGGTTGTCCATCGGTGCGTACTGCTGGCCATTGCCACGCGTCCGGTCCCACGGTATTTTTGGGACTGGGGCGTGACATGGTTTTTATGGTGGCCCACGCAGGTCAACGACTAAATTGTTCGGTTTTAACTTAGGGACCGAGCAAGCCTGCAATAAGAATAGGATAAGTTTTAGGATCTCATCCACTTGCTTGAAACATTCTTGATATCTATATCAGATACGAATTTAATTCTTGACTTGCATCCTGCCTTGATTCCTGTGCGCCTCTCATTGTTTATTTTGGTTGCAGAGTTATGGATTCGCGAGCAAACGACGAGACTCCTGTAAGATCACCACGGGATGTTTTGGTAACCAGTGAAGAGGAAGTAACACCAGTTGACGAAGGTCAAACCGCTCAACAACGTAGTCAAGCAAGTCTGCACGCCTCGAGAATTCAGCAAGATGATCTCCCACCTCCGCCACAGTTTACTCCACCAATGCCCGTATTTCCACAAGGGCAGGCCATGGACGGACAGCAGATGTTTCAAATGATCTATGCAATAATACAAGCTCAACAAGAGGCTTTGAGTCACAGCCTAGCAATCGCACTAGCGCAGGCAGATTTACCAGCACGACGGCCAACGACGGGCTCTATTTCTGATTTCCGCCAGCTGAAGCCCCGTACCTTCTCAGGCAAAGAGGAGCCCACAGAAGTTCATGAGTGGCTCACCAACACACAACATCAATTAGAAGCAGCTGACTTCCAAAGGAACGTTGGATGACTGCCGTCAGAATGCAGTTGACGGACAATGCCCATCACTGGTGGCTATCTGAGGAGACACGGCTCGGACCAGACCGAGTCACTTGGGAAGAGTTTTCCAGACTCTTTCAGGAGATGTACCTACCAGCCACCACTCGATCCGAACATCGCGACAAGTTTAATCGCCTCACTCAAGACAGTATGACAGTGGAAGAATACAACGCAGAATTCATTCGTCTGAGCCGCTTCGCTCCAACCCTGATCCCGACAGAAGAAGAGAAGGCCGAGAAGTTCTTCGACGAACTAAACATTGAGCTACAGAAACTAATTGGATCCATTGCACCTACATCTTATCCGGACGTCCTTGCTGCAGCCCGACGCATGGAGCGCATCATCAGGAGAGAGACCAGTCTGAAGCGATCATCCACATCAGCACCCATCGGAGCACCACAGGAAGAAGCTACAAAGAGACCTCACATGCACCAGCCGTCAGAAACATCTCCACAGGCACTACCTATCTGTCAATATTGTCGCAAAAGAGGCCATATTGAGGACGAGTGCAGACGAAAAAGGAAAGTATGTTTAGCTTGCGGATCCAGTCAGCATTCATTGAGAGAATGCCCTGAGCGTCGAGAAAGATCACCAATGGTTAACCAACAAGAAGTACCAGTACCGAGGCCAGCCTATCCAGCACTAGGAGCACCGCAAACAAAAGTTGAAGGAGTCATACCACCGCCTCCAGGAGGGTATCAGCCGAGGCCACCTTTGATACCCCAGGCACTACCCTTCCAGCAGGCTCAGCAGCAGCAGAGGAATCGATTACAAGGACGCGGACAAGCTTTCGCGATAACTTTAGAGGACGTGCAGACTCATGGAGTAGCTAATGCGCGTAAGTTTTTATAGTTATTCTTTTCTAGTATTGATTTAGCTCGTGCCTATTGGTTCATGACCTTAGCCTTGACCTAGTAATTTTGAACTTGCTTATAAATGATAACCGTAGAGATTGTAGAGTCTTTTGTTAATTGCTTATTTTGTGTTGTTTTGTGAACTTGAATTAAGTTGTACCTCCTTTCATCATCATCTAGCGTACTTATAATTGTTGTACTACCTTGACTTATGCTGCTAATATAGCCTAGTTTTGCAAGCTTATCCTTTTATCGAGCTTGTTCAGGACATATGTGTTATTGGGGCCTGATCGACCCACTAATACAATTGTCTATTCAGAATCAGTGTATTACGGTCTGATCAACCTTAGTGCATTTTGGTTCGCTCTTCGCACGACTATTTTACGTGGATTGAGATATATAGTTGACTAGTATACTTGCCCTCTAGATATGTCTGAGCATATCGTATCAGTTACATAACTGTACTAATACGAGCAGGCGAACGAAGGATTACCAGAATAGGATTTCAATCCACAATTGTCTTGACAAATCCTATTTGAATTCGTAAACGCCTTGATCCTGATACTTCTATTCTATTACCTCACCCTTGAACTCTTTATTATTGATCTTCGTCTTCCCTTATTTCGGAAAGACGAAACCACGTGCTTGGTATGAGTGGATATATAGACAGTACTAGATATACCCCAGGCCGGTCGCATTGTTGATGACCCTTTTATATATGATTAAGGGAATATCATAGGTGATATGTTTGGTTAAAGACTTGAGGATTCAATAGCATGATTATATAATTTAGGGCATAGCTTTAGTAGATGTATAGCCTTAGATGATAGATGGGTAAATTCTAAGTTGGGTAGAGACCGCAATGATCACTTGAGAGGAATCCTTTAGACTGTAATCAAGTGAGACTTGATAGAGAGAACCCCACCCTATTTTAATTTCGAGGACGAAATTTTTATAAGTTGGGTAGATTGTAAGCCCCCTGATTTTCAGAATTGTTAATTTGGATTTTCGGGAATTTTCTGTAAATTAAACCTAGGCCTTTGGCAATTTGATGATTTTTTTAATTGCGGTTAATTCATATTAAAATATTATAAAAATAATATTTTATGGTGTAAAATGGAAAACCGGACACAGGGTAATTTTCTGCGGATTTATTGGACTCCGAAAACCCGTTTAAAGCCCTGAAAACCGAAGTACATTTAAACCAACCAACGCCCGACATCCCCATGAGAGCCGAAGCCAAGCCCAAGGAGCATTGACCCAGCCCAATCCTAGGTCAAACCCTATTCCAAATTTCTACATGTATAAATACCTAATTTCCTAAGTTTTTCTCCAGAAATAAAAAGAAAAGAAAATAATTTCTAAGAAATCCCTAATTACTAATAATCCCAAATTCTAACCTAACCCTAACCCTAAGCAGCCGCCGCCGTACCCTGTGCTCAGCCGCCGCTCCACCGCGATCCACCTCCGCCCGGACTCGCCCTCGCCAGCAGCCCGCCCGCTCGGCCACGCGGCGCCCAGCCGCTGTCTCCAGCCGCCTCGTCCGGCCACGACCCGACTCCTCCACCTGCTCCCCTCACCCTCCGCCTCCTCCGCCGACTTGCTCGGCCGACCCTCCTCGCTCTCCTCAGCCCGCGATGCCCCGACGACCTAACTCCCCGCTCAGCCTCAACGACGGACCATCATCCCGCAGCCCGCACGAGTTCTCCCCGCCGACCTCGCCGAAAACGAACCAAACTCCAGTCGGCCGCCGTGCCCAGCCCCTCTCCTCTCCTCGTTCCCTTCGTTTCCCAGCAGTCCCGCCTCCGGCCAGAGCCGAGCGCCGCCCGCTTCGCCGCCAGCCTCCGCTCGAGCCCCCTTCCATTCATCTCCGACTTCCTGCTCAAACCGAACCCGACCCCCGTTGAACCGCCGAGCGACTCCACAGCAGCTCCCCGACCCGCTGACCTAGGCCTGGACACGCTAGTGCAGGACACAGCGGACACGAGCACCTAACCCTAGCCTGGGTACAGCAGGCACAGCACCGGACACGGACGCAGGACACGAAGCAGGACTCGGACACGACTCGGACACAGGAAATCAGTCTTCACGGAGCCCTGTTCAGGTAACGTTTCCTCTCACCTCGTAACTCCATTTTCGATTCCGTCAGTTGCTATGCGTAGACTGTATAACCCTCTCGGTGCCCGTGCAACTCGCTCGGAGCATCGCGTCCTGTGGTGATCGTAAACCGCGATCCAAAAACAGGAAAATCAACACCCCATTTCACCCCGGAACTGAGTGCGCCCCGCCAAACGGGACGACTTGGTCGCACGCGATCTTTACCAAAACGTGCGCGACGTTGATACGGACGTGTGGGATTTCGCAGAATTCGATTCAGATGTGCGTGCACACCGGAATCAACGCGTATCCGCCGACACCGCCCCGTATCCGTCGATTCTGGAACACGCTGTAACTTTGTGTACACACGTCGGATCGAGACAAAACTTGTACCATCGGACTCGTAGCAATACGCTGGTCCTGTGACCCAAGTTTGGTTCGATTCTGAGAACGATGGCAATATCGTGTATCGTGGGCCCCACAGGCTCCACTTGACGGGCGATTTTGTGATCGGCTCATCGGAATTCAATTCTGGAAGTTTCGTTGGGTTCGTATCATTGTTCCTGACTTGTTGACACTAAGTATGGCAAATTTGGAGACCTTTGACTCTGACACTCTTTTCGGTGCAAAGTGGCCCACATGTGGATCCCGCTTTGGCCCAAAAATGTTATTTTTGCCCTTGTGTCCAAATTGGACTCAAGGACAGGCGTTTCTAGCTAATTGATATTTTCTGAATCTAATGGTGATGTTTATTTCAGCAACCGGAGTAGTACCTGCAGATCACACTGAGACCAGAGCTACAGTTGGAGCCAGGACCCCAGGCAAGTGTACCTTGCCAAACTCTGCAGTATTGTTACATATTTTTCTTGCTTCATTTATATTGTTGTGCATGCTTAACCTAGGACCGTGTGACGTACTTAGTGTCCGATTATTAGTCGGGTGCCAACATCGTACGCGGTGTTGTGTATTGTCATCTAGAGATGGATATTCGTGACACTTTATCTTCTCGTACTTGTCTTACCAAGTACACTTTGACCCAGGACACTTGACACTGTTCATGAGACAGGATCTTCCTGAGATATTCGTGGTGATTCTGTATAGGATACAGGACTTGACAGAGATATTATATTCCTAGACATTTATGACTTGTTGCATTAGATATGATCTTGCGTGACATGGACATGGGGCCACATGGACATGAGACGTATGGTTACATTGGTGGGGAGAGACACACAGGCTACAGGTTGATTTTATATATTATGACAGCGTCTCAGTCTTTCTCTGAGCTAGACGACTGCTGGCGTCTCAGTCTTTCGCTGAGCTAGACGACCACATGATATCACTGCTACCGGCTCCCCGACACAGAGCTTGTAGTGGCTTCAGCCTGAGTTCTAGTGCTGCTCTCAACTTGCATATCACTTAGCTGGTTATATATTTATCCTGTTGTTTATTTATTGCTGCACTGCATTTATTTTGGCTTGTATTTTCTGTACCTTGCTGTCCCCTGAGGACCTGGATCCGGACTATGTCCCCAGGTATAGCTGACGAGATCTACCCCGAGGTATACGGGACCGGAGCATTATCGTTAGCAGGAGCAGGTGCCTACATTGGAGCAGTACCAGGATCAGAGGACGAGATCGTACCAGAGGACTTCTCCTGAGTATTGTCTTGAGATACTCATTTATTTCTGTTCTAGTTATTTTATTCCAGTCTATTTCATTGATGTATCAGACTTGTTCTCGGATTGTTCTCCGAGACACTTTTATTGAGATTTGTCAGTTTATAGTTACGTGCTTTATTCTGGCATTTGATCTGTGATTATCTGTTGTGGATGAGATTAGTATAGACTGTGACATATATCATTGGACCTGCTTATTGTTATATCACAGCTTAAGTATGCCCTGATGGATCCATTAAATTGGGTTGTCCATCGGTGAGTACTGCTGGCCATTGCCACGCGTCCGGTCCCACGGTATTTTTGGGACTGGGGCGTGACAACTAGAGCAGCCCCTCACGACCATCTCCGACCGCCTGAGCACGCCGGACAACAGACGAGCAGTGCAGCAGTCTCCTCCCTCATGTTCACCTCTCCCCCTCGACCATCAATACCACCACACCACCAGCACGACCACCCCGTTCTTCCCTCTTCCCTGTCTTCCTCCTTCCTGAACTCCTCTTTCTCCACGACCACGAGCTCCTCCTCCCTGCTCCCTGTCCTCCTCCTCCTCCTTGGCCAAACCTCCCCCTGGCCGGAATAGTAACTTCACCATCACCCATTATCATCATCACCACCATTTCCATTATCAACATCATCACCATTAACAACATCATCATCTAATCACCATCCATATCATCACCATAATCCCGGTCACCATCCACATCATCACCATCCACATCATCATCATCATCCCCATCATCATCCACATCATCACCATTATCATCATTTCCAACATCATTACTATCATCATCACCCTTGTAATCATCATCTCCATTATAATCATCATCACCATGATAATCTCTATCATCAACAAAACTATCATCATTGACCTAATCACTACCCTAATCATAATTATCTCATCATCTCATCCTCGTCAGCATAATCATCATCACCCTCGTAATCATCACTATCATCATCGTCATTGTGGACCTGTCACCCTTGTCAGACGACCTGCAGCGGTCACCCCCGATTTCTATGCCAATGCACGCTGACCCCAAGGATATTGGATTATTCTACGCGACTTCCGGAGCAGGATATTGGGACTACATAGCTTCTTGCCAGGCAAGTATACCTTGCCAAATTGTTTACAGTACTTTGCATGCTATTTATATTTCTGTATATTCATTGCATGAGTAGCTTCGTTCAGTCATTACTATATATTAGATATGTTGACACACACTTGACACCTAGTATCATGAGAGGACAATCATTAGGCGTATGGGCTATAACCACTCTGGTAAACCATAGTATCTAGCACGCACTACGGTAGTGTGTCGCGCTGGTCGCTACCCCCGAGGTATGTCAATTTCAGGTGTCGCGCTGGTTGCTACCCCCGAGGTATATCAATTTCTGATGTCCCCTGACGTGTGTGTGAGTTATGAGATTTAGATCGAGTAGCCTACCCTTGCCCATACATCGAAAAGTTGTCCTCATTTGCATTCATATAGATTATCTTGTACAGCGTACTTATATATTTTCAAACATTATGCATGTTCACTGTATTCAATTGGCTTGCTTCTATGTATCTTATTTTGTCCCTCTGAGGACCTGGTCCCTTGACAAGTATAGACGACCATGAGTATCCGTAGGAGTACAGACCCGGACATGACGCTTTACTTTCTGCTGAAGAGACCTTACCCACTGAGCATCATTGATTATCTCTAGCGATGGATCCCTTAGCTGACACTTTTATGTCATCTCCTTATTTTATATTGGAGATTCTACTCTTCACTCCCATTTTAGTTTTGATATAGTCATTGGTAGTGGATTTGTCTCCACCCGACTATCATTTATGGATTATTCAGACTCTTTATTCTAATTTAGTTATTTCCTTTATGTGACTTGTTATGTGGATGAGATTAGTACTTCTATGACTTGTGATAATATAGATACCACATGTGAGTTTTATTCATATTACAGCGTACGTGTGTATTATGGTATCCATATATTGGAGTTGCCATATACATACGGCTGACATGCTTACATGTTCCTAGTCCTGCATATTTTGGGACTGGGGCATGACAGTAAGGGACTGGAATTGGGTCCAGGTGCGACTCATATATGCTTCCTAATGCTTCCTTAGAGAAAATACCTGGATAAAAATTGTTCATGCTAATATTTTTAGACTTACACGCATAACATGCATGTACACATGGAAGCAAAGTATGATACCACTTTAAACATGAACAAATTTTTTTATCTAAGTTTACAAAATATGTTCTATTTGTTTTACAATCTAATATTTTAAACAAATATCTAATTATATTCAACGTTTGCAGCCAGTATTTTTTTTATGATAAGAACCGTAGTTTATAACATCTTCGGACAATAATCAGTTTGAAGATCTTTAGCTTTTTGCATGTTCTTGTCCTGAAGTAATATAATTTTGGCTCGAATTCCATCAAGTAGTGTCGTTATTGGTTTATCACGTAAATTTTTTACCCAGTTATTGAAGCATTCAGCAAGATTCGACGTGTGAATACCTAATCTGGGACAAGAAGAATAAGCTGTTATCCAGTGTGAAAAAATATGAGTTTTATTATTTAATCCAATGAGCCAGTTGTAAACATCTATGTTTTCAACTTTAATTTTTTCCAAACAATAGTTCACATCTGTTTCATTATAGCATCTAGCAAGATAATCTAAACTATGTAGAAAATATGGAAATCTGAAGGCTTTTTTTCAAATTTTGTTTAAACATTGAATACAAAAAAAATTAGACAATTCTGGAAAGATATCATGCATAGCCCTTATCAATCCTTTTTGTTTATCTGATATAAAAGAAATTTTATTCCATGCATCAAAATATTTTTTAAAAGATGTTCTCAAACCGTTTAAAAACCAAGTCCAAGAATCAGTATTTTTATTCTCAGCAACAACATAAGCAATTGGATATAATTGATAATTTGGATCATGCGCACAAGCAATAAATAAAATACCTTGATATCTAGAGGAAAAAAAGTAGCATCAGTACTAATCATAAATAAAAATTCTTTTAAATCTATTGTCTTATGTAGTCTGTATGAAATATTGGCTACCTGGATTTGTCTCAATAATTCTAAAATTATACTCCTCAAGACTACTATATGCATCAACATAACTACCATTTATTTCGGATAGAGCAAGTTTTTTAGCTTTCCATGCTTTATAATATTTAATATATATTTCGTGTTCTCTATATATATCATTTACAACATGCGATGGACTATACGACTGATTATCTCGAATTTTATCAATAATCTTATTTTTAACCCATACAATAGTAGCTAATGGATGAGAAAATGTTGTAAGTCTCCCTAAATAAGAATGTACGTTTTCTAGCGTAGTAATAACAAAACCTTCACCTATACCACTTGCTTGAGCGTATACTCTCCAATTATAACTTGAATCGTTACATTTATATACAATCTCACTAGCATTGTTTAAAGTAGCATAACAAGTAAAATTATTTTCAATTTCTATATCACTAATAAAACATATAAATTTAGAACGATTATCAAATTTTCTTTCAATGATTAATCCAAAAATGCTAACACTATCAACATTGCCATCAAATTCATCATCTAAATTTTCAATTAAATTATCACTATTTTCATCGTCGTTATTACCATCATCTACTATATGTTCTTGTTCAGTAAATAAAATAACTTGATGAGAAGAACTAGGAGCAGTATTAACTTGATTAGAAGCATGTGTACTACTTACAATATTATTTCTAGGTGATGGTGAAGTTACATAAATATTAATATACGTTGCTTGTATATTAACTTCTAGAATAAATTTTTATGCTTGTTCACTAACTAACTTTATACAATTATTTAAATAAACATGAACCAATATAAATTTATAATCAATAGAACATTGCTCAACAATTATTGATTACGGAAACTATTAAACGAAATATTTCGATCAATTAAAAAAAAATTAGTTAAACCTCGTTCATAAAATAACCCATTTAGCACACCTCCAACCGAACATAATATTGTTAGACTTTGATTCATGACAAGAGAATGAGCTTCTAAATATAGTGAGTGAGCTGAAGTAGCTTCTGTTAAGTAAGTTGTGGAGTGAGAAATGAATAGAAGAAAAAAAAAATTGAAAGTATACATGGGTTGAGTGAGAAATGAATAGCAGAAGAATGAAAGAAATTTATAGATATGAGAAAAAAGAGCCGTTGTAAAAATATGAACGTTACAATATGAACATATCCAAAAAATAAACCAACAAAAAATAACACAAAAAATCAACAACAAAAAAATCAACACAAATCAAACCAACACAAAAAACTAAACCAAATCAAACCCTAAACATAAAACCAAAAACAAACCAAAAAAAATCAACCGAGCACATTTTCGCCAACTCAACAACCAAATTTTTGCCAACTCGGTTGGCGAAAATCCAACCATTCCCGCGCCAAAAATTGCGACATCGTCGGATTTCGTCGGATTTTCGCCAACTGGGTTGGCAAAAATCGAGCACTCCTAATTTTCGCCAAATCAGTTGGAGATATGTATTATAATTTTAAATTTTTTTTTAAACTTCTATCGTTATACTTAATTAATATAAAATTATTATCGATACAGTTAATTTTCTAAAAAATAATTCACTAGAGGAGAATAGAAGAAAAGAATATGGTTGCAAAGAAGAAAAGAATATAGTTGCAAAGAAGTCACCAGTATTTTTTTCTTTAAGGGTTGTCGACGTTGTAAATAAAAACATCAAAACCTCCTATACTAATTGTGGTATGGTTGCTATCCCACCATTAGGTTCGACAGTTTAGTTGCAATCCCGCCATTAGATTCGGTGTTTTGGTTGCTATGACGCTATTACATAATTTGTCTTTCTTTGTGCGTATAATTTCATTACTTTTGTCAATTTATATTCATGTTTAAATATTTTAAAGCTTATTATTCCTCTCTTAATATCAGCAAACTATATTATCATCTGTATTTTTTTTCTATATGTAATTATCTAGCTATCCATGTTAATTTGAATAAACAATTTTAATATAAGGTGTCTAATCTATTAGTAAAAAAAAATATGATATTTTTTGAAAGATTAGATAAAATTTATTATAGATTAGTCACCTTATATTAGTAGAGATCGATAAGTTATGATATATTTATAATTGAATAATATATCTAAATAAACAATAAAATATATATATATATAATGATCAAGACAAAAGAAATCTTCCAAATAATAATTCTTCACTTTTTTTCCAACTTTTATTTTTAAAAACCATCAAACCGCTGATGCTATTACCTGTCTAAAAATCAGACCCCAATGCTACTGGCGGTATGACAACATTTAAATTAAAAAATAAAATAAAAATCTCCTGCAACCAAAGCGTCAATAGAAATGACGGAATAAGTGTATGTATTTTTTTTTATCCTATACATAATATTTATAAACTTCCACGGTGAAGCTCAAACCTTTTTATTTTATTTTATGGTAGTAAAGATATGTATGTATGTATATCTCTACTATTATAATTCGACTTGGACATGGCTCAAAAATGAGCTGTCAAAGCCGTATGTATATCCTCTACTAAATAAAAAAATTACGAAAAAAATTCCCCAACAATTGCTTATGTACCTCATCATGTTTTTAAAAATAAAAATTATAAATCATTCTTACTACCTTAACATATAATAAATCCTAAAATATATTCAATACTTAAATTATATTTAAATTAACTACGTGGTATTATCTAATTAAATAATATCCACAATTACAAAAACATATCTATAACAAATTCTAATTAAAATATATTCAAATCATATTTAAAATATTTTAATTTTAATTTTTGTCTAATTTTTCAATAATATTATTTTTGTACATTCAACACACGTGACTTTCATACTAGTTAACATATACTTGACTTCAATGTTTTTGAAATCGGACCAATGATTGAACGGACCGGGGTTCAAATAGGCCCATTACGAGAACCAAATCATATAAGATATCTCTTTGTTTGGTTTGATTTGATTTGGTTCTTAGTATTTATGGTTTGGTTTAGTTTTATAACTATAAGGTCTCTCAAAACCAAAGCAAGTACTAAATAGTCCAAATCTCACATGATAACATTTTTGAGTTTTTTTTTTTTTTTTTCTAAACCAAAACAAAATGGCCGGTTCAATTGTGAGCCGGTTCATCGGTTAAATTTCGGTTCAGAAAAAAACTGTCAGTTCTTTAAAAAATTCGGTTCAAATCAGACTGGACCGATTTTTTATTAGATTTGGTCCGATCCGATTCAACCATCGGTCCGGTCCGATCCGATCCGATTTTGACAACAGTGCTTGACATACGATATTCATCTCCTTTCAGAATTTCATTTTATGCATTTATTCCTCTCCAAATTAATATTGGTTAATCCATCCCCCCATTATTACATAGAGGATTAGGAACATAACATAATTAATTAGACCATCAATAAATAAATAAATAAATAAATCTGTTCTTTTCTCTCCGTACGTACATCAGCCAGCGGCTATATAAACCCACCGCCCACGCCACCCCAGCCCACCACCACTCAAATTTTGCCATTATCAACTACTGATAGCACGAGAGAGAGAGAGAGAATGGAGGGGAAAGAAGAGGATGTTAGGGTTGGTGCGAACAAGTTCCCGGAGGGGCAGCCCATAGGCACGGCAGCCCAGGCGGCGGAGGAGAGGGGCGGTGGCGGCGGCGGCGGGCGCAAGGACTACAAGGATCCCCCCCCGGCGCCGCTGTTCGAGGTCCGGGAGCTCAAGTCGTGGTCCTTCTACAGGGCCGGCATCGCCGAGTTCGTCGCCACCTTCCTCTTCCTCTACATCTCCGTCCTCACCGTCATGGGCGTCTCCAAGTCCAACTCCAAGTGCTCCACCGTCGGCATCCAGGGGATCGCCTGGGCCTTCGGCGGCATGATCTTCGCCCTCGTCTACTGCACCGCCGGCATCTCTGGTACTTCTATTTCTTTCTTTCTAATTGCACCTCACCACCACCTTCACCTTCACCCTTCTTCTTCTTCTTCTTCTTCTTCTTCTTCTTCTTCTTAGTAGAGAAACGATTAGGGATTGATTCTTTGGATATATCTAGCAGATTTGGAGTGCGGCGGTGACCAAAATTTTTAATTTTGTTTAATATTATATCTTTTTTCTTCTTTTAAGAGAGAAATTAGGGTTAGCTGTTTAGCAGATTTGGGACACAAAAGTTGTTAAAATTCAGATTTTTTTTTTATCACTCTACGTATTTGGTTTGGTTGAAGGTTTTACAAACAAGATTTACTGTAATATGATATGAACAATAAATGTTATCTGTCATAAAATCTAAGTTTTGACATCGAAGATTCACTATTCGGCTGCATTTGGAAAATGATTTTCAAAGAAAACTTTCTCGTACTAAGGATTCACTTTCTTTCCAATTTTATTGTCCAAAATTCGGAAAAGAAAAATTGATTGGAATAGCGACGATGAATTGGTTTTCTTTTGTTTCCTTTCGGGGAACCCAACTGAGACATTCATGTCACTTCAACAAATAAGTTATACTTTTTTTACTGTTTATTTCAACAACCAACCATATACCAAACATTATAATTGTTCACTTCTAACATCTACCTCTTCAAAAAAAAAAAAAAATTACTAAGTAAAATATCAATATTCAAATTTTCTACTTCCCTGAATGAAACAAAAGTTAATTTGACGTGCATGCCTATTCTGCTCACGTTTAGTGTTGCATGTGTGTTTGCTTTTAGGTGGTCACATAAATCCTGCAGTGACCTTTGGGCTGTTCCTGGGGAGGAAGCTGTCCCTGGCGAGGGCCGTGTTCTACATGGTGATGCAGTGCCTGGGCGCGATCTGCGGCGCCGGGGTGGTGAAGGGCTACGGGAAGATGCTCTACGAGAGCCAGGGCGGGGGTGCCAATGTGGTCGCCCCCGGCTACACAAAGGGGGGTGGGCTTGGTGCCGAGATTGTCGGGACCTTTGTCCTCGTCTACACCGTCTTCTCTGCAACTGATGCCAAGAGGAAGGCCAGAGACTCCCATGTTCCTGTAAGTAACATTTCCTATAGTGGTATATATTTATTATGGGTGGTTAATTTGTTTGGTGTACAGATCCTTGCTCCTTTGCCGATTGGATTTGCTGTCTTCCTCGTCCACCTTGCCACCATCCCCATCACTGGCACTGGCATCAACCCAGCAAGGAGTCTAGGAGCTGCCATCATATACAACAAGGACCATGCTTGGGATGACCATGTAATTAATTAATTATTATTATTAATAGTAACTCGATTATTTCCTCTTTGCTTTAATTCCTATACAATATTCATCATTCTAATAGTCCTCCTTTAATTAATTTGTTGTTAATTCCAGTGGATTTTCTGGGTTGGACCCTTCACTGGTGCTGCGCTTGCTGCCATGTACCACCAGATTGTCATCAGGGCCATCCCCTTCAGGCGCAGGTCTTGAGAGTTATGCTTAAATATATACGCTGATCACCATGTGTGGGCTTCATTATATGAATGTAATTCCAGCACTAGCTACTGATGTTTGTTGAGCGAGTGTAATTAAATTAAGTTATGTTGTACTCTACTTCACTCCATATTAATTAAGTACTCTTTCACTAGCTACTCGAGATCTTCCTTATTTATATTGTATCGTGAGCATGTCATCCTCGTCTAGCTTTTTTAATATTTTGTGCACCAAACAACATAAAAGATGATGCAGTAGTACCAAGTACTCTTGAAGAGTGCTAGGAAAGGAAAGTTTGTTTGATTTTTCAAGTGATTGATAGGGATGTGCATGGCTGCAGGCTTTTGATCATGATAAATTCTTTGTGTGGCTGTGAGTTGTGGGGCCGGGAGTGGGGAGTGTTGAGAATGCGATGTGATCCGAATTATAGTTGGTCTCTTAAAAAGAAATTTTCATGTTAAGGTCTGAATCAATCACAATTATCTATACCTCATAATCTCACCTCCTATTCGATGTGGGACTAAATTATCAACTTCATTCTCATCCTCCTTTTGAGCACTCAACCGATAATGAGATACAATGCAACAGGAGAGGCCTAACAGCATCCATCGATGGGGAGTGTCCTGTCTTCACCTCTCTGCAGGGGGTGGGGGACCTTCGCCTTTGGGGAGAGACCAACGGACAAAATTTCAAGAAAACAAGGAGGGGATAGAGAGAGGGACAAGATTCCTTCCCATTAATTGGAAACGCAGACACAGGTCCACAAGTGAATAGTAGTACATTAGTAACCATGTTTGCTAGCTCCTTAATTGTTAGCTAGAATGTACGTACCAGTTTCCACTGCCTTAAGCATCAGTGCAACTCTAGAGTTTGCTTCTATATATAATTACAAGAGTGCTTTTCTGTCAAGTTTATATTAAGTGGAGTGGTAACGTTGATATGATACGTTGTTGTGTTGGAGTGGTCAAAGAAAGATTGTCTGGAACTCGAGAGGAGGAGCCCGAGACTATGGGAAAACTAGCATGCAAGAGGATGACGATGGAAGGGACTAATGGTGTTTGGCCAATTTGAAGAAATACTTGGGAGTGGTATCACAAATTTTGAATTCACGAGAAGCTTATACCGCACTTAATATAAGTATATAACATCAAATGATCGATCTTTACAACTCTAAAACCTTTTAACTTTGATACACAGACTCAATTCAATTTTTTTTTTGGTAGTCATAATGTCTAGCATGTGTATGTATGTATGTATGTTCAGTATGATCTCAAATTTAACATGGAAATTTGCATTAGCACCTGCATGTCAAATATCAAGATCCTTCTTGAGCCATTTGTACCACAACTCTCATATTTCCATGGGATTAATATCTTAAAATTGGCATTCATCCTTGACTCCTATATCGAAAAATCTTCAACGCAGAAATTTTTTATAATATAAAACGGCTTCTAGACGGTTCAAAAGTGAGTCGTCCAAATCGTAATTAAATCCTCAACTAATTAAATTTAAAAAAAAAAAAATTATAGAAGATAAATAAGAGTTTAAACCAACTTCCATCTTATCCATCCAAATATTTTCCATAATATAAACCTGCTTCTAAACGGCTCAAAAGTGAACCGTCTAAGCCGTAAGTAAATACTCAACCAATTAAATTTTTTAAAAATAATTACGGGAAATAAATAAGAGCTTAAACCAACTTTCATTATATCCATTAAACCTTAATAAATACTCAACCAATTTAATTAACAAAAAAAACTAACAAAGATTAAAAAAATCTAAAACTAATTTCCTTCTCATCATCCGTAACGCACTATTTTCTTCCATAATAAATTATAATTAAAATATTTTTAAACATTTAAACTATTTTACAATAATATATTAAAAAAAATTTACGTACAACGCACGTGCATTTACTAGTACTAGTAAATTCACATGTGTTGTGCACGTAAAAAAAATATTTGTATACTATTGTTAAAAAATAGTTCTAATATTTAAATATGTTTGAATTAAGATTTGTTAAAAGCTTTAAATATTTATAAAAATTTTCCTTTAAATTTATTTTTAATTTTTTTTAAAATAATTTGATTTTAATTTTAAAATATATATATGTGCGAAAAAAAATAAGACAATATTTTGAAATCATAAGAGTGCTAAGTGCTACTTATCTACATAAACGGTCGAACTGAATATTATATGATTCTAACAAACGGACTTTCATACGAAAGGAACATTTGTATGAAACTATGTTCATGTGGACTTTCACAAGGAACGCACATGATGACTACCATATATATATATATATATATATATATATATATATATATATATGTATATTAGTCATTTATTTACGTCAATTATGTTCATATGGACCAATAAAAATAGAATGTACTAGTGTACATAGGTACATACCTATTGGTTAACATGTACATAATTTATATAAAAAAATGAGTATTATAACTCGTATATCGTAATAAAAATACAAAATCAACCCAAAGAGAGTCTCTATGTTCCAAATGTTCTTACGCACCACCATACCTCATAATGATAGTGCTATACTATTCCAATTTGCTTCCTTCTATGTCGTTCTCACTTCTCGGAATAATCGTCCGGTAAAATTATAATTATGTAAAAGTGCGAAAATAATTTCCTATTTGATAAACTTAAAATAGGAATGTATTTTTTTTGGGAATAATTGTGTTGTAGAAGTGAAATAAATAAAATGTGAAATTGTTTCTGTATTTTTTATTTGTAAATTCTCCATCATTTATTAAAAAAATTAATTTTTTTCCTATTTTCTTTCTCATAAATATATATTTAAAAACAAAATTTAAAAATATTTTAAAATTAAATAGAGGAAGAAAATTAAAATTATTTATATATTGTCTAAAAAATTATAATTTTAATATTATAAAAATATTCATTTTGCGTGCGTTTCATATGAATTTAAAGTACTTAATTTTGGGTTCCATACTTGTTTGCAAAAATTAACATTAAATATTTAAATATATAATATTTTATCTCTAGAACTAACTTTTGGAAGTGACCACGGAAAGAGATTCAAAATTCAAACACAGCTAGAAAACAAACTCAACCATTATTCAAACAATAATGCTAAGTTTACTACCAAATGTTTACAACCCCGAATAATGCTAAGTTTACAACCTAATGCTTACAACCCTCTTACAACCCTCTCTCCCACCCTGACAGGTGGACCCCACCCGGTCCCACTTGTCAGTGACCTTGATTGTAAGAGGGTTGTAAGCATTTGGTTGTAACTGTAGCATTACTCTTACAACCCCCTCTCATCCTCCCGCTACGTGGGTCACCTTCCGTTCCACCTCTTCCTAAATCGTGACATTTTGGTCACATGATAATCATCCGAACAGCCACCGAATCTAACATCTTTTTTCTTCTCCAATGAACGATTGCCACATGGATATCACGTGACAGTTGTTAGAGGGTTGTAGTCATAGCATAACCGTTATTGAAAATACAGCGACTCCACCAGTGCCAGCTGCTTCCTTCCAATTAACAACAGTGAGTATAAAGCTGCTCTTCTGTTTCTTGAATTCTCAGTGGCAGGCAGAGAGAGAGAGAGAGGGAGAGAGAGAGAGAGAGAGAGAGAGGGAAAAAGATGATGCTGAGGTGGTTCAGCAAGAGAGGTCCCTCTGGTTTCTCGGCAATTTCTACTGCTGATGAGGTTACAGAGGGAGTAGATGCATCTTCACTCACTGCCATCGTTACTGGTACATCAATCGATCCAACTCTCTCTCTCTCTCTCTCTCTCTCTCTCTCTCTCTCTCTCTCTCTCTCTAGCTCTTCTTGATGCTGTTATTTTTACTAGTGTAGATATTGGGCTGATCAATTTGGCACAACAAGACTATCATGTTCTCTTGATTGATTGTAACAACATGGGCTAAATTATTCTAATGAGATCCCAAACTATAGTTTTGGTAGCCAAACTTTCTACTGCTCGAGTTTGGCAACCTAATTTCCTAAATGGCTCTTTTGAAGCACTTATGGTCAATTTTGAAGCACATTGGAACTTCTACAAAAGCATATCTTGTACTACAAAAGCGCAATTGAAATACTTATATTGACAAATATTCTTTTGAAGTAGTTCCGATATGCTTCAAAATTGACGAAATATGCTTCAAAATATTAATGTATGAAGTTGGGGTGCCACAATCGAGCCGAGCGCTATAGTTGGGGTGCTATTTGGATAATTTAGCCTAAGCGCATGAAAAGTCATATTGCATAGCGCTGTTCTTCATAATCATGGTTCCTGTTGGACCTGTTCTTAGCATCGCTAGCAGCCAAATAATTTCTACAAGTTGACCACTTTAGCAGCCCATTTGTTCCGGGGAGCATCAACTGTTTGTTTTTTGAATTATTGTTCCATCCTTCGTCATTCAATTCTAAATTGAATTCTCTAGAATAGAATATACCACAACTTATAAATAAAGACAATTTTGTGTGGGTTGCAGCAGGGAACCAAGCTATTCGCAAGCTGTCTCAAATTTGACTTGCTGAAAAGTTCGTGAGCTTGAGCTGGATAAAAGAGTCCAAACACGAACTTAGAGGGATTCAACTCAGGAGCACGCGAAACGGCTCATTTTTATTTATTGATATATGTATTTTTATGTAAAAGAAATATCTTTTCAATTATATAGTCTTCAATTTGTTATGTAGTTCGTATAAGCACTATAATTTGATATCAAGTTTATCGAGCTACATTTTTTTCCCGTTTGGACAAACTTTATGAGCTGATAAACAAACTCAACTTAGGCTTAAATTTGTCCATAATTCAATCTCATCAAGCTTTCTCATTTTAAAGAGTTGCTCTCAAGCGGAGCTCGAGCTCCCAAATACTATAGGCAGCTGACTTAAGTTCAACTTTAGGCTTGTCTTAAAGCTCGAGCTCTATCCGAGCAAGAGCAAGGGGTGTTCGGTCAAAGCTCGGCTCGTTAACACCCCTAGGTTGCACCACATCCCTACGAACCATAGACACGTTTCGCTATTTCAAAGTTGTCTTCCTGTGAAATAAAACATGTTGTTCATTTCCAGTGTAAAGTTCAGCTTTAAACTGCATCCTTACTACAAACCTCAGTACACACCCATCACTGCCATTGTTACTGGTAGCTCCAACTCTATCATATACAAATCTCATACTACTCTCTTTTTATTGTTTTTTCGCTAGTATACATCATTTTATGGTTTCATTTTTGTTAAATATATGGTTGGTATAGCCATCTTAGAGTCAGGAGTTTGTTGTCCTCGAGAAATTTTGTTTATGTGTAGAAACGACTTGTGAAGATGGAATTCTGCAGGAATTTTCTTATTGTTATGATACACTTTTCATTTTACCGGCCCTTTCATAGCCATCCATATTCTAGAAGTGTAAATTTGACCACTTTCAAGTTACAAAATATCACATATCTAAATATTGAAAGTCACTTTTAGCATATAAGAACTAGCATGAAACTCGAAAAACACATTCACTAGATAAAAAGTCACTTTTACCCTTCCTCACACTTTCAAGTAACCAAACAACATCTTAGTGTTACAGATGAAGTGGACCTTAACAGGACTGAATAAAAGAAAAATGATTCAAATAACCAACCCCAAAATTTTGGGGTAAAGACTTTTGTTGTTGTTGTCTTCATCGTTGTTATTGTTGTATTCTTATCCAAGTATATTCGTAATTATCCAAACACTTTAATATGGGAATTCTTACACATGTATCCAATCCATTTCTGCAAACTAGTGCTTTTAATCTTAGTCTCATCATTTTTGACTCAATGCTGCTATTTAGGAGCATCAAGTGGAATCGGTGCTGAAACATCTCGTGTTCTTGCACTGCGAGGAGCTCTTGTAATCCTTGCAGTCAGGAACTTGTCTGCTGGTACTGATGTCAAAGAGGCAATCATAAAAGAAATCCCCTCTGCCAAGGTTGATGTAATGGAATTAGATCTCAGCTCAGTGGCATCTGTAAGGAAGTTTGCTTCAGATTTTATTTCACTGAACCTCCCACTGAACATTCTCATGTAAGATCATATAACTTTGTCCTCTGGATGTCTTATGATATCTGACACTGATACATCTGTGTCTGAATTCATCTATGTTGATAATTAAGCTGCTCATGCAACGGGGAGATGATCCTTTTTCTTTTGCAGCAATAACGCAGGAGTAGGGGTGGACAAGTTCATGCTTTCTACTGATGGCATAGAGATCAATTTTGCAACAAACCACATAGGTCAACAATGTTTTCTAAGTTCAAACCCTTGAAAAGAAATATTTCTTCGCAGGTATCTTTCTCTCTTTAATTTCAGGTTAATAAGAAAAAAATTATCTTTGCAGGTCATTTTCTCTTGACACAACTTCTACTGGAGAAGATGGAAGATACATCACGTACAAGTGGCAAGGAAGGTAGAATTGTTGTCGTATCATCAGAAGGTTACAAGATGTCGTATCGTGAGGGAATTCGTTTTGATAAGATCAATAGTGAATCAGGGCAAGTATTACACACAAACTTGTATTATGACTTGAACACAAGTGTGAATTTTACCTTTTTTTTTCAGGTACAATGGTTTTGTTTCATATGGACAATCAAAGCTTGCAAACATATTGCACGCGCAAGAGCTTTCTTGCTACCTTAAGGTATAATTAACATTTTCATACATTTAGCCATAGTTCTTGGCTTCTTGCCTTTTTTCCGTAAATGCTTCTATAGTAGAAATTAAAGCCAATTAGCCTGACTTGTCGCATCCTGCAAGTCCCACCTTCATGCTAATTAGATCGCTAAACATAATTCAGCAGGATGTGCGTTTTCTACGATGACACAGCTGACCCAAATGCTAATACTTTCTTAGTTGATATTTTAAGTTTGTTGTCGGTATAGGAAAGAGGGGTAGAAGTGACTGCTAATTCCATTCATCCAGGGATTGTCAGCACCAACATACTGCAGCATCACAGTTTTGTTAGTGGTAAGACACTTTTCAATTTAATTCCAGGTTACTCTTCATTTTTATATGTTTTTGAGATTTACTCCTCTTAAGAAATCATGTTAATTACGTAACTTGCATTTCCCAACTATAATAACAACCAGATCCCCTTAAGTTTCTCAACGAGTATATGAACTATTGGCTTTGCTTAAAAGCTTATTTTTTGTAAAAATGAGGGATAGGAAAAAAAAAGGGCTAGATTTCTGTTGAAGGGAAAGAACATATTTCATGGACCAGAATACAATGCAATCTGACAATACTTTGTTTACCAGAAGGTATTGTCATGAACACTTCTTCGCAGAGGTCGCCATTAAGGAATGCATTCTTGATCTAGATGAGGAAGAGGCTATATGTGATTGACGGCCAGATAGAGAAGCATGCAAACAATGTTAATCTCAGCAAGTAGAGAGAAATTATCAGCATTAAGCTGACCCGTTCAACAACTAGGAAATCACAATCTAGTAAAGATGCATTAGATTGTCGATATATTGCTTGTGCATACAGCTTGATGTGATCCAATGTGTACTATATTTTGACCTCCCATATCTGTTTAGGGTTTTGTTAATATGTGCACTAAGGACACATGTTAATATATTGATCAATGTGCATTTTATACTTGTTTTCACACTAGCACATTTATCAATGCATCTTTCATTTAAAATATGTAGTTATAAATGTAAAATGTGCACTGATAAATGTGCTAATGGGAGTACCAATATAAAATACACATTTACCAATATAAATGTGTTAAGGGCACATGTTAACAAAACCCATCTTTTTATGCTTTCTTTCTTCACAAACCCTTATCATACATTTATCGGTTGTTTAAATTTATATGAGGAAGGGCTTCTATTATTTCAAAAATAGGTTTTAAGTATTGCTGCATGATCCCGGGAATTTGAACTTCGTAAACAAAAAGTAGGTCTACCTATGGAAAACCAACAGTCAACTAGAACAATATGATTTTACATCTTTATAAATCGCTTGCTTTCATCCCTGTAAATAATTTGTTTCCAAAATTTAACTATTGCTTGCCCTTGATCCATAGGTGTCTTAGAGCTCTCTTTATCTGGGAAAAAAAAAAGGATGTCGAATATTTGACTGGCATAAATGTTTTAGGCCATTGATAAAGGCACAACAAAAAATGTTAGGGGGCGTCAACATTTTGGCAATCCTCAAAAACTCAGGACTGCCAAAGTGCATATCCAATCTTGATATCTGGAAAATTTTGGCAGTCATGTGAATATTTGGTTGTGCCTATATCAATGACCATGTTTTAAAGCTCTTACCTTACTCTTTCTTCATCTGCATTTTGTCTAATGCAGGTATTGTCACAGCACTGGAGAAGTTTCTATGTAAGAATGTTCAGCAGGTCAGTTGAAGAAACGACTTTCTTTATGTATTTGACTATATGGATGTACTACATTTTATTTCTGCCTTGATGTTAAGTGATATATCAACGAACAAAGCAGAACATAACCGAAAAGAAAAGGATCTGCAAAACTTCTTCATTTTTTTAAAGCAATGAAAATTTGTAGCCATACGCCAACATGCTGTCCTGGAATTTTACATACAATCAAACCTAAAGTTACAAGCCACATAAAATGAAAATGCAACACTTTATTAGCTAGTTCTATGATTCTATCCCCACATATTCTTTATGATCATTTCTCTCTCTCTCAAAAGCATAAGGTATGCATATGCAAAACTTATTCATTGACAGTGAGATCTTCGCAATAAACTTAAGTTATGGTTTGATTCATTTTACTGCAGGGGGCAGCAACAACATGCTATGTGGCATTACATCCCCAAGTTAAGGGGGTGTCCGGCAAATATTTTGCAGATAGCAACTTGGCTGGACTAAAAGGCCATGCGACAAATACAAATTTGGCAAAAAAGCTTTGGGATTTCAGCTTGAACATGATCAATTGATACGATCTTTCGCTTTTTGTGCATTAGATGTTTTATGAAAAGTAACAATTAAGCATTTCGGGTGTTAGTGATGAAATTTCTGCAGCTGAAAGTAGTCCTGGAGGGGATTTCTGCACAGTCAACCCTAGCAAAATCTTTATAAAAAATATTGCTGTTTCCAAACAAATGTTCCATTGCTCTATGTACAACACTGCACATAAAATGGTCATTTATCTGATCATCATTTTTCGTTCTGCTTGAATTGCCAATTAAAAGAACCACAACCACCCTCTCCTGATTAATTCTGTTCTTTCCATGTTCTGCCATGTGGGTTTTTTTTTTTTTTTTTGAGATATGGGAAAATTATTCATTGTCCAAGTGCAAATGGTAGTGATTTAGGTGGATTCTCTATTCTTTCTGACTTCTGAGTTCTATTCTGGGCTAAGATTTGTTGATAGAAAGCCTAAAAACTGAAAGAGCAAAAAAAAAAAAAAAAATGGCACTTGAAAATATAACGTGTTAAAATAAAGAGTTAATTACCGAAATAGTACACAAGGAATGTAGTGTTTGTTTGTCATTTTGGTACTCGAACTTTTTTTTTTGGCCGAAATGGTGTATGAACTTTACATTTTGGCTCAATTAGTACCTGAAATAAATTTTATTGGTATTTTTGGATAAAAATCGATAAAAATGGACATGTGATGGTCACGTGTCATATTTTTAATGGTTATTTGTCAAGTTTATGATTTTGGATTACTATTTTTAACTATTTCTAACTATTTTCATCCAAACAATTTTCTTCGAACACTAATATTCTTCTGAAATGATACTCCAAAATCCAAAACTTGACAAAAGAACCATTAAAAATAGGACACGTGACCATCACATGTCCATTTTTATTGATTTTTATCCAAAAACATCAATAAAATTTACTTCAGGCCCTAATTGAGCCAAAATATAAAGTTCATGCACAATTTCGACCAAAAAAATAGTTCGAGTACCAAAATGGCAAGCACTACATTCCTTGTGTACCATTTCGGTAATTAACTCTAAAATAAATGCCTTAAGATGTTTATTTTTTTTTCCGTTATATAGTGTTGAACACTTTAAAGTGCTCAAACAATTGCGGGATTCTTCAACTCGAGATTTTTTTTTTCTGTAGTTTAAAGTGTTCATCACTATACAGTGATACTCTTTAGAATTGCGGGATCCACCAACTTAAGATGTTTGTTTTTCGCACTTTAAAGTGTTCATCACTATACATTGATACTCTTTATAATTGTGAGATCCACCAACTTAATGTGTTTATTTTTTTTCACTTTAAAATGCTCATCACTATACAAGCTTAAATTTTGAGCTTACAATTTACCGCTTATCTTGTAAATGCAAAAAAAATCCACTATAACCTTCAACAAATTTAATTATTATAAAAATTTCTAAGCAGTCCTAATCCCTTCTTCTCTCCGTTTTCTTTAGCTATAGAAAAAGAAAAGCTAGTTTAAAACTTTCTAAATTATCAAATAATTTCGATGTTCAAAATGAATATTTGATTTAAAATTTGACGGTTGAATAAATTTCGATGCCAAAAAAATAGTTTTCAAATTTTTAAATAAATTTCTATTTTATTGTTTTCTGAAGGTGAATTCGAGGATGAAATAGTTTTGTGTTGATAAAAGTATTTGAGGGTGAACATTTTTATTTATACTAGCAAATTTATGTTTAAAATAATTTTATAGTATTTGAGGAAAAATACTCAATACATACATTTATAATGCACTCTAAAGTAATAAAAAAAAATAAACAACAAAAACTTAAACTACATTATCTACTTATAAAAAATAAAGAACATTTGCACTTTAAAGTCCTATATTATATAGATATAAAAAACCTACAACTTAAGATTGAAATCTTTATTAACTTAGGTCAATTATAAAGAGACAACACACTTAAGTTAAAAAAATTATTTTGGGGCAACACAAACACAACACCACTCCCTTCCTCTTCCTACTTTGTTCTTCTCTCTTCCTCTTCCTCTTCCTCTTGTAACCCTAACCAGAGATGGCATACACCAATACTCTCTCACAATCAAGTTAAATCTCCATTATTTGAAAATAAGTTTTGTACATTCTAGGTTTTTCCAAATTAGAGATAACATACACCAAAATTCTTTCACAATCAAGTTAAATCTCCATACACGACGTCAACTGTCACATAAGGATGATTGGTTTGGATGGACACTTTGGAAAGATTAATAGCATAAAACTTTGGAGGGGATTAATAGCATTAATATCAACATTTTTTTAGATGCCACATAATGTTAATACTAGCATTAATATTAGTGTTAACATTAACATTATGTTAGCATTAATATTAAATGTCACATAATGTCTTAGAAGGAACACTTTGATTAACAACATTAATATTAATTTCAACCTAGTCAACCAATAGCTCGTCCTTGGAAGTGACAACTACATCCACAGCATAAAACTTGATCTGGACCCTGACCGTGCTCCATGCCACGCCAGGGGGAGTTCTAAGTCGGTCGGGGTGTTCTATGTCCAGGCATTACATCAGCGTGCTTGGTAACGACTCAAAATTATTTCGTCTAAGTCGTACATATATCATCAATTAATTATTATTTTTTAAAAATATTACGTAAAATGTTAAAAAGAAGAAGTTATAAACCACATTCCAGAAATTCGAATCCAGCCAATTAGAAAGAATACCTCTCACCTTACTAACCACATAAGTTAGAAGAGATATTTGTTTATAATTACATAATATTAAATAGTTAAAATTTTAGTTAAATCTATTTATTTTTATTTTTTAATTACGTGAGAATATACGTTTAGACGGTTAACCATTTTCAAAACTCTTTATGAAAAGTAAAAATATATCCACAACAAATTATAATTAAAATATAATTAAATATGTAACAAATTTTAATTAATATATATATATATATATAATAACTTTTAATTCAAATATATTTAAACAATTAAACATTAATATCAAAAGAAAAAAAATATTTTACATACAACGTACGTTTTATATATATATATATATATACTATTTGTTTTGCATGGATAATTCTACGTACGTGCTCTTGTTACTGCTGTATCTCATCAATAAGTTTGTTGGTCTTTTGAGGACCGCATGCATGCATGTTCATGATGTACTAAAAGCACGCAATGATTGATTTCTCTATCAAATGCATGATTCTCTTCAATGTACTCAGCATTCTTTATTGGATTCATAAAGGCTAAATAGCGTTTACACCCTGAATTTATAGCAGTTTAGAGTTTAAGTTTGACGTGTCTAAATGAAAAGTTTACATACTGATTTTTTTTTATCTATTATTATATCCTTCTTAGCTATACATGTGAGAAAAAAGAAAAAAGAAAAAAAAAATTCAAATTCAAACTTTTCAATTGAATATGTTAGACTTAAACTCTTTGCTGATATAAAATACAAGGTCTAAACACTAATTAACCAGATTCATAATTAATGTTTCATTTTGGATTTTAGAGATTTAAATATAGTTATGCTCATCAAAACTCTCTAAAATTGAAGGTGGTTATTTAAGATCAATAATTTGGCTCCCTCTAAAGAAGTGGGAGCTAACAGCTTTTGGTATTTAATTTAAAAAAAAATAATCAAACAAAAAAGTTGATTCGAAAAAAATTAATAAAAAAAAAAATTATAAACTATTTATTTTTAACTTTTCAAATTAATTTTTTAAATAATTTTTTTTTTTCGACCAATCAAATAGGTGTAGTTATATACTAAGTAACTTATGTTTGAATATGTTATATGTTTTAAATATAAGAGTTGG
Source organism: Iris macrosiphon (assembly GCA_036927795.1). Taxonomy (NCBI): domain Eukaryota; kingdom Viridiplantae; phylum Streptophyta; class Magnoliopsida; order Asparagales; family Iridaceae; genus Iris; species Iris macrosiphon. The sequence goes on along the minus strand of JAYESA010000002.1, from coordinate 203,013,408 downwards.
GGTACACGTGTCGTATGTGCAAATTTTAGTGAAGAAAAAAAAACAAAAAAAGAGAAAAGAGAAGGAAGGGGGAGGAGGTTATGATAATTTTATATTAGTACGTTTTATCCTTAAACTACTAAATTTATCTGCATTGCACTTACAATAAATATTTTTATGATATAGTTGAAAAATAGTTCAAATATATTTAAATTAAAATTTATTAAATTATATGTTATATGAAAATTATATGGATGAATTTTATATTTTAATTAAAATTTGTTATATATATGATTATATTTTAATTATAATTAGTTATGAATATATTTATATTTTTTTAAAGAGTCTTAAAAATGATTAGCTATGTAGTATTATCTAATTATAAATAAACATCTCTTTTGACTCATATGGTTAAAGTGGGACATAAATATTAGAATCGAATTCATATCCAGATAAATTAAGTTATGATTGGAATAAATTGACCGGATCGATTTAGGGCCCAATTCCAAACCGGATTATCCGGCCGAATGCACCCGTAATTCCGGTTCTCTCTTCCTTTTAATCCCGAAAAGAGAGAGAGAGAGAATACACGTGGCAAGGTGATAAACAAAATAATACAACGTAGCAACCTACAAATTTTTTAAGTTGAAGATATTTAAATGCAAATTAACCAACCTATTGGTGACTCCAAACTAACTTGTTCGCTTTCACCAAATTGATTGTGAATCCATTAATTGTCACATGCTTTGGACTCTCCTTCCTCTCTAATGATAGAAAACCTTAAAACAACACAATGCTCAATGAACAAGGAAGGGTCCATAAATCCACATCAAATGAGTCCAATAATGAGAGTATCTCTATATGATATAATATGTGGATCACATTGGAAGGGGTCTTCATATGGCTTTTATCAGCACAAAATTTTAGTCAAAAGTCTATTTGCCCTTCCATCATGAACTCATTTCACTAATTATAACACTAATTTACTCCTTTTATATAATACTTTTTACAGCTTTCACTATACTACAAACCTTTCCACGTGAGGACCAATATTAACATAGATTAATACAAAAATCATATAGTTAAGCCAAAACCTTTGGAGTTAACATTGAAACTCTAGAAATTTAGCTAGCAATTTCTTTTATTTGTTTGTTGACTAATTTTACTATGATAAACATGTAAATTTTCTAAATAGTATATATACAGTTGTTTACTATATAAAATATTTAATGTATGAATTGTAGGTCTATATATCTAATTTGTGTTAGAAATTTTGTTTTTTTCTTTTCGAAAAAATCAGAATACAAAAATAAAACTGATTTTATCGGCCTCTGGGGAAGTCGTGCACGAAGCACTGCCCTAAGAGTTTATTCGGGATCTGTGTGCAGACGTTCCCGAAGCTCCTAGTGGTAAAACTCCCGCACTACCGGTATCTCGTTGCCGCACACGACTTGGAGAGAACGACCAGAACTTAGCTCTGCCCAGAGCTTGGAGACGATGAAGAACGAACAGAATGTTGACAGAGGTTTTTCGTAAAGAAAATTTTCTGAATAGATTACAATGAAACACAGACGAATATATAATACTGTTGTGTAACGGTCAGAATTAATTTACGATTAATTCAGCTGTTACACAGGAGAATTAAACGAATGAATCTGGACATAAAAAATTGTAACGTTCAAACAATTGTAACGTTCAGAAATTAATTCCAACGTTAAGAAAAAATAAATGAAAGAAAGAAGAGGAGCAAACAGATTTTTAGGGTCCCAGCCCGAACCCGAAGAGAAAATCGGATCGGCATTCGGCGCCCGTAGATGTGGGCGCGTACCCGCACCCGTTACGCGCGCCGAACCGAACCGAGCCGGGCCGGGCGGCGGCGGCGGCGCGCGCGTGTGGCCCAAGAGTTTCCCCACACAACAACTTAATAGAGCAAAGGAGAGAAACTAATATATATACATAAGAGGGCTTTGCCCCATCCGATGTGGGACTAAAGAAAGGAAGAGGGACTTGAGCTTTTGCAAGAAAAGCAAAACCAAAACCAAAACCAACAATCCCCCCCCAAAAGGTCAAGTTCCGAAACAGAGATAAGAGTGAAGTAAATAGAGAGAGAGAGCATCTGGACAGTAAAATACTATGTATAGATGAGATGAACTACAGCCTTGAATCTCACGTAGTGACTATTGCCTTAATCTGAAGAAGTGCTTGATGGACTATGCCTTGAATCAGACTTCTTGAACCAGATTTAGAAAAATAGCACACATAGTACGCTAGAGGTCCTTGATCTATCGGGTGGCGCTTTTAAATGGCCATGCGCACTTTCCACATTCATGAGAGTTGTCTGGGATCGCCCTGTCCCATAGTCGCGGCCTTCACGACCTCTCATATAGGTAAGTCCTTAATGGTTGGTGATATGAATCAACCCAGCATTACAGCTTGGACCTATTAAGAGTTTAATCTCATCCTAACCATATCACATAGGAACACTGTCACCATAGGGATAGGAAATTATTGTACACATGTACAGCCGCTTGGGCTTTATTTTAATGAGACTTTTAATCTCGAGTCAGTGTTCCATAAAGTCACCTAAGTTCAGCTTGTTTCTACCCATTGAACCGGCTTCTTGGGATCTCCAGTCAGACTCGGTTGGGTTGCCACTGCTGGTGACTAACTTATGGGCTTAACCCCACCCCCCTTGATGATTCTAGGATCAAAGTCCTAGACAGACCCTTCGTCAAGTGATCAGCAAGGTTCTTTTCTGACTTTATATAGTTAAGAACCACATATTCGCCTAGTAGGCTTTTTATTGACTTGAAGCGCAGCTGCAGGTGCCTGTTCATCTTAGCATTCACAGAATCATGCTTTAGTAGTTCAATAACAGATTTATTATCACAATTTATAGAAATTGCAGGAACAGGACTAAGAGAAACAGGTATATGCATAATAAGATTTTTAAGCCATTCAGCTTCTGTGCAAGTTGTATCTAAAGCTATCATTTCAGAGTCCATTGTACTCCTAGCTATGATAGTTTGCTTACAAGAGCTCCAGGAGATCGCAGCTCCTCCTAGAGTAAATACATATCCAGTAGTAGATTTAATATCATGTGAGTCGGTTACCCAGTTTGCATCTGAATAACCTTCTATGATATCAGGGTGCCTAGTAAAATAAAGTTTGTAATCTAGGGTGCCCTTGAGATATCTAAATACCCTATCCAAGGCAGTCTAATGTGACTGATTTGGGTTACTGGTATATCTACTTAGTCTCCCAATAGCAAACGCAATATCAGGTCTTGTCCTGTTTGTTATATACATAAGGGAGCCTATCATCTGTGAATATTTATGTTGTTCCAAAGGTGATCTTTCATTCTTTTTCAGTACAATACTGCTGTCATAAGGAGTAAAGACATGTTTATTATCAAATAACTCAAATCTTTTTAGCATTTTTTCAATTGAATGTGCTAAAGATAGAGTATAACCCTCTTTGCCTTTGGTCACTTGCATTCCTAAAATTAAGTTGGCTTCTCCTAGGTCTTTCATATCAAACTGGCTAGATAAATAGTTCTTTGTAGTATTTATCAATTCCAGTGATGAACCTAGGATAAGGATGTCATCTACATACAAGCATAAAATGACACAACTTTGAATAATCATCTATAAATATAAGGATCTTAATTTTCCTTTCTAATTGATTCTCAGCTTCAGATTTGTAGACCTTAAATCTATCTAGAACTTCATCTTTGGTTTTGAGAAGGTAGATATAACAATACTTTGAATAATCATCTATAAATATAACAAAGTATTTTCTACCGCCTCTAGTTAAAATCCTATTTGAGTCACATACATCACTATGAATAAGTTCTAGAGGGTCAGAATTTCTTTCTACAGATTTGAATGGTAATCTAGTGTGTTTGGCTTGAACACAGATTTCATATTTATGTTTGTCATCTATTGGAGTCTTGGGAATAAGATCTAAAGTCATCATTCTTTTAATAGAACCTAGGTTCACATGACCTAGTCTGCCATGCCAAATATTTGAAGATTCTATATTGGAGACAATGAGAGAACAATCAGACATTTTATTCATTGTACTTAAAATGAAAAGACCGTCTTTAACAAAGCCTTTTCCTATAAAAGAGTCATGCTTAGAAAAAACTACTTTATTAGCCTCCATTACAATTTTGTATCATGAGGCTACAAGAAGGGATCCACTAACTAGGTTTCTCTTGACAGACGGCACATGAAGAACATCATGAAGAGTTAAGATTTTTCCTAATGTCATCTTCAGGTTAACTTTTCCTCTTCCAATAATTTGTGCCGTTGAGCCATCTCCTAGGGTCACACCTCCTCCACTTGATTCCTGATAGTTTGAAAAACATGAGCGATCAAACGAAACATGAACATTAGCTCCAGAATCCAACCACCAATCATCAGAATGGTAAGAGAGGTTAATAAGGGGTTGAAAGCTTACAGACCTGAAGGAACTCGAAGAACCTTTGTGAAGCATGTTCGCTTCTGGTCTAACTAAGCCATTTCCTTTGTAGGAGGTCTGGACAGCTTCCTTCTTCCTATGGTAGCAGTTGGTGGCCATATGGTTTGTTTTACCACACACAAAATAAAATCTCTTCTGATCATGAGTCTGACTGAAGTTTCTAGGTTTTTGGTTTTGGTGATGATGGTTGTGGTGGTTAGGCTGAAAGTTTTTCTTCTTCTTGAAGAAATTCTTCTTGGATTTATAAGGAAAATTAGACTTGGATTTTCCTTGGCCTTCTACAAGGTTTACCTTAGCTTTAGATTCAGTCTTAGGCTTAGACCTCAATCTAATTTGTTCTTCGGTTCTAATTTTCTTTAGGACATGATTGTAGGTAAGGTCTCCTTGTGTATGGATAAGATCCTTAGCCATATCAGACCAAGAGGGAGGTAGCTTGTCTATTAGGCATGCTATTTTATGTTCATTTGAGAAAGATGTCCCTTTGGCTTGAATATGTCTAAGGTATTCTTGGAATTCATGGAGCTGGTCATTCATTGGTTTGTTATCTACCATAAAATACCTATTAAAGGTTGAAGAATTAAACCTTTCTATTCCGGCATCATCACAGCCGTATTCATCTTCCAAGGCTTTCCACAGTTCTTTAGCGCTCTTGTATTCAAAAAATATATCATACAAGGATTCAGATAATGCGCTTAGAATTCTATGAAAACAATGGAAGTCTATCTCTTTTGGGATTTTTGGTTTCGATGAGGTGGATACTCCTATGTCAGACTCAGTTTTATCAGAATCATTTGTGATATGTGGTCTTTGCTAATCAATCTTAAAATCTTAAGTTTTTCAAGTGTTGATCAACTCAGGTTAGCTGTAGGGGCCGGTTCCCAGCTAGCGGTGGTCCGAAGACTCTTAAATACCGTGTCGCTTAGGGTTATTTACACCCGGTTGACAGAAGGACCCTTTCGGCTTGTGCCCGAGTTTGTCTCTACTTTGAAACTTTAGATTCAAGATTTTATTTGCAATTTCCTTTTACTAAACTATTTTTTTTTGTTCCTAAATTGCTTTCAAAAATACTAAGTGATTAAAATGAAGCAAATTGTATGTTACAACTGAAAGAAATTTTGTGATCAAATTTGCAATTGACAAATAGATAAAACTATTTTCCTTTTACTGTAACTATCAAGAATAAAACAATTATAACAAATAGTGAGAAGCAAATTGTATGTTACAGTAACTATTAGTTAGAAGTAACAGTAACTGTGAAGGGAATAAATCAACTTGTATATTTTGCTATGAAGGAATAAATCAACTATTAGCTAGAAGTAACAGTAACAGTAACTATTGGTTAGAAATTTCAAAAATATTAAGTACTGTTGATTATATTCAATTCTTTAGAATAGCAAAATATTTTAAAGAATCCGAAGAGTAACTATTATCTATTCAAGTATCAGTAACTATTTCTTACATCAACTATCAAGTATAGTAACTAAATAGCAAAATACTAAGAACTCTTAAATCAACTATCAACTTGACAAATAGTTAGAAGTAACAGTAAGTCTAACTATTAAAGCACAGTATGAATATATATATTTTCTTCATGTTTCTTATTTTATTTTCTTCTCTAGAGATCGTGTATATAACTATTAAAGCACCGTAAGTTGTGAATACAACTCTTACTCACAGTATGTATATATATTTATTTTCTTCTCTATTAAATCAACAGTAAATATTTATCAATAAATATTTAAATTCTAACAAAGAATAAACTCTTAGATTGTTAGAAATTTTGTTGTTTTCTTTTTGAAAAAATCAGAATACAAAAATAAAACTGATTTTACCGGCCTCTGGGAAAGTCGTGCACGAAGCACTGCCCTAAGAGTTTATTCGGGATCTGTGTGCAGACGTTCCCGAAGCTCCTAGTGGTAAAACCCCCGCACTACCGGTATCTCGTTGCCGCACACGACTTGAAGAGAACGACCAGAACTTAGCTCTGTCCAGAGCTTGGAGACGATGAAGAACGAACAGAATGTTGACAGAGGTTTTTCGTAAAGAAAATTTTCTGAATATATTACAATGAAACACAGACGAATATATAATACTGTTGTGTAACGGTCAGAATTAATTTACGATTAATTCAGCCGTTACACAGGAGAATTAAACGAATGAATCTGGACATGAAAAATTGTAACGTTCAGACATTAATTCCAACGTTAAGAAAAAATAAATGAAAGAAAGAAGAGGAGCAAAGAGATTTTTAGGGTCCCAGCCCGAACCCGAAGAGAAAATCGGATCGGCATTCGGCGCCCGCAGATGTGGGCGCGCAACCGCACCCGTTACGCGCGCCGCGCCGCGCCGAGCCGGGGAGAGAAACTAATATATATACACAAGAGGGCTTTGTCCCATCCGATGTGGGACTAAAGAAAGGAAGAGGGACTTGAGCTTTTGCAAGAAAAGCAAAACCAAAACCAACAATTTATTTAGATTAATCCACTGAGCGGACCGATCTGACCTAATCCAGTACTATCATGACCGGGTGGATCTCCGGTCCAATTTTTGAAACATTGGTTTAAACATCGTTCTTGTTAGTTGTGAATTAAGTGTAACAACCCAAATTCATAGGACACGGCCACCCCACCACCATTTGCATTCAGTACAAGGTGGGTGATGCTTGGCTTAAATTCCCATGCAGCGAACATGTTTGGGCTTAAATTCCTAAGTCTTGATTTAATATTGCTTCTTTTGTCGGCTTATGCTTGTTTTTTGTTTTTATTTTTTTAGTAAACCAAAGAGAACTGTTTTAATCACTTTTGCGCTTTTGAAAGCTTTAGGGGACGGTAAGCGAAATACTATATAGTAAAAAAAAAAAAAAAAAAAATTTTCTGAAATAAATTTATTGAAAAATTATAGTCTCATGTGAACGAATAAATATTCCGAAAATATATAGCTCATATAATAATATCGAACTTTTGTTGTGATGTTTTGTTTTTGACTTTTTTTTATAACGTTGTTGATTAAGGTGATATGTTAGTGTTTAAGTAAACATGGTTCAAATTTAATTAATGTCATAATTTTTTTACTTATAAATTATTTTTCTGATCAGAAAAATTAACAATTTTAAATGAAAAAAAGGACAAAAAAGTTTATTTTTTAAAAAGGGAACAAATTAAAAATGAAAAAGAAAATGGAAAATGAGAAAAAGCAGAAAAAACGAAGAAAATACCTTTAAAAAAGTATAAAAAAAAGCAACATTTTAAAATTTTAAAGTAAACAAAAGATTTCTTAAAAACAATGGAAAAGGACTAAAAAGGAGAAAAATAGAAAAACACATTGAAAATTTTATAGAAACCCAAATAAGGTAAAATAAACGAAAAAATGGAAGAGATTCCTATCCTGGTTTAGAAAATTTGTTGTACAGAAAATATTTTTAAATAAATTACCTAAAATGAAAAGATTTAAAAAAAATTGAAGTTACGAAAGCTTTTGTCATCACTGATGACGAAAATATAAAATAAATAAATATATATATATATATAACATTTTTGTCAACTAAGTTGGCGAAAATATGAGTATGGATTTCTTTTCGTTTGTTTTTTATTGGTTATTTTGTTTTGGCTTTTTTTTTTTTTGGGGGGGGGGGGGGGGGGGGATAGTTGGATTTGATTTTTTTTTTTTTAGGGGTTTTATTATTCTATTTATGAAAACCTTTGATTGTTTTGAAAACCTCAAATTGTTTTATTTTATTTATTCTTATAAAAAAAATTTCCAGAATATTTTTTTAACAAACATGGATTAGATTGGTTTAAAAGTCGTTACTTTAAACCACTCTAAATTGGACCCCTCATAACCGTTCACAACCGATACTCTAAAAACACCTAATAACTGCTACTCGCACAATTGCCAAACAGACCCTTAAAGTTTCTACCGTAATCGAAAGTTAAATCGATCTTATTACGATTAGTAAATTATTTATAAATAGACAATTTTATCGTTAAAATAAATAAATAAATATATTATTGTCCCATTTTTAATTATCTTCACACTGATATATTATATGATAACGTTTGAGGGTCCGAAGACACCAATTTTTACTCGTTAATATCGAATACCGAAACAAAATTTGAAAATAAATTTACCGAAAATAAAATTCGGAGATCGAAACATCTTTTTTTTTTACGATTCTATTTTTTTTAAGTCCATCAAACGTTGAAACAATTTTTCCCATTGTACTTTTCGTTGCGGTCATTTTGGCACAAACTGGACTTCGTTTAGATCTCCCAGTCAAAAGTTATAATACTTGTCACGCCCCAGTCCCAAAATGCCGAGGGACTAGAGAAGCGTGGCAATGGCCAGCAGCACGCACCGATGGACAACCCAATTTAATGGATCCATCAGGGCATGCTTAAGCTGTAGTCTAGCAGAAAATAGATCCAATGTTACAGGTCACAGACTAATCTAATCTCATCCACAACAGATAATCACAGATTAAATGCCAGAAATAATGCAATAGAATAATTATCAATCTCACTAAATATCTCGGTGAACAATCCGAGATTATGTCTGTTACATCAATGCCAATAGACAGGAAATAAAAGAACTGGAAATAGAAACAGAAATAACTGACTACATACGGCCAATGCTCAGGAGAAGTCCTCTGGTGCGAGCTCGTCTTCAGGTCCTGGTACAGCTCCTGGAAGTGCTCCGGTATGGGGTATCTCTGGATGGATCTCTTCAGCTATACCTGGGGACATCATCCATTCCAGGTCCTCAGGGGACATAACAAGGTACAGATAATACAAGCCAAAACATAAGCAGTGCAGAAATAAAGGAGACAGCAGGGTGAACTATGTAACCAGCTAAGTGATAAATGCAAGTTGAGAGCATCACTAGAACTCAGGCTGAGCCACTACCAGCTCTGTGTCGGGAAGCCGGTAGCAGTAATAACACGTAAAGGGTCTAGCTCTGCTGGAGAGTCTACGACCTCACACTAATAATATATATATATATGAAAATAGCCTGTAGCCTGTGTGTCTCTCCCCACCCAATGTAATCACACGTCTCATGTCCATGACACGCAAGATCATAACTAATGCAGCGGTCATATAATGTTTAGGAATAAACTGTCCATGTCATAACCTGTATCCTATACAGAATCATCGTGAATATCTCAAGAGGATTCTGTCACATGAATAGTGTCCAGTGTCCTGGGTTTTGTTGTACTTGATAGGACAAGTACCAAGAGTAAGGGTATCGAATATCCATATCTAAATGACGTACCCAACACCGCGTACGGTGTTGGCACCCGACTATGATCGGACACTCGGTACGTCACACGTTTCCTAGGTTAAGCAGTTAAAACAAGTTATAATTAAAACAAGAAAATATGCAACAAGACTGTAAAGTTGGCAAGGTATACTTGCCCTCTGATATATAACTAAGCCAAGGAATATTTAGCAAGACTGCAAGTTTTGGCGAGGTACACTTGCCTGTGGTTCCGGCTCTGATTTCGGCTCTGACTTCAGTTGGATTTGCAGGCGGTACTCCGGTTGTTGAAACAAACATCACCATCAGATCCAGAAAATATCAATCAGCTAGAAACGCCTGTCCTTGGGTCCAATTTGGAGACAAGGGCAAAAACGGCAGTTTCGGGTCAAAACGGGATCCCCAAGTGGGCCCGCTTTGCACCGAAAAATGCGTCAGGGTCAAAGGTCTCCAAATTCACCAAACTCAGTGTCAACAGGTCAGAAACGCTGATACGAGCCCAACGGAACTTTTAGAATTGAATTCCGATGAGCCGATCACAAAATCGCCCGTCGAGCGGGACCTGTGGGGCCCACGACACGCGATTTCGTCATCGTTCTCAGAATCAAACCAAACTTGACCCACAGGACCAGCGTATTGCTACGAGTCCGATGGCGCAAGTTTCGTCTCGATCCGACGTGTGTACACAAAGTTAGGGCGCGTTCCAGAAAGTACGGATACGGGACGATGTCCGCGGGTCCGCGTCGATTTCGGTGTGCACGCACACCCGAATCAGCTTCCGCGAAATCCCACATGTCCGTATCGACGAGGCGCACGTATCTGTGAAGACCGTGCGCGACCAAGTCGTCCCGTTTGGCGGGGCGTACTCGGTTCCGGGGTAAAACATGGTCTGGTTTTTTTCCTGTTTTTGGATCGCGGTGTGCGATCACCACAGGACGCGATGCCCCGAGCGGTTTGTCCGGACACCGAGAGGGTCATACAGGCTTCGCAACGCAATTTACGGAAACGAAAACGGAGCTACGAGCAAAAAGATACACGCACCTGAAGGGGACCCGAAAATCAGGATCAAAACCGTGTCCGACACGACACAGGACACTGTGTCCTGTGTCCGACACGCGGGGGGGGAGAAATAGGGCTAGGGTTAGGGATTTCTAGCCGGACTTCGGCGGAGGGCAGCCGGGCTGAGGCGGAGGGGGCCGGGGCACGCGGCGAGGCGGTGGAGGGGACTCGTCGGCGGCGGCGGGGGTGGCGCAGGGCGGCCGGGGGCGCTGCTGTGGCCGCTGCTGCTGCCTTCGTCGAGAGTAGGAGGGAGGCGGGAAGGGGGCTGAGGCCAGGCGGTGGACGCGGCGGGGAGGTCCGGCGGAGGCGGGCTGACGGTGGCGGAGCCGGGTGGCGACTGGGTAGGCTAGGGCGGCCGGAGGAAGATATATATAGGGGAGGGAGAGGGCTGTCGTGGCCGAGGGAGGCGGAGGAGGCGGGCACGGCGGTGGACGCGGAGGAGGGGGACGCGTGGGGAAGGGGAGATCGGGTCCGGGTCGGTGCGGGTTCCGGGTTGGGCGGACCCGCCCGACCCGCTAGCAGAGGCTGGGTGGGCTGGGCTGCTGGGCTCGGCCCACTGGGCCGGGCCGGGCCCGGGTTTGGGTTTAAATAAAAAAATAATGATAATAATATTAAAAAAATCAGTAATAAATAAATAAATAAATAAATAAATAATTAAATAAATAGTTTTAGGTGTTTAAAAATAGGTCCGGGGCCCGATAAATTCCAGAAAAATTGTCCTAAGTCCAGTTTTTCATTTTACACCCAAAAATATTATTTTCATAATATTTTAATACTGTTTAATATCTATTAAAAATCATTTAATATTTAAAACCCTGATTTTAATTACAGAAAAATCCCAGAAAATTCCAGAAAATTGAGAAAAATCCAAAATTTAAAATTTTGAAAAATCAGGGGGTTTACAATCTACCCCCCTTAAGAGGATTGCGCCCTCGCAATCAAAGAATAACCGGTCAACAGAGATGACGCGGTCGCAACATCGTTTGAAAATACATCACAAGATACTTAGGGAAGTACCGTTTCCCTAAAAATTGAAAGTTTACACTTTCCAGGAAAATCTAGTTAAAATTATAACTTTTATGAAAAACTAGGTTGTTAACAAGTTGCAAATTACTAGGTTGGGACTGAGGTCACGAACCAAGAGGCACGAGCTAAAACAAGACTAGAAACGGATAACTATAAATCACTTACGCGCATTGGCTATTCCACGAGTCGGCGCGTTCTCCACTGTCGTCGCTGGAGCTTGTCTGTGTCCTTGCAGTTGCTTCCTCTGCTGCTGTTGAGTCTGCTGGAAGAGGGTTGCCTGGGTTATCAAGGGTGGCCTTGGTATTGATGAAGCTTGAAAAGCTGGAGAGGCTGACCGTGGTGCTGGTAACACTTGCTGATTACCTGTTGGTACTCTGTCTCGACGCCCAGGGCATTCTTTGAATGAATGCTGACTGGATCCGCAAGCTATGCATAATCTCTTCTTTCGTCTGCACTCGTCCTCAGTGTGGCCTCGCCGGTGACAATAAGGACAGACAGGTATTGCCGGTGGAGATGCTTCTGGTGGCTGGTGTACGTGAGACTTTGTAAACACCCTAAATTTTTCAGATTTTTAAAATTAATTTATGGATTTATTATGCAATTTACATAGGTCATGTAGTGAGTATATAATTTTTAATTGCCAAAAAACAACATTAAATTGTAATAAAAATATAATTTTATGGTGTAAAATAGAAAACCGGACTCAGGGTAATTTTCTGGGATTTTATTGGACCTCAGACCTATTTTTAAAAGCCTAAAAACTATTTTCTACATAAATTAATTAATTAATTAATATTATTATTATTTCTATTATTATTATTATTATTTTCAGTTTAGGGTCCGGCCCGGCCCAGTGGGCCGAGCCCATTAAGCAGCCAGCCCAGCCGTTAACGGGTCGGGCGGGTCGGCCAGACCGGATCCGCGCCCGACCCGGAACCCGAAAACCCCATCTTCCCCACGATTTTCCCCCGCGGAATCCGGCCGCGTTCTCCGGCCACGACGTCGGAGAACCGCCCCGCTCTCCCCACGACCCCCTCGGCCCCGCAGTTCCCGGCACCACCTCCCCCGACCAGCCCCTATAAGAACCCCCCCTCGTTTCCTCCTCCGCCCTCACTCCCCTTCCCGTAACCCTAACCACCCTAGCTACCGGCTACCCACCTCGAGCTCGCCGACCCAGCTCCGACCTCCCCGCCGTGCCGCCCGGACATCCTCCTCCCAGATCCGCCCGCCGTCCAGAGCTCCTCTCCCCTTCCTCTTCCTCCTCCTCCCCAGGCGGAGTCGACCCCGAGCCCAACTCCTCCCCGCTGCTCGAGCTGCCGGCCGACCCCTAGACGCCTCCGGAGACCTCGCCGAGAGCCGCAGCCACCGCCCCGAGTCGCCTCGACTGGCGGCCAGTCCCCCAGAGCCTCGGACACGGCGGCAGTACGCGGACACAACCCCAACCCTAGGCCGGACACGTCCAGGACACAGAACCGCGTGTCGGACATGGGTCAAAACCCCGGTTTTTCGGGTCCCTTCAGGTACTCATAACTTCCTGCTCGTAACCCCGATTTCGATTCCGTAAATTTCTACGCTAAGCCTGTATGAACCTCTCGGTGCCCGGACAAATCGCTCGGGGCATCGCGTCCTGTGGTGATCGCACACCGCGATCCAAAAACAGAAAAAAACCAGACCCTGTTTCACCCCAGAACTGAGTACGCCCAGCCAAACGGGACGACTTGGTCGCGTGCGGTCTTCACAGATACGTGCGCCTCGTCGATACGGACGTGTGGGATTTCGCGGAAGCTGATTCGGGTGTGCGTGCACACCGAAATCGACGCGTATCCGCGGACATCGCTCCGTATCCGCCTTTTCTGCAATTCACCCTAACTTCGTGCACACACGTCGGATCGAGACGAAACTTGCGCCATCGGACTCGTAGCGATACGCTGGTCCTGTGGGTCAAGTTTGGTCCAATTCTGAGAACGTTGACGAAATCGCGTGTCTTGGGCCCCACAGGCCCCGCTCGACGGGCGATTTCGTGATCGGCTCATCGGAATTCAAATCTGAAAGTTCCGTTGGGTTCGTATCAGCGTTCCTGACTTGTTGACACTAAGTTTGGTGAATTTGGAGACCATTGACCCTGACACATTTTTCGGTGCAAAGCGGGCCCACCGGTGGACCCCGTTTTGGCCCAAAATTGTCGTTTTTGCCCTTGTCTCCAAATTGGACCCAAGGACAGGCGTTCCTAGCTGTTTGACACCTTATGAGCATGATGGTACTGTTTATTTCAGCTTTCGGAGACATCTCTAGAAATTTCTGAAACCAGGACCTAAGTGAAATCCAAACTTCAGGCAAGTGCACCTTGCCAAACTTGCAGTCATTATTTTCATATTTTCTGTAAAAATACTCTGCTGGATTTCTTGTGCAATTTCATATAAACTGATTTAAACTGCTTAAACCTAGGAAACATACGACGTACCTAGAGCCCGATCATAGTCGGGTACTAACACCGTACGCGGTGTTGGGTTCGTCATTTAGAGATGGATTTACGACCCCTTTATTTTGTACTTGACCTCTCAAGTACCCTACAACCCAGGACACTTGACACTATCATGGACAGAATCTTCCCGAGTTATTCGTGGGGATTCTGAATAGGATACAGGACTTGACAGAGTTATTTATTTATAGACAGTATGACTTGTTGCATTAGTTATAATCCCGCTGACATGGACATGAGACGTTATGGTCATGGCTTGCGTGATTACATTGGGTGGGGAGAGACACACAGGCTACAGGCTGATCTATATATATCTACTATTATTGTGAGGTTGTAGACTCTCCAGCAGAGCTAGACCCTTTACGTGTTATTACTGCTACCGGCTCCCCGACACAGAGCTTGTAGCGGTCTCAGCCTGAGTACTAGTGTTGCTCTCATTTGCATAACATATAGATGGTTACTTAGTTTACCCTGCTATTTATTTATTTATTGCACTGCTTATTCAGTTGGCTTGTTTTTATCTTGTGCCTTGCTATGTCCACTGAGGACCTGGAATGGATTATGTCCCCAGGTTTAGCTGAGGAACAGTATCCCGAGGTATACGGGACCGGAGCTGAAGCTATTGCTGGAGCTGAACCAAACACTGAAGACGAGGTGACTGCCGAGGACTTCTCCTGAGTGCTTGTTCCAGTACTCAGTTTTTATTTCATGTTTACATCTTTTGTTCCTGGCCTATAGAGCCAGTTTATTCAGACTTAAGTCGGATTGTTTCTCCGACTGACTTGCTGTGATGATGTTGCTACATTATTTCCATTTGATTATGCAGTTTATTCCTTTATCTTTATGGATGAGATTAGTGTGACTTGTGTAGTAGACCTTACTTACAGCTTAAGTACGCCCTGATGGTTCCATTAAATTGGGTTTTTCCATCGGTGCGTACTGCTGGCCATTGCTACGCATCTCCAGTCCCTCGACATTTTGGGACTGGGGCGTGACATGGTTTTTGTGGTGGCCCATGCAGGTCTTCTCTAAATTGTTCGGTTTCAACTTAGGGACCGAACAGGCCTGCAATAAGATAGGTTATAGGATCTCATCCATATATTTAATCGTTTTTGAACTCTATGTCGAATTCAATTAAATTGCTTAAACTGCATCATGTTTTGATTCCTTTGTGCGTTCTCATTGTTTTCTTTTGATGCAGAGTTATGGATCCCAGACGTGGTGACGAGACCCCCTTGGGAACACCGACTGAAGCAGGGTTTACCTGCGAGGCTGGAACGACGCCAGATACTAGAGGACAATCCTCTCAGAGCAATCAAACTGGCCAGCCAAGTTCCAGGTTCAGGCGTGATGACATCCCGCCTCCTCTCCAGTTCCCTCCAACGATGCCTGTCTTTCCCCCAGGACAGGCAATGGACGGCCAGCAAATGTTCCAGATGTTCTACGCCATGATGCAGGCACAACAACAGATTCAACAGGAGACCCAACGCCGAGAGGCCGAGAACCTAAGGAACAGCCTGGTCGCAGCATTGGAGCATGCAAATCCACCAAATAGGCGGCCAACGACGGGATCTATTACGGATTTTCGTCAACTCAAGCCCCGTACCTTCTCGGGCAAGGAAGGACCAACTGAAGTGCATGAATGGCTTACAAACACACAGCATCAGTTGGAGGCCGCTGAACTACCAAGGGACAAATGGATGACTGCCGTCCGGATGCAACTGACGGACAACGCGCATCATTGGTGGCTGTCCGAAGAAAGAAGGCTCGGACATGATCAGGTTACCTGGGAGGAGTTCTCCAGACTCTTCCAGGAAATGTACATCCCTGCTGTGGCTCGATCAGAACTCCGAGACAGATTCAACCGCCTGATCCAGGGCTACATGACGGTGGAGGAATATAACGCCGAATTCATTCGCCTGAGCCGCTTCGCCCCTTCGCTAATTCCTACCGAAGAGGAGAAGGCAGAGAAGTTCTTTGATGGGCTCAGGTTCGAGCTTCAGAAGTTAATCGGATCGGTCGCGCCCACCTCCTACACCGACGTCCTAGCTGCAGCACGTCGGCTGGAGCGCGTTACTCGGAGGGAATCAAGCCTGAAACGTCCCTTCTCCTCAGCACCGTCCAAGTCATCACCAGGAGAATCTGCTAAATGGCCCCAGAAGAGCCCGCCTCCAAGAGCAGCAACTAAGAACCTGCCTACTTGCCACTACTGCAGCAAGGTAGGACATATTGAAAAGGAATGTCGACGCAAGCTGGGACTCTGCCTGGTCTGCGGATCTGGACAACACTTCTCCAAGGACTGCTCAGAACGTCGAGAGGGAGTTCCGAATCGACCAGCTCCACCTGCAGCTCTTCCAGCTGGGGGAGCAACACAGACAGGGCCTGGAGGAGCCAGGCCACCTCTACCACCTCAGGCAGCACTGTTCCAACAAGCTCGTCAGCAAAGGGGTCCCGCTCAGGGACGAGGTCAGGCATATGCACTAGCAGTCACTGAGGAAGCTACTGCAGGCAAAGTGATAGCAGGTACCATATTAGTAGCTTCAATTCCTGCTGTAGCATTATTTGATTCTGGAGCTTCGCATTCATTTATTGCTGCTAGCTTCGTAGCCACACATAGAATAGCTACCGCACCTCTCTCGAAGATGAAGAGAATCCTAACGGGAGGTGGAATTATCCCGGTTAGTGATACTTGTAGATCATGTTCGGTAGTAGTCTGTGGCCGAGAGATGCGAGCCCAATTCCTGATCTTTTCTATGCCTGATTACGATGTTGTACTTGGTATGGACTGGTTAAGTCAGTACCATGCGACACTGGATTGCCGGCTTGGAAAAGTGATATTTAGACCCCCTAGCCTTCCTGAGTTTGAATTTCTACGAGGAGCTGTAGAACAAGGGGTCCAGCCAACTCTTAGGGTATTGACTGTAGAAGAAGATTCAAGTTACCCAAGAGTCATAACGGAATTTGTGGATGTATTTCCCGACGACCTTCCAGGTTTACCACCTGATCGGGAGATAGAATTCACAATAGACCTAACTCCAGGAGCCGAACCTATCACTTCATCGGTATATCGGCTAGCACCTAAGGAGTTAGTGGAGCTGAAAACACAAGTTGACGACCTTCTGGAGAAAGGATTTATCCGGCCTAGTGTTTCACCATGGGGAGCACCTATACTTTTTGTACCCAAGAAGGACGGATCTGTACGGCTGTGCATTGATTACAGAGCCCTTAATGCTGTAACTATTAAGAACCGGTACCCATTACCACACATTGATGATATGTTTGACCAATTGAGTGGTGCTAAGGTATTCTCAAAGATTGACCTTAGATCCGGTTATCACCAGATTAGGGTGAAGAAGGAAGATATCCCGAAGACGGCCTTCAGAACCAAGTATGGACATTATGAGTTCCTAGTTATGCCGTTTGGTTTAACCAACGCACCCGCCGTATTTATGAGTTTGATGAACGGGGTCTTCCATCAGTACTTGGATAAGTTCGTGGTGGTGTTCATTGATGATATCCTAATCTACTCCAAGAACCACGAAGAGCATGAGGAATACCTTAGAATTGTGCTAGAAACTTTGAGAAGGGAGAAGCTGTATGCCAAACTCAGCAAATGTGAGTTCTGTATGGACAAGGTGCCATTCTTAGGGCATATTATCTCGGGTGAAGGACTGTCTGTGGACCCAGAGAAAGTCACTGCTATAGAAACCTGGCCTGCCCCTACCTCTGTTGCGGAAGTGAGAAGTTTTCTTGGACTTGCTGGGTATTACCGGCGGTTCGTAGAAAATTTTTCAAGAATCGCAGAGCCGATGACTAAGCTGACACGGAAGGATCAGGAGTTCATATGGACGGAAGAATGCCAGCATGCCTTTGAAGAATTGAAGAGGCGTCTAACGACAGCACCAGTCTTGACTCTTCCCTCAGGGTCAGGAGGTTTTGTTGTTTAGAGTGATGCGTCCGGTAGTGGACTAGGTTGTGTCTTGATGCAACATGGCAAGGTTATCGCTTATGCATCGAGGCAGCTGAAGGTCCACGAGAAGAACTACCCAACACACGACCTGGAGCTAGCTGCAGTAATTTTTGCATTGAAGATCTGGAGACATTACCTGTATGGAGAAAAGGTCGAAATATTCACTGATCATAAGAGCTTGAAGTATGTTTATACACAGAAGGAGCTCAATATGAGGCAAAGGCGTTGGCTTGAGTTGATGGTGGACTTTGACATCGATCTGCAGTACCACCCGGGGAAAGCAAATGTTGTAGCCGACGCCCTCAGCAGAAAACCCTCGGCTTATTTCTTAACGGAGCAGCCTCAGTTATTACAAGACTTACAAGATCTTCAGATATAGGTTGTTCTACCTGGACAAAATGGGTTGCTGGCTAACCTCGAAGTGAAGTCATCGCTGGTGGAGAGAATCAAGGAAGCTTTGCCTAATGATGCCAGATTCCGAAGGCTGAGAGAAAGAACAGAAGCAGGCTTGCAGACGGGACTTCGCATTCACGAGGACGGAACATTAAGGTGCAGAAATCGCCTATGTGTTCCAAATGGAGAATTAAGGCAGGAGTTGATGACAGAAGCCCATAGCTCCATATACTCGGTTCATCCAGGAGGAACCAAGATGTACCGGGACTTGAGACAATATTACTGGTGGCATGGAATGAAAAGGGAGATTGCCCGCTTTGTGGCAAAATGCTTAGTCTGCCAGCAGGTGAAGGCCGAGCACCAAAGGACTGCAGGTATGTTGCAGCCACTTCCCATCCCTGAATGGAAGTGGAAGCATATTACCATGGACTTTGTCACTGGGTTTCCAAGAAGCCCTAGTGGTAAGGATGCAGTATGGGTCATCGTGGATCGGCTCACTAAGTCGGCTCACTTATTGCCGTTCAGAGTCGGACAATCCACGGAAGTACTAGCCGACATGTATATGCGTCAGATCGTAAAATTACATGGAGTGCTGGTTAGTATCGTATCAGATCGAGACTCAAGATTTACGTCTCACTTTTGGCGAAGCATGCAAGAGAGTCTCGGCACCATGCTCAAATTCAGTACTGCCTATCATCCTCAGACAGACGGTCAGTCAGAGCGCACAATTCAGATTCTAGAAGATATGCTGCGATCTTGTATACTGGACTTCGGAGGATCTTGGGAAGATCATCTGCACTTAGTGGAGTTCTCCTACAACAACAACTATCAGGCAAGCATTCAGATGGCACCTTTCGAGGTATTGTACGGAAGGAAGTGCAGATCTCCAATATGCTGGAGCGACGTTGGCGAACGTCAAATACTGGGTCCAGAGTTGGTAACGGAGACAGTGGAGAAAGTAAAGCAGATCCAGAACCATCTCCGTGTAGCCCAGGATAGACAGAAGCATTGGGCCGATGCACACAGACGACCCCTGGAGTTCAAGGAAGGAGAGCATATATTTTTGAGGATCTCGCCCACTAGAGGTACTATCAGATTCGGCAGCAGAGGCAAGTTAAGCCCAAGGTACATTGGGCCATTTGATATCTTGGAGCGCATTGGTGAGGTGGCTTACCGTCTTGCATTACCTCCATCCTTAGAGGGAGTGCATGACGTATTCCACGTCTCACAATTAAGGAGATATGTGACGGACCCAAGCCATATAGTTGATCATTCTGAGATTTCAGTGGGACCTAGCCTGAGATACGAAGAGCAGCCAGTAGGGATACTTGACACCAGCGAGAAGACACTGCGTGGGCAGACAATCAGGCTGGTTCGAGTAGCTTGGAAACAGCACTCTCCAGGCGAATCGACCTGGGAGCGAGAAGATGTTATGCGGCAGCGTTATCCGCACTTATTTGCTGATGCAGGTAAAACCTGAACAACTCTTTAAATTCTGTAAAATCTTGCCTTTATAGTTTATCCTTCGATTGCGAGGACGCAATCCTCTTAAGGGGGGTAGATTGTAAACACCCTAAATTTTTCAGATTTTTAAAATCAATTTATGGATTTATTATGCAATTTACATAGCTCATGTAGTGAGTATATAATTTTTAATTGCCAAAAAACAACATTAAATTGTAATAAAAACATGATTTTATGGTGTAAAATAGAAAACCGGACTCAGGGTAATTTTCTGGGATTTTATTGGACCTCAGACCTATTTTTAAAAGCCTAAAAACTATTTTCTACATAAATTAATTAATTAATTATTATTATTATTATTATTTCTATTATTATTATTATTATTTTCAGTTTAGGGCCCGGCCCAATGGGCCGAGCCCATTAAGCAGCCAGCCCAGCCGTTAACGGGTCGGGCGGGTCGGCCAGACCGGATCCGCGCCCGACCCGGAACCTGAAAACCCCATCTTCCCCACGATTTTCCCCCGCGGAATCCGGCCGCGTTCTCCGGCCACGACGCCGGAGAACCGCCCCACTCTCCCCACGACCCCCTCGGCCCCGCAGTTCCCGGCACCACCTCCCCCGACCAGCCCCTATAAGAACCCCCCCTCGTTTCCTCCTCCGCCCTCACTCCCCTTCCCGTAACCCTAACCACCCTAGCTACCGGCTACCCACCCCGAGCTCGCCGACCCAGCTCCGACCTCCCCGCCGTGCCGCCCGGACATCCTCCTCCCAGATCCGCCCACCGTCCAGAGCTCCTCTCCCCTTCCTCTTCCTCCTCCTCCCCAGGCGGAGCCGACCCCGAGCCCAACTCCTCCCCGCTGCTCGAGCTGCCGGCCGACCCCTAGACGCCTCCGGAGACCTCGCCGAGAGCCGCAGCCACCGCCCCGAGTCGCCTCGACCGGCGGCCAGTCCCCCAGAGCCTCGGACACGGCGGCAGTACGCGGACACAGCCCCAACCCTAGGCCGGACACGTCCAGGACACAGAACCGCGTGTCGGACACGGGTCAAAACCCCAGTTTTTTGGGTCCCTTCAGGTACTCATAACTTCCTGCTCGTAACCCCGATTTCGATTCCGTAAATTTTTACGCGAAGCCTGTATGACCCTCTCGGTGCCCGGATAAACCGCTCGGGGCATCGCGTCCTGTGGTGATCGCACACCGCGATCCAAAAACAGGAAAAAACCAGACACTGTTTCACCCCGGAACTGAGTACGCCCCGCCAAACGGGATGACTTGGTCGCGTGCGGTCTTCACAGATACGTGCGCCTCGTCGATACGGACGTGTGGGATTTCGCGGAAGCTGATTCGGGTGTGCGTGCACACCGAAATCGACGCGTATCCGCGGACATCGCTCTGTATCCGCCTTTTCTGCAATTTATCCTAACTTCGTGCACACACGTCGGATCGAGACGAAACTTGCGCCATCGGACTCGTAGCGATACGCTGGTCCTGTGGGTCAAGTTTGGTCCAATTCTGAGAACGTTGACGAAATCGCGTGTCTTGGGCCCCACAGGCCCCGCTCGACGGGCGATTTCGTGATCGGCTCATCGGAATTCAAATCTGAAAGTTCCGTTGGGTTCGTATCAGCGTTCCTGACCTGTTGACACTAAGTTTGGTGAATTTGGAGACCGTTGACCCTGACACGTTTTTTGGTGCAAAGCGGGCCCACCGGCGGACCCCGTTTTGGCCCGAAATTGTCGTTTTTGCCCTTGTCTCCAAATTGGACCCAAGGACAGGCGTTCCTAGCTGTTTGACACCTTCTGAGCGTGATGGTACTGTTTATTTCAGCTTTCGGAGACATCTCTGGAAATTTCCGAAACCAGGACCTAAGTGGAATTCAAACTTCAGGCAAGTGCACCTTGCCAAACTTGCAGTCATTATTTTCATATTTTCTGTAAAAATACTCTGCTGGATTTCTTGTGCAATTTCATATAAACTGATTTAAACTGCTTAAAC
Source organism: Iris macrosiphon (assembly GCA_036927795.1). Taxonomy (NCBI): domain Eukaryota; kingdom Viridiplantae; phylum Streptophyta; class Magnoliopsida; order Asparagales; family Iridaceae; genus Iris; species Iris macrosiphon. Next base: position 202,991,306 of record JAYESA010000002.1, on the reverse strand, counting down.
CTAGGAAACATACGACGTACCTAGAGCCCGATCATAGTCGGGTACTAACACCGTACGCGGTGTTGGGTTCGTCATTTAGAGATGGATTTACGACCCCCTTATTTTGTACTTGACCTCTCAAGTACCCTACAACCCAGGACACTTGACACTATCATGGACAGAATCTTCCCGAGTTATTCGTGGGGATTCTGAATAGGATACAGGACTTGACAGAGTTATTTATTTATAGACAGTATGACTTGTTGCATTAGTTATAATCCCGCTGACATGGACATGAGACGTTATGGTCATGGCTTGCGTGATTACATTGGGTGGGGAGAGACACACAGGCTACAGGCTGATCTATATATATCTACTATTATTGTGAGGTTGTAGACTCTCCAGCAGAGCTAGACCCTTTACGTGTTATTACTGCTACCGGCTCCCCGACACAGAGCTTGTAGCGGTCTCAGCCTGAGTACTAGTGTTGCTCTCATTTGCATATCATATAGATGGTTACTTAGTTTACCCTGCTGTTTATTTATTTATTGCACTGCTTATTTAGTTGGCTTGTTTTTATCTTGTGCCTTGCTATGTCCACTGAGGACCTGGAATGGATTATGTCCCCAGGTTTAGCTGAGGAACAGTATCCCGAGGTATACGGGACCGGAGCTGAAGCTATTGCTGGAGCTGAACCAAACACTGAAGACGAGGTGACTGCCGAGGACTTCTCCTGAGTGCTTGTTCCAGTACTCAGTTTTTATTTCATGTTTACATCTTTTGTTCCTGGCCTATAGAGCCAGTTTATTCAGACTTAAGTCGGATTGTTTCTCCGACTGACTTGCTGTGATGATGTTGCTACATTATTTCCATTTGATTATGCAGTTTATTCCTTTATCTTTATGGATGAGATTAGTGTGACTTGTGTAGTAGACCTTACTTACAGCTTAAGTACGCCCTGATGGTTCCATTAAATTGGGTTTTTCCATCGGTGCGTACTGCTGGCCATTGCTACGCATCTCCAGTCCCTCGACATTTTGGGACTGGGGCGTGACAGACTTCCTTGCAATTTCTGCCGGCGGTGCTCCAGCTGGTGCTGATACGGCGGGTTGAAGATCTGTCAATGCCTTCTCCCGATGCTGGGGACAATCCTTGGCCAAGTGTTCATTGGTTCCGTAAATCAGGCATAATCCCAACTTACGTCTGCACCCGCTCTCAATGTGGCCTTGTTTGTGACAATGTAGACAAGTGGGTAGTACTTTCGGAGATGCTTTGGGTGGCTGGTGCAGCTGAGGCTTCTTTGGAGTTCCTTCCTGTGGTGTTCCTGCTGGTGTTGATGTGGCTGGTTGGTGAATCACCACTGGTTTCTCTCGACGTTCTGGGCAATCCCTTACCGAATGCTTCTGGGATCCACAAGATAGACATTGTCCCAGTCTGCGTCGGCATTCTTTAGCGATGTGGCCTACCTTGCCACAGTAGTGACAAGTAGGAAGGAATGAGACTCCTGATGCTGTTCTTGGTAGTGGATGTATCTGTGGCCGCTTTGCAGCTCTTTCTTGTTGTGATTGGTCCGGTGATGACGCATACGACCGCTTTTGGCTGGACTCGATCCTTGTGGTGCACTCCACGGGTCTTGTTGCAGTAAGGACGTCCTCGTCGAAGGCGGTTGCATTTGAACTGTTTGGCCTCAGTGACTCCGAGCTAGTTCTATCGATGGAGTTCTCCGATTGGTTTTGTTGAGCTTCTTGTTGTACCCTCTGATAGGCTTGCATCATTATGTAGAACATACGGAACATCTGCTGTTCGTCCATAGGCGGTCCTAGTGGGAAGGAAGGCATCGGTGGAATAGGCTGCATCGAGGGTGGAACGTCATCTTGATGGATTATTGAGGCAGGCTGACTTGCTTGACTGCCTTGTGATGATTGGCCTTCACCGACTGGTATCACATCGTCTTCTTGGGTAACCACAACGGTTTGTGGTGTTTCTGCATGAGCCTCGTTGCTGGCTTGTGGGTTCATTTCCCTGTATCAAAAATAAACGATAAGAGGCGCACAGGAATCAAGGCAAGATGCAAGTTCAAATTAGTTCGAATACGATACAGATATCAAAAACGATTCAAGCAAGTGGATGAGATCCTAAAACTTATCCTAGTTTTAGTGCAGGCCTGTTCGGTCCCTAAGTTGAAACCGAACAATTTAGTCGATGACCTGCATGGGCCACCACAAAAACCATGTCACGCCCCAGTCCCAAAATGTCGAGGGACTAGAGAAGCGTGGCAATGGCCAGCAGCACGCACCGATGGACAACCCAATTTAATGGATCCATCAGGGCATGCTTAAGCTGTAGTCTAGCAGGAAATAGATCCAATGTTACAGGTCACAGACTAATCTAATCTCATCCACAACAGATAATCACAGATTAAATGCCAGAAATAATGCAATAGAATAACTATCAATCTCACTAAATATCTCGGTGAACAATCCGAGATTATGTCTGTTACATCAATGCCAATAGACAGGAAATAAAGGAACTGAAAATAGAAACAGAAATAACTGACTACATACGGCCAATGCTCAGGAGAAGTCCTCTGGTGCGAGCTCGTCTTCAGGTCCTGGTACAGCTCCTGGAAGTGCTCCGGTGCGGGGTATCTCTGGATGGATCTCTTTAGCTATACCTGGGGACATCATCCATTCCAGGTCCTCAGGGGACATAGCAAGGTACAGATAATACAAGCCAAAACATAAGCAGTGCAGAAATAAAGGAGACAGCAGGGTGAACTATGTAACCAGCTAAGTGATAAATGCAAGTTGAGAGCATCACTAGAACTCAGGCTGAGCCACTACCAGCTCTGTGTCGGGGAGCCGGTAGCAGTAATAACACGTAAAGGGTCTAGCTCTGCTGGAGAGTCTACGACCTCACACTAATAATATATATATATATATATGAAAACAGCCTGTAGCCTGTGTGTCTCTTTCCACCCAATGTAATCACACGTCTCATATCCATGACACGCAAGATCATAACTAATGCAGCGGTCATATAATGTTTAGGAATAAACTGTCCATGTCATAACCTGTATCCTATACAGAATCATCGTGAATATCTCAAGAGGATTCTGTCTCATGAATAGTGTCCAGTGTCCTGGGTTTTGTTGTACTTGATAGGACAAGTACCAAGAGTAAGGGTATCGAATATCCATATCTAAATGACGTACCCAACACCGCGTACGGTGTTGGCACCCGACTATGATCGGACACTCGGTACGTCACACGTTTCCTAGGTTAAGCAGTTAAAATAAGTTATAATTAAAACAAGAAAATATGCAATAAGACTGTAAAGTTGGCAAGGTATACTTGCCCTCTGATATATAACTAAGCCAAGGAATATTTAGCAAGACTGCAAGTTTTGGCGAGGACACTTGCCTGTGGTTCCGGCTCTGATTTCGGCTCTGACTTCAGTTGGATTTGCAGGCGGTACTCCGGTTGCTGAAACAAACATCACCATCAGATCCAGAAAATATCAATCATCTAGAAATGCCTGTCCTTGGGTCCAATTTGGAGACAAGGGCAAAAACGGCAGTTTCGGGTCAAAACGGGGTCCCCAAGTGGGCCCGCTTTGCACCGAAAAACGTGTCAGGGTCAAAGGTCTCCAAATTCACCAAACTCAGTGTCAACAGGTCAGAAACGCTGATACGAACCCAACGGAACTTTCAGAATTGAATTCCGATGAGCCGATCACAAAATTGCCCGTCGAGCGGGGCCTGTGGGGCCCACGACACGCGATTTCGTCAACGTTCTCAGAATCGAACCAAACTTGACCCACAGGACCAGCGTATTGCTACGAGTCCGATGGCGCAAGTTTCGTCTCGATCCGACGTGTGTACACAAAGTTAGGGCACATTCCAGAAAGTACGAATACGGGGCGATGTCCGCGGATCGGCGTCGATTCCGGTGTGCACGCACACCCGAATCAGCTTCCGCGAAATCCCACACGTCCGTATCAACGAGGCGCACGTATCTGTGAAGACCGTGCGCGACCAAGTCGTCCCGTTTGGCGGAGCGTACTCGGTTTCGGGGTGAAACAGGGTCTGGTTTTTTTTCTGTTTTTGGATCGCGGTGTGCGATCACCACAGGACGCGATGCCCCGAGCGGTTTGTCCGGGCACCGAGAGGGTCATACAGGCTTCGCAACGCAATTTGCGGAAACGAAAACGGAGCTACGAGCAAAAAGATACACGCACCTGAAGGGGACCCGAAAATCAGGGTCAAAACCGTGTCCGACACGACACAGGACACTGTGTCCTGTGTCCGACACGCGGGGGGGGGGGGGGAGAAATATGGCTAGGGTTAGGGATTTCTCGCCGGACTTCGGCGGAGGGCAGCCGGGCTGAGGCGGAGGGGGCCGGGGGCACGCGGCGAGGCGGTGGCGGGGACTCGTCGGCGGCGGCGGGGGTGGCGCAGGGCGGCCGGGGGCGCTGCTGTGGCCGCTGCTGCTGCCTTCGTCGAGAGGAGGAGGGAGGCGGGAAGGGGGCTGAGGCCAGGCGGTGGACGCGGCGGGGAGGTCCGGCGGAGGCGGGCTGACGGTGGACGCGGCGGGGAGGTCCGGCGGAGGCGGGCTGACGGTGGCGGAGTCGGGTGGCGACGGGGTAGGCTAGGGCGGCCGGAGGGAGATATATATAGGGGAGGGAGAGGGCTGTCGTGGCCGAGGGAGGCGGAGGAGGGGGGAACGTGGCGAGGTGGCCGGGCGAGGCGCGGGCGGAGCTCCCGGCGGGCACGGCGGTGGACGCGGAGGAGGGGGACGCGTGGGGAAGGGGAGATCGGGTCCGGGTCGGTGCGGGTTCCGGGTTGGGCGGACCCGCCCGACCCGCTAGCAGAGGCTGGGTGGGCTGGGCTGGGCTACTGGGCTCGGCCCACTGGGCCGGGCCGGGCCCGGGTTTGGGTTTAAATAAAAAAATAATGATAATAATATTAAAAAAAATCAGTAATAAATAAATAAATAAATAAATAAATAAATAAATAAATAAATAAATAGTTTTAGGTGTTTAAAAATAGGTCCGGGGCCCGATAAATTCCAGAAAAATTGCCCTAAGTCCAGTTTTTCATTTTACACCCAAAAATATTATTTTCATAATATTTTAATACTGTTTAATATCTATTAAAAATCATTTAATATTTAAAACCCTGATTTTAATTACAGAAAAATCCCAGAAAATTCCAGAAAATTGAGAAAAATTCAAATTTTAAAATTTTGAAAAATCAGGGGGTTTACAATACTTAAAGTTTAAATATTTATACTTTTGCCTATAACATGTGCGTCTTGTTTCGGATGAATTTTTTTTCTATACGAATTGTGTTACTCTCATCGAAAACATACAAATCGATCTATTATTTGACGAAAAATAATTTCCGAACAAATAGTTATGGCCGTTCGAAGTCTGCTCGACGGCAGACGTAATTTTTTTAAGTAGAAAAGTTTTTAAATTTTGGATGTTCAATGATAGCATATTTTATTTCGGATATAAAATTTTATTTGTTTTTAATTTTAAAAAAATTATTGTTACAACATTTTTTTTAAAAATAACTGAGCCTAAATAAAACTAAATCAAACGACTCTTTTTCCCAAAAAAAAAAAAAAATCAACACTCACCCAAAAATTAAAACCGAACCGTCCCTCACCCACCCACCCGCGGGTCTGTTGACACTCGATTTTCGCTATCGGAGATGACGATATCTATCGTCAGTTCAAATTTTTCAAAAATAATATTGTTATAGTTAATTTATTTAAAAATATTTTATGTACAATAAATTTTCTTTATTTTTAATTTTCAGAAATAAATTTTTATAAACTAAAAAAAACATGAAATATTTTTTTGTTCTAAATTTTTCCGAAAATAACAAATATGTTGCTTATTTTGCTTGCTTGTATTTACTGTTGAGAACATTTCTAGTAGGGTGTAAGATCACCATGGCAGAGTAAGACAATTATGCTCTCAGTTAAAAAAAAATAGTTATAAATATTTTCAATATTGTTCTATCTCTTTTTATCCCACTATCCCAATTTATTCACCTATATACTATAAATTAAATTTTTTTTTTATCATTTATATTTTTTAGTACAATTTTTCTCTGTTATAACTATTTTTTTTCGTAGCGAATTACATTTTAACTCGATTGTTTTTTTCTTAAATTTGTCCCACCCACTATAGGTTTTTTTTATTTATTTTTTTAAATCTTCGACACTGGCTTGGCTTCTGGAAATATCCACAAAATATCCACGTAGAGAGAGATGGGTAGTCTGCTTTCAGAATTTGCTTCTACTGTTTCTCAAGAAGCAACGAAGGGCCTAAATCAAATTAACATTCATTTCCGCTGACTTTATATATAGGTCTTTATAAATATATGTATTAGTTATTAGTCCCTTTACAATAGGCAATTTATAAGGGCACTACACAATTTACTCGGGGCTAGCCCATTGAAAAATTAGAAAAAATTACAAGTTTGCCATCATGAAAGTTACTCGGGGCTAGCCCACTGTTATAATCAGGACTGTCAAAATTTTGGCAGTCCTACCACTTGGAAGGACTGTCAAAATTTTGACAGTCCACATAGCTTGTGGGACTGTCAAAATTATGACAGTCCTACCACTTGGAAGGACTGTCAAAATTTTGACAGTCCTACAAATTGTTAGGACTGTCATAATTTTGACAGTCTTACAAATTGTTAGGACTGTCATAATTTTGACAGTCCCACAAGCTATGTGGACTGTCAAAATTTTGACAGTCCTAATTTTAACCCACTGAAAATTTTATATAAAACTAGGACTGTCAGGATTTTGACAGTCCCACAAACAATGAGGACTGTCAAAATTTTGACAGTCGTCATTTTAATTGTCAGGATTTTTTTTAAGTTTATTTCTATTTAGTTAGTTTTGGATTTTGATTTTTTTTATTTAGTTTAACATCCAAAATAAAATATGTTATCATTGAACAAAAAAAAAAAAAAAAAAAAATCTACCGTACGAGTATTACGTCTGCCGTCGATCAGACTTCAAACGGCCATAACTATTTGTTTTCAAATCGTTTTTCGTCACACAATAGGTCTATTTGTATGTTTTCGACGAGAGTAACACAATTCGTGTAGAGAGAATTTTCATCCGAAGTAAGACGTACGTATTACAGGCAAAAATATAAAACTTTAAAGTATCATAACTTTTGACTGGGAGATCGAAACAAGCTCCAGTTTGAGCCAAAATGACCGTATGGAAAAGTACTTCGGGATAAACCGTTTCACCGTTTGACGGACTTCCTAAATTTTTAGAATCGCAAAAAAACGATGTTTTGATCTCCAAATTTTACTTTTTGTAATTTTTTTTTTTTTACAAAATTTTTAATGTACCATTAATAAATTTACTATTTTAAATAACAGAATACTTTAACAAATTTTAAGGATAGAAATTTCAAGGATATTTTGAAATTGGCCCCCCCAACAATTAACAAAAATAAATTAACAAAAAAAAAAATTTTAGGACTGTCAAAATTTTGACAGTCCTAAAATTTAACATATATTTTTAGGACTGTCAAAATTTTGACAGTCCTTACAATTGGTAGGACTGTCAAAAGTTTGACAGTCCTAAAAATATATGTTGAATTTTTAGGACTGTCAAAATTTTGACAGTACTTTCAATTGGTAGGACTGTCAAAATTTTGACAGTCCTAAAAATTTAACATACATTTTTAGGACAGTCCTTAAATTTTTAGGACTGTTGAAATGCCTACAGTCCTATATAAATTTAGGACTGTAGAAAATTCTACAGTCCTTAATATACATAGGACTGTCGATTTTCCTACAGTCCTAAATCTATATAGGACTGTAGGAAAATCTACAGTCCCGCCCGATACTGCTCGACGTTGTCGACGATTCTCGACATTTTATGCCCTAAAATCGTGTTCGATTCTCGACATTGTCGACTTTGGGAGCCATCGACAAGGAGGACGAAGTCTCGGAGAGTTGGAGAGCTCCGCCGGCGGGAGGGGGAAGGGCTCCGGTGGGACGGGGAGGGTTTGGGAGAAGGGTTTGGGAAAGTGGGCTAGCCTCAAGTAAAATAATGGGCTAGTGTGAGTAAACTTTGCTCAATCCTGGGCTAGCCCCAATCCTGGACTAGCCCCAAGTAATATGTGCAGTGCCCTTATCAAAAGCCTTACAATACTTTTACAAACAACTTGAGTGCTCAATCCTCCAATGATCCTAAGTACGCAATCATTAATTAGGCTCTAACCAGCCCACTTAATAATAGATAAGACCTCCAAAAAAAAATAAAAAAAATCAGATAAGACCTCCAAACATGATATAATACTACTTCAATATTATTTACTAGCCTATCTTTGTAATAAAAATGCTTAAACATGCTTAGACTCATGTAAATAGTACTACATAATAACTAGCTTAGTAGGAAGACGGTACAAATAGAATTATACCCACTAACTTATACAAGATTCGAACTATAAATGAAGAAAAATATTGAGAAAACCATTACCATAAGACAAACTAATTTTCTTGTTATTTTTAAAATTATTTTTTTATTATTCTAATTGTTACTTTGTTCTTTTGTCTCTAAATAGTGTTATTTTTTATTTGACTTGTGTGACTATTAGAAAATACTCAATTAATTGTTATTATTTTTTTTTTATTTGTTAATTTGTAGAAGAATTTATTTGTTAAATTGATTGATAAAAGTGGTATCAAAAAAGAAAAAAAAATTATTTAGAAAAATTATGTATTCCTCTATTACCCCTAACTCTGTCCTAGGCCCGGAAATAACATTAGTGTAATAACACAAATAAATTAATATTCACAAAATCAAGTATCCATTATTGGTCGAAATTTATTTGTATTGATTCACAATGACAATAAAACGTCGAAAAAATAGCTGGTAGATTAGTGTCTCGTGCATCTAGTTATGACCGATACATACATATCCGGATCCACTACCAATAAATTTTGATTTATCATTAGCTTAGATATATTGAAAAGTAGAATAAAGTGTAAATAAATCTTTCTTAGATTTACGTTTTTGCAATTAAAGATCCATGGATTTATAATAAAAAAATCACTTTTTTTTTCGGTATACATCCATTTTTGATTTTTTTCGTTAACGAACGTTAATTTAGACGTGAAATGACTAATATATTCTTCATAATCCTAAACCTAATAAAAATTCTAATACTCCTAACTAATCCTAACCCTAACCCTCCCTTCCTCTCTCTCTGGTCGGCAACCCTCCCCCCTATCTCTCCGGCCGGCGGGAGGAGGCGGGCGGCGCGGGGAGGAGGAGGAGGAGGAGGAGGAGGAGGAGAAGGAGGAGGGAGGAGCTGGCGGAGGGGGAGGATTGCTGACCGGAGCTGGCGGAGGGGGGGGGGGAGGAGGAGGAGGGAGGGGAGGAGAAGGCGGGGTAGGCGAGGAGGAAGGGGAGGCGAGGGGGGAGGGGGAGGAGTTGGAGGGAGACGGAGGAGGAGGCAGGGTGAGGACGAGGAGAAGGGGAGGAGGGAGGAACTGGAGGAGGGAGGAGGGGGAGACGCGAGGGAGGAGCTGGAGGCGGAGGGAGGTGACGTGGGGCGGCAAGGAAGGTGTAGGTACGGGGGAGGAGGGGTAGGCCTTTGGGGGCTCGAGGAGGAGGGGGGCCTGGTGGGGGCGGGGGAGGAGGGGGATGAGACGCGGGGAGGAGAGTGGGGAGCTCGGGGGACCCGCGAGGGGGGGGGGGGGGTGGGAGGGGAGGAGGGAGGAGGGAGGAGCTCGGTGGCGGGGAGGGGGTGAGGGCGCACGGAGGAGGGGTGAGGGCTCAGGTGGGGAGATGGAGTGGTTTTTTTTTTTTAGTCTGGGCAGATGACGGGAGGAGATTTTTTGAGCAAAATTTATATTGCGGGAGGGTGTATTTGCTGTAAACGTCTAATAGATCTTAATTTACGAAAGTAGGTAATCTAAGAAGAATTTATTTGTACTTTACCCTTGAAAAGTATCAACAAATTGACATATTACACAAATGTTCTATCTACAATTTTAGGTAAAAAGAAAGCATTAGCTTGAAATTAGGTTTAGAGTTACCTTGTTAGCAATTCGGCAAACGAAAAAATTCGGGACAACAAAAATATGAATATAAATCGACACAGAGTAAGTAAAATATGTTAAAAATTTCGGTCAAAAATTCGTCAAAAGAAAATATTGATATTAGAAACTTCACATACTTAAACATGTTATTAAATTTGGTTAATTAAACATGTTGTCATAATATTTTTTTTTGTCAAATTTTTCAATAATTTGTACATAATACATTTAAAATTACACGTCTAAAATTTGTATATTAATTTAAATATTACAAAAGTATATAAATATTATATGTTTATGAAAGATATGAAAAAAAGAAGAAGCTTATAATATGAATTTTATTCGGGTTTTATTTGAGTTTTATTCGGGTGATTGCTAATAAAGGGTAGGAGAACTCGTATAAAAAATTAAAAATCTTATAAAGATCAGTACAAAATATTCCCATGAAGAAATTCTCAGATGGATTTCTTTATAAAAATGGCGAGTGCTCGTTGAGAAAAGCCCCCTCCTTTCTTCCCTTCTCCTACTTTTGTCTCCTCTGTAGAAAAGGAGAGAGAAGGAGAAAGGCCACCACACTCTCGGTTTCTTCTTCTTCTTCTTCTTCTTCTTCTTCTGTGAGATTTTGGGGATGGACAGGGTGTTCAAGTCGCACCGGCACAAGTCCGATAGGTCGGCGGAGACGGTCGGGTTCAAGTTCTCCAGTCTCCAGGCGTTCCAGGTGAAAATTTTCATCCAGGGGGTTTTGCGAAATTTTGCATCTTGGTTCTATTGGAACGAATCAGCAGATTGTTTATTCTAACGTGGGTCTGTGTGGAATTTTATGATTGCTCATGTTGGGTTTCTTTTTGGGGTGAAATTTTGCATCTTGGTTTGGTTGAACTGAATCAGAAGTATGGACATTATAATGTGGGTCTGTGCGGAATTTTATGATTGCCCATGTTTGGTCTTTTTGTGAAATTTTGCACCTTGGTTTGATTGAACTGAATCAGTAGTATGTAGATTGCAATGTCTATGGATTTTTTTTATAATTGCCAAATTCGGGGTTTGCTGTGAAATTTTGCCCATTTTAGTTTATTGAACGGAGTCACTCTGTTTGTTATTATTGTACATTTGAAAGTGGTTTTGTGGGAATTTTTTATTATTGCCCATTTTGGATTTTTCTGTGTAATTTGAATCTCAGTTGTTTGAACTGAATTGGTCTATTTTTTATATGCATTTGTAAATTTTAAGGTTGTAATGGTTTTATGGTTGCCCATTTTTTGTTTTTTGTTTTTGCAAAATTTGCATCTTAGTTGATTGTACTAAATTGGTATGTTTGTTTTATGCATTTTGTATACATTTTAACGTGGTTCTGTGTGGATTAGGTAACTGATTTCATGGTTGCCCAATTTCTTTTTTCTTTTTTCTTTTTGTAAGATTTGCATCTCAGTTGATTGAACTGAATTAGCTTGAATGATGGATTTGTTGTTTTGGAGGTGGTATTGTGTGCATTTGAGGGCTGCCCATGTGTTCTTCTAGTGATTTTGTGACTGCCCATGTCAGGATTCATGATTACTTATGTTGGGGCTTTGCCAATTTGCATCTTAGTTGATCATACTGAATTAGCCTATTTGTTATGTGCATCCATTCATGTGTGGTTTTGTGCGAATTTGGGGTTTGCCAATTTGTTTTCCAGTTATTACTTTATGATTATTAGCCATGTTGGTTCTTTGCCCAGTTTGCATCCTAGTTGATTTAACTGAAATATTTCTCTGCTGGACTTGAAAAATCCATATGTTCATTTTAAGGAGATCTTGTGGGAAGTTTGTGGTGGCGCATTTGCCTTCTACTGATTTTGTGATTATACCCATTCTTGGCTACAAGACCTTACTACGTGCTTTATGGATCAAAATTTGTGCATTTAGGAAGAAACTTGTCCAAAAAAAAGAGCAGGGTGGCTGTGACTATAAGATCAGTCATGTTTTATAGATCAGAGTTTGTGCCATTAAGAAGGAAAAAGCCCATAGAATGAGTTAGGTGAAATGGGAATGTTGAGATTGATGTAACAAATGTCTGGCAGTTCACTACAAGGCAGGATAAAAAAAATAGCGCTTTTGCGAGAACTAAGAGATGACTTCGGTTAAGAATAAGATGAAGGTAGTTGTTTTAGATGGTTTTGACATGTCCACTAGTCTTGCGAGAACTAAGAGATGACTTCAGTTAAGAATAAGATGGAGGTAGTTGTTTTTGATGGTTTTGTCATGTCCACTCGAGACCGATGGATGCAATTGTTAAGAGGAATTTGGATTGAAGTTGATGGAATTGTTAAACTAGTGTAGTCCAAAACAAACAGGGACACATCAATATAAAAGAAGGTGATAAGACTGATAGTTGATGTTAAATGGTAATGGCCCTTTATAGTTTATACCATGTCCAAAAGTAAAGTACTTTTTATTCTTGTTGTAACTTTCTTTTGTATTGTTTCTGCCATCTGTAATTCTTTCGCTATAGCCAATGTTTATGCAACTATTTTGTTTATCATTTATTGATTATCCCCATACAGTTCTCTTACTTTTTTTATCTACATTTGCAATTATGTATAACAGTCACCTTTTGTTTTAACTATTAGAATTGGCGCGCACCTGCATTACATGATTAAAGAGGACTGATAAATTTATTAAGTTCTCCAAGAATGAGATATTTTTGTAACTTTATAATTTTAAACATCTAACAACATTGTTAAAATTCAATGTGACTGCACCAAATCTCTAGAGTATTGGTGAGGGATGAATGTTATATAATTATATTCAACACATCCCCACAGGTTGAAGACCCATTTTATGGATTGAGATATGGATTCATGCACCATATAGTTTTTTGTAATATTTGTGCCAGGGAGATTTAATCTTTGTTGCCTTGTACCATGTCAAAACCCTGTCACTGCACCAAAACTCTAGTGTATTGGTGAGAGATAAGGGTTATATATTTATGTTCAACAAACAAATCAAAAAATTTGATGACTATAATTTGGTTAGATGCTTAGATTACAACATCGAATTATATGAAGGGATATGAGAAATTATAAGAAATGAACATTTTATCTTCTATTTGGTTAAATTATTATATTTTTGATTATATTGAAACTTGAAGGTTTGATTGAGTGATTATATGATCGTATCTTTAAAGATTTGGTTAAGCTGTTAAGGAACAGGATTAGTTTATGTTAAGGAAAATTATCAAAGTAGACGTCCAATCGGTACATGTTTCTAAAATGAATGAATCAAGTTAAGAACACTAAATTTACATGCAAGTCAAATTTGGCAGATGGAACTTAAAAGGCATATTTCAGAACCACTGTTATAACATAATTTTAACAAAACACCCCATTACCTACGAGAGGCCACTTACAATATTACTAGAACAGAAATGCATTTAAAGAGTAATGAAGCTAACATTGTTGATGACAGCCATGGACCAAAATAGAGAGGCATTTTGATGCTCTATCCAGATACGGGTGACCTCCCTTCCTTGTGCATCATCGTATATTGTTATGAGGCCCTCTTCAGTTTGAATAAGGTTCAGAGACATTATAGTAAACTTTGTTGTGATACATCTACATTGTTGTTTTTTCTGAATTTACATTTTCATTGGACTACCTGCCCCATGCTATTTCTTGAGCCATCAGTAGCACCGCCGGACTCTAAAGCTTTGGCATATAGTTGAAGCTTTCTCACATTCCCCATCAACTATTAAAAGTTATTGGTACTAATATATTGGTTAGTGTAGGTCCCCCGAGGATGCGACAGGCTTCAATTGTTGATCATCTCAGTCGAGACTGGAAAAGCAATTACCAAGCCAATTAAGACAGCAGTACGCAGTGGAACTTGCCAATGGACAGAGACTCTGTCAGAATCTATATTGATTCCTCAGAATGATGCATCAAAAGATCTCGAAGAATGTTTAATTAGGATTGTTCTTTCCTCGGTATGATGATACCTTGGTTGATTAAATATCCGTCTGCCATCATATATTCCATTACTTTCTATTCAACATTTATATTCAATCTCTCTTGGATTTTGTTTAATAATGGATTTCATGTTGTAGGGGTCACATAGGTCGGGCGCTCTGGGGGAAGTTACTCTGAACTTAACAGAGTATATAAGTACACGGGATTCTGGTCTGATACCATTGCCATTAGAGAAGTGCGCTCACCAGACAATTTTGCAGGTAATTGTTTTCACCTCTCATTTCTTTGTTCATGAATGTCTTTTTGCTGCTATGGAAGTTGCAACATTAAGAGTTCTGTTCACATATTTCTTGTTTCTTCTGATTACATTTAGATGGGTACTATTCTTACGTAACTTATTGGAGCAGATTCAGCAGAACATTAAGAGTCTATGAAACTTTTTAGCTAAGACGCACAAGCAAGTAAAAAGTAATGAAACTTGCTTTAACATTTGGCCTCCATAGCAGGATAATTATTGTTTATGTTTGGCATAATTTTGTAAAATGACATAGTATGAGTCAAAAAATTTAGGTGGTATTACTAGGGGCATTCAACTAAAATCTTACGATTTGGCTTTACACTTTAGTTGAAGCGTTGGAGGTAATTCCTAACTTCTGATCGTATTTTGACCAATTCAAGGTAAAAAAAAGGGGGCGGGTCCGAACTGAGGACGGGTTTTTGGAGTTTCCTTTTGGGTTAAGACCTGAAAATAACTGATACAAACTAATTGAGACATTGGGCACTTTTATCTGCTTATGTTCAAGATACACTCAATATAATCAATTTGAACATGCTTTATATGTCTACGATGTGTACTATACATTTATCTTCATCAATGTATTGAAACAGATACTTGAAGAAAGAAAATTTTGTAAATCATATCTGATTTAGATGATCGCTGCAATGCCTGGAAGAATTGGGAAAGCTATTCACAGCAAGAAAATTATCTAAAGAGTAAAGGCTTGTGGTCTTGACTATGAATTGTCATTTGATTTAAGATTCACACATATAGCACTGTCATCTCTAGCACTGTCATCTCTGTCCTTGTGTTACAAAGGACGTGTTGAACTGAAGACAAGGGGATTCAAATAGCCGACCCCAGGAATTTGGAATAAAGGCTTTACTGTTTGTTGTATTATATCTTCTGTAGTGTGAATACTTTGTCAATATGCCATTTCATTACTTCGAAGTCTGTAAGCTATTCTTTTTTTCTTCTGTTGCAACTCTACACGTTACGCATTTGAATATGGCAGCTAGCAAGCTTTGGGTCATGTATCACATGCAGCTGATAATTAATGTCCTTTTTTCAAGATGACAGTGTAAGCACTCAACCAGGAGCACCTGGCTTGTAACTAGGCCAAAAGATATTGTAACTACTTCATTAAATTTTGTTTTACAGCAGAATTAAAACAACAACAACCAGAGTTCTCATCTCCACCAGTCAGCATACTACTTTCTAGTTCCTAATACAAACTTTAGTTATTACAGACCAGACAAATTTATAGAAACCAACATGCTACTACATGAGCTATTTCATAACAGCTCCTGAAACTACCAGGGTCTCATAAGCTTTCAATACTTCATTCTTCTCCTTTTTGTTAATCCTTATGCACATCTCCAATAGACATCCTTCTCTTATCACCAAAAATTGTAGCTGCCGCATCATAGGAAGATTTGTGAATGGATGGTAGATTGATCTTCTGAGCAATTAACACTGTTTCGTGGATTATTAGAAAATTAGGTTCAAATTTACGGGGCTGGTGGTTCGAAATGTGAATGTTTCCCCTACAATAAAGATTAGAGAAGAAACTTATACATGTTATCTTTACTCGGTATACTTTTTGGAGGCCCAAAAACTTTTAGCAGTCTTATTTCTGCAGTACTTTTTTTGTGTGCATATATTTGCAAACTGCATGAGCTTAAGGTGCCTATATCTGCTCCTTGGTTGCATGAGGCAGGTTTGCTTTTTTGCCATCTGACCGTCTAGGTTTTATGGCATGAACTTCACATGCTGATAGCTACCTTGGTTAGGAACTTGGAACTAACATAGAGGGGTGACGTCTGGTGGACAACCAGTCATAGAAATTTTGTCAATTCCTCAATGGAGCTTTCTTATGCTCCACAACCGATTCTATTCTGATGGAAAAATGCTTGGATGATGATGATGATATATCTGCAAACTGCATGCTGTACAGATCGGAATTCAATGTTCTTTCATGAAATAAAAATTTCTTGGGGTTTCATCCATAATGGGATTGCCATTCCTTTTCACTCATTGGCTTAATGTGTCATAGAGATGAATGCAATTCCCTATAGAATGTTGTATCCTCTTGCATCTAGACTTCTTTATAGTCTAGGGGAACTTGGCGGATGCTCCTTGGTTGCATGGAATTTCTTCCATGAGGTATCAACCTTTCATTGTGTAGAATAAGCTTATTCTCGCAGTTCAGGCGTGTTATGCTTCTTTTGATACTATTTTTAGTTTGTTCTTACATGAACTTGGCTTTTGCAAGAGAATAACTATAGCAGTATCCCTATGATATTTGTAAACTTCTTGAGTTTCCATGCTGTTGTTATTAACAATAACGTTTCCATTGGTTTGTTCATCTGCAGGTCAGGATTCAGTGCCTCAACCCTAAAACAAGATTCAGGTTTGACACTATTTCATTGTTTGAAGTCAAGTTGTTCAGCCTCTTATTTTTGTCGATTTTTTGATGTGTTTATATTGCAGGGACGAAAGACCTTCAAGAGAAACCTCCCATCTTGTAGGTCCGCATACTAACAATGATGACACAGATAGCAAGTCAGATATATCTGATAGCATGTTCAACCAGAGTGTGGCATCTTCTTCAAGTAATCATTTCGGAGTTAGTTATCCAGAAGAACCAGTACATCGGGTGCGATTCTCTTATTCCATTAGTTGTGTCTGCCAGAAAAGTAGACATATACCGTTGCTTAGTGTATCTATCTAGTTTATTCCTCCTTGTACCAAGCATACTGAGGATGCGAATCTGGTAGAGAGTCCAAGTCCAACGAACCCAACGATCCTAGAGATAAATTTAGAAATAAGATAATTTAGGTTTTGCTTTGGGTTTAACTGAATTTTATATATAAGAAAAAATATACTACTTATTTAAGAATACTTACTTAGTACTATTATCTAACTATATGCATATACCAACTAAAATATCCTTTCATTAGTCACACACCTCCAGCATCATATATTAAGGCTTCCCTCTATCTATCTATCACTCCATGCTTGTCCAAGAAAACACCTGGAAAATAATATCTTTATCCCTTAGAATTCTTTTACCAATCCGCATTCTTCTCACAGCAGCTTCATACAATTATATGCAAGCCGTCACTTGTATTCACTATACCCTTACGTTCATTACCTGGCATTTGGCTTGTCCTCACCATACTCATCTTCTCCAACTCATAATATAGTAACATAATCATCACTGTTGGTTTCCCATTTCCATATACTCCACCTGAATATCCCTCACTAACACTCATACACACTACCTGCACATTTATCATTTGTCATGAATCCCCCACACACGTGTACACACACAGCCATAATACATGTGTATGCCATGACACACTCCAAACATTCATCAGGACTTCCATTTGTACACTTTCATATTCATTTTGCACACATCTCTCCTTACTCTACTTCTTCACTCCTATACTCTGCCATATTTAAACAGTTCAAACACATTCTTATTACTCTAACCTCCATATGCATTTTACACACTGTACCATTAAGGAATATCCTACTCCATTTCTCACTGAGCAACCACCGTAGACATGTTAAAACCAACATTTTCTACATCTCCTACCCTACTGTTTAATTCCTCTCACTGGTAAAGACTTACACCAACCTAACGCTGCCTATGTATGCTTGAGCCATTCTTCCACTTGCTTCTTCATACAGAACCCATCTATACATGGGAAATCACCTATTCAACACTTCATACTTTTACTCGCAGAACATATATTTACTCGTGCCATGGCTTTCTGCTGAATACACTTTCTTCATTATGGGAAGAAAACCACCAACACAACACCCACAACAATCCCCATACAAAATCCATGCTAACATTCCTATACAAACCCAGTTAACACACGCACAGGGAACAAAACCACCAATACAACATCCATATGCACTTGTCGAGATACAACCCTTTGAACACAGCCAAAAGCCTCTCTTCTTTCCAAATGACTTCACACACACAGACACCTACTATATTTATTAAATCCCCTCAACCAATTTTTTTTCACAGTACACACATCCATAAGTTTATACCTATGTCTTTGGCTCTCCATTCCCATACGTATCCTTCCATTCGTTCTTCTCACCCATACACAAGAACAGTTTTATACCTAGTAAGGGTGCTGCACCTCAATACCACAGTCGGACGCCCATGCCTTCAACAGAAAAAAATGTGTGCATAACCATGGCTATTATATAGCTAACATCTAATATGCTATACTCACATCCACATCTACTATATTCTAATGACTGTAGGAAAAACACACAAGGGAATATCTATGCATAGGATCCTGGCAAGAAGGAGAGATTCATAAAAAGATTCGAGCTCAAGGGAAGCTCACCGAGATGGATTGAAAGCCGATAAGGGAACTCGGAAGGAACGTCAGCCGAACTGGTGACTGGTCCAAGCGTGGTAGGAGAATGCCGCTGCGGTCGAACGCGAAAGTGCGCCTGGATCCGGCGACGCTGCTGAAGCCGGAGGGTTCTTCAGGAGTTGGTAAGAAGGAGAGTGGCGGAGGCTAAGTTTACTGTTTGGAATGAAGGAATAGGGATGGGACGTTGAGTATATGTAGAGGGAAGAGGGGACGACGTGATTGGTTGATGGACTGCTGCCTCGTACGAGCACAGTACCATGTAGCTGACATGCGGCTGCTTCTCACTTTCAAATGTAACGAGTTCAGGTGTAATAAGGTTTTTTTTTTTTAATGAGAAGGAATGTGGAGGTGGGCTGCTGGTTTAATGAGAAAGAGATAAATATGTGGCTTCAACTGGGCCAGTGGTTCAATTGATTTGTTTGGCATAAGAATTTGGGGGCTGGAATCTAATGCTTAACAATGGGAGTTAAGTTTGGAAATAGAGAGGAGAAGGGAAAGTAGGAGAAGAGAGAATATGAGAAAGGAGATTGTAAGGACCTTAAACCCTAGGTTGCATCTCATGTCTATTTATATTAATATGCAATACACCCACAATTACTATTATACCCTCATATGATAAATAACAAAATAAAATAACTCACCCTCCCTCAAGCAGGAGCATATAGATCAGACATGCCCAGCTTGCTACATAAATCAGAAAATGGACCACGAGCAAGTGGTTTGGTGAGGATATTACCTAATTGATCCTCTGACCGAACATAAGGAGTGACAATCTGTTTCTTCAGCAACAAATCACGAACAAAATGATAATCCACCTCGATATGCTTCGTGCGCTCATGAAACACCGGATTACTTGCGATAAACATTGCCGATTGATTATCACAATATATCTCCATCGGAATAGGAATCATAATTCCATTTCATGAAGAAGAGACTGCACCCACATCATCTCAGAAGCTGTATGAGTCATCGCACGGTACTCGGCCTCTGCACTAGAGCGAGCCACAACATTCTGCTTCCTACTATGCCACGTGACAAGATTGCCACCCACAAATGTACAATAGCTAGAAGTAGACCTCCTATCACTGCGACTGCCTGCCCAATCAACATCACTGAACCCAGTCACCGTAAGCAACTGAAAAGGTTTGTACAACAAACCCTTTCCAGGTGCACCCTTCAAGTATCGAAAAATGCGAGAGATAGCCTCCCAATGTGGTTGCCGAGGGGCATGCATAAACTGACTAACTACTCCAACTGCATATATGATGTTTGGTCGAGTAACAGTAAGATATATAAGTTTGCCAACCAAACGTCTATAATATCCAACATCCTCAAATAACTCTCCCCTGTTAGCATCAAGCTTGTCATGATAATCCATAGGAGTCTCAACTGGCCGACACTCCAACATTCCAGTCTCGGAGAGCAAGTCTAGAACATACTTGCGTTGTGACAAATACACCCTTCTTAGATCGAGCAACCTCGATTCCAAGAAAATATCGAAGAAGACCCAAATCCTTAGTATAAAACTGACGACTAAGGTAGGCCTTCAAGTCCACAATTCCAGCATGATCACTTCCAGATATAATGATATCATCAACATAAACAATCAACACGATAATACCTGCTGAGGAAGGATGGCAAAATACTGAATGATCTGATGTGGTACGTCGAAAGCCATACTGAATGAGAACTAAACTGAACTTGTCAAACCAAGCACGAGGTGACTGTTTCAGTCCATATAATGCTTTCTTCAATCGACATACCAGTTTTTTATTTCCTGCTATAACATATCCCGGTGGTTGATCCATATAAACCTCCTCCTGCAAGTCACCATGCAAGAAAGCATTCTTTACATCCAGCTGATATATAGGCCATTGGTGATTAACCGCCACAGAAATAAGAATCCAAACTGAATTCAGCCGAGCCACTGGAGAGAAAGTCTCCATATAATCCATGCCATATGTCTGAGTATACCCTTTGGCAACCAACCGTGCCTTGAGGTGCTCAACAGAACCATCAGGGTGATACTTAACAGTGTACACCCATCTACAACCTACTGTTTGCTTTCCAACATGAAGTGATGTAAGCTCCAACGTCTGATTTTGATGTAAATCATACATCTCCTCATCCATTGCACTTTTTCAACCAGAAGATGACATAGCATGCTTGTAAGTTTTGGGAATAAAAATAGAAGACAAACAACAAATACATGAAAAGATGATGAAGCACGATGTAACGAAACATAGTTAGAAATGGGATGCTTATTCTTTGTGGTACAAATGCGTTGTCTTTTCTGAGAGCAATAGGAAGATCATCTGGATCTGTGGTGATGGGAGCAGAAACCTCAGGCACGGAAGATGATTGGTTGAAGGCTAAATTCTGCAGAACTACTGGCCTGTCCTTGGATCTCTGATAAACCTGTAAATGGAAAATGGAGACAAAAATTGATTCATGAATGACCGGAAGTGGTATGGAAGATATCAAATCTGTTGTAAAAGGAATACAACGGTCTCCTGAAGGAAAAAAGGGGTAGACTCAAAGAATGTAACATCCGCACTGACATAATATTTGCGTGACTGTGGACTGTAACAACGATAACCTTTTTGAGTACGGGGATAACTAAGAAAGACACACTTCAGAGATCTAGGAGCCAACTTATCTCGATTAGGTTTCAAGTTATGAATAAAAGCGACACACCCAAACACTCGAGGAGATAAGGAAAAATGTGCGACATCTGTATGTAATATGGTAAATGGAACTTTGTTATTTAATACAGATGATGGTATGCGATTAATAAGATAATATGCAGTAAGAACGACATCTACCCAATACTGTTTAGGGACATGCATATTGAACATGAGAGTTCGAGCAACATCTAAAATGTGTCGATGTTTGCGTTCGGCTATACCATTTTGTTGAGAGGTGTGGACACAACTGGTTTGATGAATCATACCACGATCAACACAGAAACTGTTCACAGAAGATTGAGTATACTCCAAAGCATTATCAGAACGCAGAATTTTGATACGTTTATCAAACTGAACATAGACTTCATTATAAAAGGCAGATAACACATTTGGAAACTCAGATCTTTCTTTTATTAAATAACACCAAGTCATTCCGGAATAATCATCAATAAAAATAACAAAATACTAAAATCTTTTTGGACTTTTGACTCTAGACGGACCCAAAATATCAGAATGAACAAGATCAAAAGACTCTAATTGACGACTCTCACTACGACGAGGAAAGAAATTACGGTGATGTTTGCTTAACTGACAAGCCTCACATTCAAGATTAGAAACATGACTCAAACTAGGAACAACTTGACGCAACTTAGCCAAAGACGGATGTCCCAAACGATAATGCCACAGCAACGGAGAAGTAGAAACAAAAGTGAAGGCCTTTCCAGGTAGATCCAAGTAGTACAGTCCATCTTTTTCATGCCCCGAACCAATATCTTCTTCGTCCTGAGGTCCTGGAAAACATACGAATTGGGAGAAAATATCACAGAACATTGAAGAGATTTGGTTAACTGGCTCACAGATAACAAATTAAATGGAAAATTAGGCACATATAATGAATCAAATAATGATAGTGATTGAGTAGGGTGAATGACATCTTTTCCAAGCACAGGACGAGTAGACCCATCAGTCAAGATAATATTATGTTTCATGGAACTACGATTATGAAAGATAGATGTTATACCAGACATGTGAGAGCTTGCTCCTGAGTCGATGACCCAAGAGGTGGATGGTGACTGGGTTGCCACAAAAGTAGGATTACCTATATGTGCCATGGTTGCAGTAGGTTGGGAGGTGGTACTAGCAAGCGCGTTCAACTTCTGGAGGATATGTTGAAATGGAGATGAGGTATCGGACGTTGAAGTCTGATTGAAACCCGAAGTATCATCTCTGGGAGCAGAAGTGGTGACCTGGGACTACATATTTTCATCATGCACTTGATGTGCATATTCTGGTTTGTCCCACTTGTCCCAACAATAGTCTTCTATATGACCGAGCATTCCACAATAGTTACACTTCCGTGGTTGACCACGACCACCACCACCACCACCGCGGCCACCACGACGACCATTGTCTCTACCACCACTGCCTCCTCCTCGACCAAAACTACGACCACCATCTCTACCGCCACGACCAATACCACATCCACCACCACGACCAACAACACTAGAAACTAGGACAAAAGAGTCAGTACTCACCACAGAATTCTGTCCCAGAAAGCAACGATTGAGACGGGAGAAAGTATCTGCCACCGTAGGTAACTCCTCTCCAGCAAGGATTTGAGCTTTATAAGGTTCGAGCGCAGGATCCAAGCCGGCTAGGATAAGTGAAACATAAAACTTTTCCTTCTGTCTCCGATCTTCCTTCAAATCAGTATTAACATGATGATATTGAAGCAGTTCCTCCCACAAAGCCTTCTTTGAAGCCAGATATTCATTCACATGCTTTCCATTTTGCTTTGTATTGAACAATAACTCGTACAACTCATAGATACGGGTAACGTTTCGCATCTGCGAATATGATTCTTCCAGAGATGTCCAAATCTATTTGCTTGATTCACACCACTGAACATTAGCAGCGATATGTGGTTCCATACTATGCCACAACCATGACATAACGTATGTATCTGCACTCATCCAATCTTCATACTCAGCGGACGTTTCAGGCAGGGGTTCTTCCATCAAAAACTTCAACTTTTTCTTCACCTTTAACACCACTTTGATAGACTTGGACCAGACAAGGTAGTTCGCACCATTGAGTTTCACCGCTGTAATCGACTTTCCCAATTCATCATTATGAATAACAGTAAAATGAGAATCACCTCCACTACCACCACTATTAACCTCGCTAGAAGATTCGGTCCCCACCATACTTGCAGATGCAACAGAAAGACGAGATCTTTGAAACCCTAGATCTCACAACGAACCTCAACCGACGACGAATAACTAACGGAGATCTGTAGAAACTCTAGATCTCATAAACGAACCACGAGCGACCACGAACAACGAACGACTAACGGCGAATCATGAAAAGTAGACGAAAAATAGCAGATTTTTTTTTTCTCGGGCTGCCGCCCCGAACCCTGCAATCAGGGGCTACCGCCCCCGAACCCTTGTAGAACTCACGGCTGAGTTCAATCGGCCCTGTCGTGGATGGGATGTACAGTACTTACAAATATATGCTCTGATACCAAGTTAAGTTTGGAAATAGAGAGGAGAAGGAAAAGTAGGAGAAGAGAGAATATGAGAAAGGAGATTGCAAGGACCTTAAACCCTAGGTTGTATCTCATGTCTATTTATATTGATATGCAATACACCAACAATTACTATTGTACCCTCATATGATAAATAACAAAATAAAATAACTCTAACAATGGGTTTTAGTCTAAACTATATATATACAATTATAAAACTTCCCAGTGTTATAACCCTCTAGTATAAGTACTAATACCGTCAGTAATATAATTAGACTATTGTAATATATACTAGAAATTTTTCTAGTGCTACCCTGCTAACAGTAATAAAAAAAATAATGAAATGGGAGGAGGTTTACAGTTGTCTTTATGATTGGTGTAATTGATTGATGATAGCATGTTCATTCCAACAATTGTCATGTACAAGTGTCCATATTTTGTGATATTCAATTGACTACCCTTTTCATCATGGCTTATTTACTATCTAGAGCTGTTTATCCCTCATTTTTTTGCATAACTAAAAAGTGATGCCTTGTTTTCCACAGGACACAAGTTTATCTGCGTCGGGGTCTCATCGTAGTTCTGACTCAGGAGATAGTTCCATAGGGAGGTTAAACTTTTCTCCCAGAAATGTTTCAAACGGTGGACCATATGTGGGACGGCAAGATTCAGCTGGTTCCCATAATAATGATACTCATAATGTGGGTCCTGGTGATGATTCACGATCAAATCCATCATCCTTCAACTCTAGGGCCTCAGGCTCCTCCACTCCAAACCGGTGGCAGGAGTTTGCAGTGCGAACTTCTTCTCACGGCCTTGCTTCCATCTCATTAAGGCCCCCCAATTCTCCAAAAGATTTTATTGAGGCAGCTGAAGAGACAATTGAGGAACTCCAGGATGAGGCTAAGATGTGGGAGAGACATGCTCAGAAGTTGAAGATTGATCTTCAGAAGTTAAAGAAGGAATGTTTAGAGAAGTCCAAGCATGAGGCGGAATTGGATATGGAGCTTTCTGCTGCATACTCAGAATGTGATTCATTGAAGAAAGAGGTTGAACAATTGAAATCATCATTAAAGGAGAAAATGACAAAACAATCTTCCAGTGAAACATCTAAGATCGAAGATTTGTTACAAGTGCAAAAGGAATTGGAAGACGAGGTGAAGTTTCAGAAAGAATCCAATGCCAACCTAAGTCTACAGCTGAGGAAAACCCAAGAAGCAAATATTGAATTCGTCTCTATTATTGAGGAGCTGGAGGAAACTATAGAGAAACAGAGATTGGACATGTGTAACAATCTACAAGAAAGTCCTGTAAGTGAAACTGAAAGGAACATGAGGAGTCCAATGTTGTCAGATATTGAAGCAGAATGGGCAAGTAAACTCTCTGCTAAAGATGAAGAAATCACCAAGTTGGAGGAGAAGGTAGCTGGGTTCATTGCTCAACAGCCTAGCGAAACAGTTTCAGATCAAGTCCATCATGATCTAATAGAAGAAATTGAGGATTTAAGAGCTAAAGTGCAAGAGTTAGAAAGAGATTGTGCTGAACTTACAGAGGAAAACCTAGAACTTATGTATAAGATGAAGGTATCAGGGAAGAACACCAAAGGAGGGGATTATCACGATTCTGGCTCTGAAATCAGTTTGCTTAGATCACAAATATGCCAGCTTGAAGAGGAGCTCAGACGAAAGGAAATGCTGAAAGAAGGTCTGACAGAGACATTAACTTTCCAGATAAAAAATCTTGAGAAAAAATGTGCTGATCTTGAGCTTGAACTGCTGTATTTTAAGGATCGAGCTTGTGATCTTCAAACAAAGCTTAGCAGATGCCAGACAGATGTAGAAGAGAAAACAATAGAGCTAATTGAACTGCAACAAAAGTTTGAAAGTTCCGAAGTCGCTGACTTTAAGGGCATCACTGCCGTTTGTGAAAGGAGAGAGATGAATGATGAAGATCAAGAGCAAGCTAGTAAAATAAAGGTGGATTATGAGTCTGACTTGGAGGAGCTGAAGGCTGTGTTTTCATTAAAAGAAAAGGAGGTTGATGTTCTAAACTGTACCAAAGAGGAACTGGAAGATCTGATTATAGATATACAAAGAGAAAAAAGTCAACTGGAAGAAAATCTGGCAAGTGCAGTCAGGGAAAATAATATAACCTCTAAG
This sequence comes from Iris macrosiphon, assembly GCA_036927795.1. Lineage (NCBI taxonomy): Eukaryota > Viridiplantae > Streptophyta > Magnoliopsida > Asparagales > Iridaceae > Iris > Iris macrosiphon. The sequence continues at coordinate 202,965,220 of JAYESA010000002.1, read as the reverse complement.
CGTTTGGAAGATGTGCAACATGACCTGATGCTTCTTACTAGTAGTGTAGATTCTCAAGCGTCCTCTAATAAGATCCTTGAAAGGAACTTAATGGAACTCAAAAATTGCAAACATGAATTGGAGACACATATATCTGATATAGAGGAAGAAAATGTACAATTATCTGAGCGTATATCTGGGTTAGAAGCTCAATTAAGGTACCTGACAAATGAGAAGGAGTTAAATAGACTAGAACTGGAAGATTCAAATTCTCTTGTAACAGATCTTAAGAATGAAGTTGCACAACAGCAAGCAGAAATGGAATTGCAAAGGGGAGAACTAAAACAGAAGCTGCAAGAAGCACATAAAAGGTTTTCAGAAGCACAGGATGAAATAGAATATCTAAAGAGGTTGCATTCCAAATTGCCATCAACTATTGAGAGTCTTATTGAAGAGAACAGCTCCCTACAGAAATCAAATGGAGATTTACGAAGGCAGAAATTAGAGCTGCATGAGCGTAGTGCATATTTAGAAGTAAAACTGAGTGAATCAAAAAAAATGAATTCCGAGTATATGATGGAAATAGAGAGTTTAGAACTAAAGATTTCTTCACTGCAAAAAGACATTGCATCAAAGGAAAGATCATTGATCTCACAGATAGAAAGTGTGTTTCAAGAGCACAAAGAACAAGAAGAGAAGATAAGCCAAACACGCTTTATGCTGAGGCAGATAGATTTAGAGAAGACAGTCGAAGTGGAGAACCTGAAGAGGGAGATGGCAAGTCTCTCTTTACAGGCAAGTGCAACTCATGATGAACGGGAGAGAATGGCATCAGATGCACTACGAGAAGTCTCCAACCTGCGCTCAGATAAAAGTAGACTCGAGAATAGTCTTCAGGATGCCCATGCTAAGGTCAAGTTACATGAAACTGAGCTACAAACTCTCAGACAGGAGTCAGGCAAGAAGGTCAAAGGGTTGGTTGACTTGCTCAATGCTTCCAAACAGAGTGAGGAGATGTTGATCTCTGACAAGGAGCACATGCAGAGGCAAACAGAACTTGCTAAATCTAGTGAAGATAAATGTAAAAAAAAAGTTAGTGAACTAGAATTAAAGCTCAAAGCTGCTGATTATGAAAAACAACAAATAATTGAAGAAACTTCCAGCATGAAGGTTCAACTTCAGAGGATGGCACATCTTCAGGATGAAATTGTGTCTCTTAAGAGCTCTCTTGAAGTGGCGAAGTTTGAGAGTGGAAAGTTGGAAGAGTCATTGCAGTTGGTATCAGGAGAATGTGAGTGTTTGAAGTCAGAGAGAGTCTTGTTGACAGAGAGAATCTCAAGTATGCAGAAGGGTTTGCATGATGGTGAAGATGGCAGGCGCAGCAGGATTGCCTTGGAAGAAAAGCTTCTCAGGCTGGAGGGTGATCTGACAGCAAAAGAAGCATCATGTGCTCATGAAGCAGAGTTGAAGAATGAAGTTAATCAGATTAAGCGTGCAAATAGTGAATATCAAAGGAAGATACAATGCCTGGAGGAGGAGAATGATAATTTAACTCGAAAAGCTCAGGTGTTGGAGAAGGAGCTGTTTTTGCAGAAAGAAGATATCCAGGACAAGAAATTTAATAAGAAGGTATGCTTTGGAAGTTTATTGATTTTCTGAATTTTTGTTTTATCTCCTTTGGCAGTTTAAATTCCATATCGGTTTTGTACGTTTTCCCATAGTAAGTTGGGGCCTGATTTGCTATGCGATACTTGCTTCGACCACATCACCTTGAGATGGCCTGTTCACAATGAATCCTAGGTAATCTACCCTTGCTAGCCTCATCCCTTATGGTGTTAGCTGGAAATTTAAAATCTTACCTTTCTTCATGAGAAAAGCTAAACTAAGTATAGGCTCTTTTATGTCCCTATTCATTATATCATCGCTGCCTTACAGTTAGCTCCTTCAACCATAACTAAGATGATTCTACTACATTGTATAATGAGTTTCCCATTTTTATAGAGGGATCAAGTCCAAAGAATCTGGAAGCCCCAAAACCAATTCCCTGAATTAAAGATGCTGTACTGAATCTCCATCGCTTTTGCTATTGGAATCTGATGCACTTTCCTGTAAATTCCAAAAGAATTTTGACAACTAGCTTTCTTATTCATCCTTCCATGCATAAAGGCCTATGTTTGTATTCTCCAAATCAACTTCACCCTACTACTACCACTATGTAAATCAGGAAATGTATCCTTGCTTCATATACAGCCAGGGAGCACAGTCATTCCAAATTATTGATGTGTCAGTGTCGGGCACGCAGTTGACATGACACAAACACCCCAAAAATACACTAGAACATGCTAAAATTGCTACCATGCCTGTGTCATGCCATGTCGTATCTGTATCCATTCAACATAGATTTAGGGAGAAGATTATACTGAATAACTTTTTACCTCCCAACTTCGTCATTCTTCTTCTTTTCCTCCTTTTTTTTCTTTTCTTTTTGAGACAAAAAGGTTAAGTACTCATCCAGGAGCACCTGAATGAGAACCGAACCTGATTTGATTAGTATTAACAAAGAGTCAACACATTGTTCTCCCAGCTTTCTAGGCATTACCCCATCTCCAGCTGAACGACAAAGTCTTCCAAAAGTATAACACAATTATTACAAGACCAAAATTTAACTGTTACTACTATTAACTTGTTCCACCGACTTTTAGCTTGAAGTTTCTGCATATCCTTCTTCCATTGATGACTCCCTTTCACAAACTATGTTGCCTTCCATCTTGATTTGTTAACCCCTCATCGCTGCTCTTTGAAGAAAAGGTAGGATCACCTTAGCTCTTTTCTTGGCAGATAGAGAACCTGTCCAAAATTTACACACATTAGTTTATTCATACTATTCTTTTTCTCAAATGAATTCATATTTCTTTCTGACCAGAATATCCACACATATGTTGCCATTGTGACTCATATCTGGCTAACCATTTCACTGATTCCTTTTATATGACCAACATATAGTGGAAGACTCCATTACTTGATTGACTTTGACCTTATACCTTTTCAAAGCTAATGAACTCCTCTCAGCATTGCAGTTTCTGCTAAGGAACAATTATGCTTGCAATTAGTTGGGTTGGTTTCAGGACAAGTTGGGATGTCTCAATGTTCCTTCAACCCAATTCTTACTCTTGCAACCTTTTTAATAATTGTGCTGTGTCGTAAGTTGCTTTGGGTGACATTATTAGACAACAAATATGAAATATTATTTAGACCTTGACCTATTGGCATAATGGCAGCTGACTTACCGACGGAACTGCTGAGTCACACCATGCCATAATTATGATTTGTCCTATGACTGAATCACTCTGATAAAAAAGTTAAAAGCCCAATACAAGGCCGGCATCTGTTTTGTATGGGATATATATGTGGAAATGCTTTTATGACCCAGATCTGATTACAGCAGACAGGAACCTGCTAAGTTCGTGTCATGTTCAAGTTGCATTTTCTTGTCGGACTGAAATTGCCACAATTGTGAATGACTGTCTTCCCTACAATTATTCCATCAGGCTACTCGGTAAAATATCTCACTGTTGAGGAATGTCTTTCCCTTCTGCAAAAACAAGTCTTTCAAGCCGTAAACATTGGTCATATGTGATATTACTGGGAAACTTTAGACCTTTATAGGTCTAGCTATGCGTTGGATTGAAATGTATACCATGTATGTGATAAAGGGATCTGAAAATAGTGAGCATCCTTGCCTCAACCCTTTCTAATGAAATTTGTACAAAGGATCCTCTTCTCATTACAAAAAAAAACAGTACTGTTGCATGCTTCATGACCCATTCCATACCCTTCAGGTCCCATCACCTATACAATATTCTGTAGGTTTATCCAGCTTACATTGTGACTAGTATTCTAAAGATCTACCTACTAAGTATATCATTGAAGCGTTGGGTTTCTAGAATAAAGAATCTCGGAAAAGAAAACTGAATTGGATGTCCCCCCGTTCACAATCTGGAAACCTGGACTCAAAGCTTCAGAAAAGGTTCCCCATTTTTCAGCTTATAAAACCAAATCTCAACAAATAAAAACCATTTCTATCAGCTGTAAGCGTATTTCAGCAATGAATCAATAATTCTAGCACTGTATACTCTCAGAATATAAAACTCAGAAACCAAATAGGAATTTTTAGGCTTTAAAGCATGCAAATCTTAGAAGGCTACTTATCTCCAAACAGTAACAGGGGAAGATGAGGGTTCTCTTAGTTTATTTTTTTTAAATTGCATTAAACAAAACCAGAAAAGTGGAGAAATATTGAGATGGAGTTACTGGTGGTTGAGAAATAAAAATAACACCCTAATATTGAAGATAACTGGAGAGAAGCATCTCTCTCAATTGCTCTCGTCAGCCAGCCACAAACATTTCAAAGATTTCCAAATTATGGATTGTATGGTTCAATTAGGGCTAATTCAATTATGGATTGGCATTGAATTAGCATCCTCTACTAATCTCCAAAATGATCAGAACTCTACTTGAATTCTAATCACTGAGGTCAGAACATACCACCAACCTTAAAGGTAGTCAGGGTTAAGCATTGATAGGACTACATTATAGAGCTGACTGAACATTATAAACCTGCTGATGAGTGCTGACCCATTGGACTGAAAACTGAAACAATGTCTTCAACCTCCATAGTCCGCAGTAAATGTATGTCTAAATTGAAATCTGATAGCATTAATCCTATCAACTTCAAAATGCTTCAAGTCTAAACAATCTCCAATAAAATAATAATTAAATTAGGACAAGTAATCCAGCCTATCTACTCTTAATTGATTAAGCTATTATTTTGAAGGTTTTCTACCTGGTTCTATAATTAGCTATTAGTGAAGTCAACCCCAGTCAAGAACATTAGTCCAGTCAAAAGTAAACCTTTTTTGTTTGACATCTCACCATTGGATGGCGACTAATTTAGCTTCGTAACTACAGAACATCTAACACAATGGTCAAAAACAAAATATTACTATTTTGTGGAGGTTGGAAGCCACTCAGCATCAAATATGCACTTGCCAAGCCTCCTTAGTAATAGTATACAACCAGTTCTTTTCTTAACAATGACGACGTCTACTTTCCAGACTTTCTAATATTGGTAGAAAGCATTAGCATCCTAATAGCCAGTAATTACTCTTTATGGCATTTGTAGTCTTTTAGAAACGTGGATGAGATCCCACCAGCCTCGTCTTTCAAAAAGGAGTCTTACTGCCTTGCTCCCTTGCTCTTACTACAAAGATTATCTATTATAAATTTACATGAATTAATTGTTTCTACCTGTAAGTTTCTTAGCTCCTAACTTTTATAATTTGATGGGTTAAACATACAAGTGTGGTTTCCTCTTCCTCAATTGAGCCAATTACATCTGGCCCTCCTATTCTGTCATTGCATAACAATCAGTAGCCAGTCCTGAATCAGCTCAAGCCTTTAGCAGTTCATTGGCTTTTGTAGTCATCATACTTCCCCTTTGGGTCATTCCTAGTGGGGGGCTTAGTGCTTGTTGCAATTTCAGCATCCTTCATTGTCAGGATTTCAGGAACTTTTACTTCTCCAAAGCTTCTGTAAATGGTCCCCATTTAATATTCACATTATCGAATCATCAGAGTAGTTTTAGCCCTATACTAAACATTTGACTATTTTCAAATGCATGATGGTAGGAGAGAAATACAACTAGCAGTTGGGGAACAACTCCCGTCCAACCAGGAAGTATGAAGTCGTATATCGATGTTTCCTTGCTGATCTTATAGACTGCTGAGTGCTCCAATTGTCCCCTATGATTATTCTTCTATCAAACTTGAGTACATTTGTCTTCCAGCCTTTAATGTGAAAAGTCTATGTCGCAAACAGCACAATACTGACACGACATCGATTTTTCTTGTGTTTTTTGGAGTGTCCTTGTCTTTTTCATACGTGCCTGCCTCGAAGCGACACAGACATAGCTGACTGTTGGAGTGCCATGCTTCCTAGTAAAAAAAATGTAAGGTACAAACGGAAGGTTCGGGAGCCCAATGGTCGAGGCCTTTGGTAGGTGAAGGGCAGGTCCTGGGTTCTGTCCCTGGGGGTAGTAAGTGAGCAGCCCTATAGTCTCAAAATTAAAGAATCGTAAAGTACTGTGAAGTACTTTATCTAGGAGGGGGTACCGGTTTCAGGTATTGATACTCCTTGGGTACTCCTGGGTATGTACCGCATGAGTACCCAAAATTTATTTATCTGTATTCAATTTTAATTTTGGGTACTTTGTCGGTTCTTTGTTACATTGTAGGTATTTCTAGTACAAGCCATTGGATATGACCTTACCCTTTAAAATATAGCTTTAGTGCTTTTGTTTTAGGGATCAAACTTTATTTATTTTTAAACATAAAGTACATTGTTTTCAGACTAAAATTAATGAGTATTGTTTAGAAATTTAGACTATTAGCTTTGCTTTATATATATATATATATATATATATATATATATATATATATATATAGTCGTATTGACGTACAGGATACATACCATATCAGGTACTCGTACTGGTACCTATGCTTCATTGGTAAGGTAGTTCCATTTTGTCAATTCTGTGCTTACTGCTTTTGATGTTTTAGAAGGTTGATCTTTGTAAAATGTGTATCTGAAATTTTGTATGGGAACATTTTGCCTTTCTGCATTTGGTTGCTCTTTCTTTTACAGGGTGACAGTAAGCTGCATGATATGGAAGCTGAGATTCAAGAGCTTCATGCTAAGATTCGCATACTTGAAGCTGAGCTTGCAGACACTCTGGAGAAGAACAGCATGTACAGGACTCAACTTGAAGGGTATGTTGAATTTATATGCATTAGTAACTGTGTTTGTTCCTATTCTATTTATATGCACTTGATGTAAAAAGGTGATTCAGTAAGAAGATGGAAAACTATATTCTCTGAAGTAGATATTGTCCTTCAATCTCATAGGTAAACCACTAAATGACTGGAGTTCTTGAATTAAGGTATAATACAAGAATATTGTTGTCAATTTATATGTTTCTTTTCAACATGTTGACCGCATGTTAGTGACTAGAATCAAATGAGAGCCTCAATAGTATAACATTAGTAAATCTCTCTCTATATGTGTATGTTTCTATATACTGTAGAAGATAAGGAGACCTCACTAGAAGTATCTAGAAAGGGAAAAGAATAAACATTCTTCTACCAAGATAATAATATGTTATACATGAAAAATATTGTCAACTTCTTAGCCGGAGAGAAATTAATTATTTCTCTCAAAAAAGAGGAATTAATTATATACAGAGAGAGATCCTTTTAAAAGTGACCGCTAAAGTTGTTAAAGTTCCAAAAGGAGATCTATTGGCAGATCACTTATCTTGGATCACGTACAACCTCAGTTTTCTAGCATGCCTTGAATGGTAAGCAGTAAGAAGTTTATAAGTTGAGAGATTATCTGCATTGATTTCGAGCATAAAATTACTAGAATCCCAAATATAGTGTGTTTGTGTGTGTGGAGTGACCAAGTTTAAGTGTAGAGTTTTGTCATCTTTGTGTCAGAGGAACGTGTATTTCTCATAGATTTGGATTGGTATAAAATTAGGATCTATATTTAAGGTGTTGCTAGGATGGAGTTTTGGTGGCATAAAGAATAAATAAGCCCGATACCAGTTGATAGTATTGACTCCTGTTAAACCTGGCCTAAACCGAGAGTTCCAGGTTTTAAGCAAACTGCCAATACAGTGGCTGGTTGGAATGGGTTCTCACAGTTCGCTTTGATTTGACTATATTATTATCTTTGATTGCATGTGTGATTAGTGATCTTTTGGGCCTTGGGCCTTTAGCAATAAAATAGAAGACTAGGGGTTACGGGATGATTTTATTGCTAAAAGAGAACCCTGGAACATAATCTCAAAACATTAATTGTATGTTGTTCAACATATTCAGGTGTAATTCACACTTCTCTCACAAACGTCACCATCAGTAGATTTGCAAGATGATAATTTCAAAATTGTTGCTAGCGGTGTTCGTGTGCCATGGTGTCTTTGTTAACATCCTAGTGGTAAAGAAGTAAGAAGTCATTTATTTATGTTACTAGAAACAAGGCAAAGTCGATGAGGTTTATGTCTAAAGTATTTCACAGAAAGGAGCAGAAGTAATTACACATTTTATTCTGGAATTTCTTTAGCAGAGAAAAGTAACAAATTCTGTCATGAGACAGGAGTGTGAATTATACATTTTAAGTTTCAGGTGTAAATGGAAGCAAGATGCTTCTTGGCTATATGAGCTTAAATTGCTTGTAGCTAGAAGGTAGGTCTACCTACTTGACAACTAGCCGTCTAGGTTTTATGATACGACCTTCTCATGCTCATGAAAACTTCGTCAAATTTTTTTATCTATCTTATGCTCTTCTAGCCAATGTCATTCTAATGGGAGAAGGCTTAGAGAATGATGATGATGATTAAAATGGAAGATAGAAGGTCGAGATTCTTTTCTGTCTAAAACTGGAGCTGTGGTGAAGATGGAAGATAGAAGGTCGAGACTCTTTTCTGTCTAACACTGGAGCTGTGGTGAAGATGGAAAATAGAAATGAACACCATCAGTAGGATCCTAAGGACGAAATCAAACTGTCAAGACACCCGTTACATTTTTGTTATAATTCTTGGATGTTTGATGACACATATGTACACACCCAGCAAGGAGGTCACAATATACAAGGGGATATATTTTCATATTATTACTTTGTGGCATATTCAAAACTATAATTTGTTATGGGAATTGTGTTTATAGCATTTAATTATTAAGCATAAGAGTCTTGTCGCTTCCTATATCTATATAAGAATCTAGAGTAATTGCTAAGAGCATAACCTATCTCATTTGCACGTGAATTACAAGTTTGCTTGATTCAAATAAATTGTAAAGTACTTTAAGGATTTCTCAATTACTTCATATAGTGAAATTATGATGATCTAGTTGGTACTCTTCTGATATACCAACTCCTACACCATAAAAGTCACCTCATTATGATGCTTTGTAGATACTGAATGTTTCCTAAAGAATAGGTAATGCAACAAAGTCTTTTCTACATTGGTCAGGTTTCAATGAAGCATTAGGATGTACCAAATTTATATCTGAATACTAATGTACCCTTTCCTCACTTGTTCAGCAGATATCTTGCTGGAAAGCAAAGTAGCGAGTCTGAAGGATTCAGGAAGAGTGTCGGTGAGAACGACACGATGTTACATCAGGCTAGCAAAGTGGCTTCATTAGAGGCAGAGTTGAAGGACATGAAAGAGCGCTACTTGCATATAAGCCTTCAGTATGCCGAAGTAGAAGCTGAACGTGGAGAACTGGTAATGAAGCTCAAGTCCATGTCAAAAGGAAAGAAGTGGTTCTCATGAAGGGAGAAGCTCCCTCTTTTAAGTAAATTATTTTTTGCAAAATTTTCTTCTTCTTCTTCTTCTTCTTCCATTGTTGATATGTAAATTATGTCTTTAAGAAGAATCGACGTTAGTGCTGGCAACCTTGTCATAGAGACCTGTTTAGTCGAGATGGAAGCAGCTGCTTGCTGCCCCTGCCCATCAGATACTTGAATTCTAAAGGTATACTATCAAAATTGAATAAAGTTATAATGGTTAATAAGAATCATATTCCTGAGCCATTTTTGGTTAAATTAGTGGGCATTCTGAATAGGGACCGTCGACGGTTTAGCCCATCTAATTTGTAAATGGTCTTGATTATTATTATCAGTGAACAAAACTTAGAGAACCTGTATTTCAATTTGGATCATCTCTGCAACAATCTCAAATGTTGAAAATGTTTCGGAATGCCCTGTATAGGAAAACTCAAAATTGTTTTATTCCATGTTTAGTCAGTCTTCTCCACATATATATATATATATATATATATATATATATATATATATGGGACGGAATATTACATCAAATTATTATAATAATTATTACACTAAACAATCTTAACCACATATTTATTTCAATCATGTTATAAATCATCCCATAAAGTAGGTGCAAAGTCAGCATATTTTATAATCACATATTTCAAAAAAATGGGTGGCTGAAATTGCTTGATGCAATAATCCTTGATGCAATATTCCTTCCCTGTATATATATACACGGTTAGTTGTATTTACGGGATCCTTACGGGATGAAGTGATAAAGGGCAATGCTATGCCTACAACCAAATGCTTACAACCTTTTTACAACCGTTACGTGGCGGCCGTCCATTGGAGGAGGAGGGAGAGGTGAGATCCGGTGGCTGTTCGGGTGGCCTCCACGTGACCAGAACGTCACATGACGGTCGTTCATTAGGAGAGAGATGTGTGTGTGTTGAGAGGGTTGTAAGCATTTGGTAGTAAACTTGGCATTATTGAGTGATAAAAGGCGAGAGAGGAATGCTGCCACCACCTGTGGGGCTCCTCATACTATAATTTCTTTTTATTGTCTTCACTTTCTTCCTCCGCCTTCTCCTCCTCCTCCTCCTCCTCTTCTTCTTTCACTCTTACACTTTTCACTTTCTTTTGATGACTGGCGCACATGAGGAAGGGGACTGTTGCTGTTCATGGCAATGTCGGCGACTTTATGGATGTGCTGCTTGGTCTTGAGAAGGAGAAGAGGCTCTCTGATTCTGACATTGTTGTTGTTCTCTGGGTGAGTTCTATATATGTACATCATCATTGATCATCTCTAATGTCATAGTCTTTAACTATTTTATTTGAAACTCTTCAATGAATGCCTTTCATATGAAGCTACTCCAGTTGTTCTTATCAATAGTGATAATTTTGACTTAAATGCCTCCCATCTTAGCCACAGCAACAGCGGAACGCACCGAGCAGATCGTACCCCTCGTTGACCATCTCCTCCAGCTCGGCTCCTTCCTCGCACCCTTAGTCGAACCTCCTTCCGAAATGCAACACCCTCTTGATCGCAACATCTCCGTCTCTCCCCCATCGAATTGTCTTGAAAACGAAACGCGGAAACCGTTTTTCAAATCAGAGAGTACCTGCAAAAGAATCGAGCAAAACGCACAAACCAAAAAACGCCAAACACAAATCGCAAACACATAAATTTTTACGTGAAAAATACAAACGAAAAAAAACTACGGGACATCGTAGTCCAACCCTGAAGAACCTCCACTAATGTAATAAAGAGATCACACCCTCTACAAGCTTCTCACCGATTCAACACGGATCACCGCAACTATTTGGAACAGAAAATAGATTACAACCACGAAGAAAAAAAAGACAATGAAAAATATCCCAAATTGATCCCCTTCTCCGAAACGGTATCAAATACTTTTCTCCTCTCAAAAGTTGCAATGACACTTTTGCCACATTTTTTTCTATTATTTTTTTCTCATGTTGTTATATATTGCATGAGCCATTGTATAAACCCTTGCATGAATTAGAATATCTATATGAAAAAATATATATGGAAGCCAAAAATATTTATGGAAATCAAATTACATTCAATCATATATTTAATGGAAATCAAATAATAAATTAGCTTGCCATAAATTAAAAATCCAATTATATGGAAAGTTAATATATGAAAGATACAATCATAAATATATAATTAAAGTCAAAGATAAAAAACTAATATAATATTTGTTTACCATAAATGTTCCAATACACGACGCTCGATAAACTTTTCGAGCTTTTTCGACACATGGATGGAGCTCGTCGTACTCCGGGGTATTCTCAACATAGGTTGGGAACCCCACCCACTCCAACAAATCTTCCCATTCACAACTATGTGGAGGGGGTCATCATCCCAACGATCCGCCTGCATTACTCAAACTTTTTCCTTGGAAGAATCTTTGTGAACATGTCTCCTCCGTTGTCATCTGTATGAACATTCTCAAGCGCCGCTTCCTTCTTTTCCACAACATCCCGTATCCAATGATACCGGGTCTCAATGTGCTTGGATCGGCTATATGAAATATCTGGTTCTTCACAAGGTGAATAGCATTCTGACTATCGCAAAGCAAATGATACTGCTCTTGCTTTAGTCCAATTTCCTGCAACAGCTTCTTCATCCACATCAACTCCTTGCAAGCCTTCGTTGTCGCAATGTATCTGCCTCTTTCATCGACAAGACAACACACTTCTGCAACCGCGACTGCCATGATACTGCTCCACCAGCAAACATCATCACATATCCCGAAGTCAATCGCCTCGTGTTTACATCTCCAGCCATATCGACGTCGGTATACCCAACTAGCTTCGGCTCGTCACCACCAAAAGAAAGTCTCCAATCGTCAGTGCCCTGAAGATATCGTAGAATTCACTTGACCGCACCCCAATGTACCCTTCCAGGATTGGAAGTATACCAGCTAACTGTACCAACTGCGTGAGTGATGTCTGGCCTTGTACACACCATAGATACATAAGACTCCCTACAGCTGAGGCATATGGAACCCGCTCCATATCTTCCTTCTCGTCCTCGGTAGATGGACACTGCTCCTCAGTGAACTTAAAGTGAGCCGCAAGGGGGTTACTCACTTTCTTCGACCTGTCCATCCCGAAATGCTGAAGTACCCGGTGAATGTACTTCTTTTGGAACAAGTGTAGCAGCTTGGACTCTTTCTCTCGGCTGGTCTCCATCCCAAGAATAGTCTTCGTTGCGCCCAAATCCTTCATAGAGAATGTCGCGCCCAATTGGCGCTTCAACTCTGCTATTCTAGTGGCATTCCGACCCACCAGTAGCATATCATCAACATAGAGCAGTAAAATGATGAAATCATCCTCGGCAAAGTACCTCACAAATACACAGTGGTCCGACGTCGTTCGTGCGTAACCATGCTCCCCCATAAATGACTTGAACTTTCTGTACCACTGCCTCGGAGCCTTTTTCAGACCATACAAACTCTTCCTCAACTGGAAGACCAAGTGTTAAGAATACATAGAATAATCATTATCACGCAAGCCTTTTCCTACCAAATGGGGTCAGGTAAGTTACAAAAAAAGTAGAAGGCTCCTCAGAAAGAATGGCCAAATTTTTGTAACTGGATGATATTCCAGTACTTAGATTAAAATATAATTGTGTGTTAATATCAATTCTCTTATACAAGTGGCTGATGTTCCAACTTTCACATTAAGATCAATTGTGTTTGCTCTTTCTCTCAAGTAAACTTTAATAGGGGTTCTTCACATGTACCCTCAACCCTCCTCCAAACTTTAATCATTCAATTCATCATGGACGAGGGTTGAACCATCAGATTCCATCACCTTCCCTTAACAGCATCGACTAGCTTCAAAAAAGAAGGGGTATAAAGTATAGAGTTCATTACTTTTTTAGTAAACTTCGCGTGCATACAAGCTAGGGTGAGAGAGAGTGATGGGTCAGTATGCATGCATGTTTGATTTACAGAATTTGTAAAATATGTTAAACTAAATAGTCATGTGATGTACTGCAAAAAATATAATATAACTTGCATTCTTGCAATATTCCTACATGTTAAGATATTAATTTCACAATGGTAAATATCTACATCCTCATGATAGAATTAAACTACAATATATACTTTTGTAAGCATCAGATTACAAAAGATGGTGTATATATTGATCACTTAAGACATACAGATGAGCTGTTATTGTTAGAAGAGTGCCAATGTTATTTTCAAATGTCATCTATAAAGAGAATTCCACATTAAATGTACCAATTTTACACATTTTCTTACCACTTAATATTTAACTTCATAGTAGGGATCTAGACTAAAAAAATTTGCACACAATATTTTATTCCCCTTAAGTTTGTATCCTCTTTATTACAACAAAATCAGATTTAAGAGAAATACAGGCGCAATAATCTCCTGCAACAGCTAACTTCATTCGCATGTTACATACAAAAATGTATATCTAATGATCCACCCAACTCATATAGTATCAGAAACTCCAACAGAAACAATATTTGTAGTATGATGAACCCTAACCCCAAGTCAAAAATCCTAACCCTAACCCTAACCCCAGGTCAAAAACTCTAACCCTAACCTTAACCCTAGGTCACGTGTGTGTGTCGTGTCAGTGTCTGTAACGTGTGTGTGTCGTGTCAGTGTTAGTGCCATGTGTGTCTTGTGAGAGAGAGAGAGAGAGAGAGAGAGAGTTAGGGTTTACCTAGAGGCGGAGGAGGCGGAGGAGGGGGGAGGACGCTGCCGGAGGGGGGAGGACGCGGCTGGAGGGGGGTCGCCGGGAGGGAGGAGGGGGCGCCGGAGGGAGGAGGGGAGCCGGAGGGGGAGGACGCGGCTGAGGGGGGTCATCGGAGGGAGGAAGGAGGAGCCGGAGCTGGAGAGATCGAGAGCGGGTTTGAAATTTGGGAGAGGGAGAGGGATAGATCGAAGAAAATGGGGGGAATCAACCATAAGTAAAAAATTTAGCGACGTTTTAGCGACACCAATAATGACGTCGCTAATTTAGAATTTAGCGACGTTTTAGCGACGCCAATAATGATGTCGCTAATTTAGCGACGTCTTAAACGTCGCTGATGACGTCGCTAAATGCCCAAAATATATACGTCGCTAAAAATGTCGCTAAACGTCACTAAATAAAACATATTAGCGACGTTTAGCGACCTAAATTGAACTTATAGCGACTAGTCTTTTAAAAACTGAATAAAAGTCGCTAAACGTCGCTAAATGTCGCCAATTAGCGACGTCTAGCGACGTTTTTACATGGAGTCGCTAAATTAGCGACGTTTTTACATGGAGTCGCTAAAAAATGTCTCTAATCCCGCTTATTCTAGTAGTGCAAGATATACGGGACATGAGCTGACACTGGAGCAGTACTGGCACAGAGGACGAGGTTGTGCCAGAGGATTTTTCTGAGTATTATGTTACATACTCAGTTATTTATGCTTACAATTATTTCATATCTTGACTCATGGACTTATGTATTGAGTTATTCTCTTTTCTTATTTTATCGGGTTATTCCCTGAGACACTACATGTATTGAGTTAATGATGGACTATTTTCTTTATCTATTATCTTGATTAGTCTATCATATTAAGTTATGTTTCTTTCTGTGGATGAGATTAGAATTATTCTGTGATAGATGGTGTAGACTGTATTTATATTTATTACAGCTTAAGTGAACTCTAACGAGTCCATTAGATTGGGTTTGTCCATTGGAGTTGTGTTGCTGGCCATTGCCACGTGGCTAGTGTCACGCCCCGGTTCCATGGATAAGGAACCGAGACACGTGGCAATGGCCAACAGTGTACTTCGGCGGGCTTTCCAATCTAATGGGCCCGTCGGAGTACACTTAAGCTGTGAAGTACAATGAATAACCCATCACATAACACAAGTATACTCAATCTAAATCTCATCCACAGGCAGCAATATAAGAGCACAATAGAAGTAAAAACAACGACTAATGTGCAGGAAGGAAAAATCCAAATAAGTATCAAGTACAAATACTAGAGTAGTCACACGGGGACAAATCCGCTAATACAAATGTACTGGAATGAAAGTAAGCAATAAGATAACTTGGGACGACAGCAGGTAACTAGGTAATGATATCGTCCCAAGGAAAGAGTCACTACCAGCGATCAGGCGAAGTCCTCAGGAATGACCTCGTCCTCGGCAGTGAGTACAGCTGCTGGATAGATGCCCGGTCCGTACTCCTCCGGGTAATCCTCGTAGCCTTCACCTGGAAGGGAACCAGGTCCTCAGAGGGACGTAACAAGGTACAGAAAAATAATATGCCAGGTAAACAGATAGTACAAATGCATCAACAGGGTAATCTATCATAACCAAACTAGTGTGACTCAGTTTAAAGACAATGTTCGACGCGTGGGCCGTCCAAAATAAAACCGTAGCTCCGAACACAGAGACACACGGATCGTACCGTAGCTCCGAGCACAGAGACACACGGGTGTTACCACTACACTATAATACAGGATCACTACATATACATATATAAGCGCGTGCAGAGTAGCCCAAACGTCTAGTAACTGTCTTCCCCTTCCCAAACGGTCAACGATTGTGCGTTGAACCTGAACCTCTAACTACAGTCTCGACACACAAAATTAAATCAACAGACGCGACCCTAAGGTCGTCCCAGTCTCTGGTCATGATGTCAGTATCAGAAAACAGGAATCTGGCACGATCACGGTGTATAAGTGTGTCCTGGGGTATCGATGTACTCATGTACGTGCATTGAGGTGCTATGAAGCATCTAGCAATTACACTAAGACGTTACGTCGAATATCAACACAAGTACGCGCACGAAGTACTTAAAGAATAACAATATCTGTAAACTGAAATACAGGGTGGCAAGGTACACTTGCCTGCGTGCGGCTGCTGATGACGGGGATCTGGTACCGCATCCAAGTCCTCAGGTCCCACAGTACCTAGTGAAGAGATACAAACCCGAATTAATAATCTATTTTACGACTCTCAAGGGCAAGATACTAGAGGGCTGACTACAACTGACTAACGGTACGATAGTCCATCAACTAGTCATCTGTATATTCTCCTCGATTTTAATTCTCCGAAAATAAACTAACATTTCCACCATGTACGATACATCCCGATCAGTTGGCTCCAAGGTCAAAACTCTATTCTCCTCGAGCACATATTTTAATTAAATCGCGATAATTTATGTAGAAGCCAACTCTAATTTCCATCCAAATATCACATCTAATTCATCTTTATAAAACATAAGTTACAGGGCCACTACACTAAATAAACCCTAAAATATGCTAACACAACCTCAAGTCATAAAAATCCATTTTCGCATTAATCATCATTAGCCTTAGCCAACTTAAACCTTAATCCCGTAGTTCAAATATTCCACTATACTAATCATTTTTATCATTGCTACGTAAACACTGAAAATATATTAAACTTCATTAAGCACAACCTCAAGCCATGTTCACCTATATGACCTAAAAATTTAGCTAGCATTTCCCATATATAAACATCAACACAACAATTAATAATCTTCAATACTTAACCCTAATCACATATTAAGCACTCCCCACACTATCTATTTATATCACCCTAAATAAATACCACCCTAGCTAGCATTTCACACATCCTCATATATTTAAATCCTTTTTACAAATGATAATCATTTCTGGAATTTAAAAGACAAGAGAGAGGGAAGAGTGAACCTCAACGAGGTCGTCGACGTCGGAGTACGGCCGGTGGAGGGTGGTCGCGGGGTGGTGGTGATGATGGTGGTAGTGGTGGTGATGATGGTGGTAGATGGTGGTAGATGGCCGGAAACGATCAGACGGGGAGGAGGGGAAGAAACTGGCCGGACGGGAAGGCCGGTCGGGGACGCACGGTGGGGTGGAGGAGAACCACAGTGCGGGGTCGGTGGCAGCACAGTCCGGCGGGGTTGGGTTGCTCAGGCCGCGCGGGGGGACGCACAGCCGCGGGGTTGCACGGCGGGGTGAAGGTGATCCCAGCCGCGGGGAAAACTACAGCGGGGTGGGGGCAGCGCTGTCCGGTGGAGCAGTCATTGTGGGCCGGAGCGGCGGCGGCGCCTCGCCGGAGTCGGGCCGGTGTGGCCGTGGGTCTTCCACCGGGAGGTAACACTCAAAGGAAGAAAGGACTAAGGAAGAAGAAGAAGAAAATGCAATGGAGAGTGGAGGAAGAAGTTTGCATGGGGAGTTTTAATGAAGGAGTGAGGAGAGGGAGAGGGGTTTTCCCTTGGGATTAGGGCCGGTTGGAATGTGTGTTGAGGGTGGGGTGAGATGTTACTTTATAGGGGTGTGTGTGAAGGAGATGGAGGGTTGTGATCAACCTATTCAAAATGAATGGTTGTGATTGATCATGAAGAGAAGAGGGTTTCTTCATGAGAGATGAATTGATGGGTGAGAATAGGACCCCATTTTGGGACCTCTCCATAGTTCATGGCCAATAGGGTGGTGTAACATAAATTCAATAATTGCAACTTAGTCCCGTAAATTTAGAAAATTGCATGGACACATAAAATGACACAAAAATTGCGGAAAAAAATACGTTTAGAAATTTTCATGGTGAGGGAGGGTTGTGCGTTAGGCACGGGTTTAATTAGAAAGGCATTGGAATTAATTTAGGATTAAAAATAGGATTCGGGCTGGGACCCTAAAAATCTTTTTGCTCCTCTTCTTTCTTTCATTTAATTTTTTCTTAACGTTGGAATTTATTCTGAACGTTACAAATGTTTTGGACCGTTATTTTTGTGTGTGTGTCCAGGTTCATTCGTTTAATTCTCTTGTAACGGCTGAATTAATCGTAAATTAATTCTGACCGTTACACAACTGCATTATATATTCGGTTGTGTTCTTTGCTAATGGGATCAGAAAACAAATCTTTACGAAACCTCTGTCAAAATTCAGTTTTGTGCGATCTTCATCTCCAAGCTCTGGGCAGAGCTAAGTCCTAGTCATTCTCTCCAAGTCGTGTGCGGCAACGAGATACCGGTAGTGCGGGGGTTTTACCACTAGGAGTTTCGGGAACGTCTGCACACAGATCCCGAATAAACTCTTAGGGCAGTGCTTCGTGCACGACTTCCCCAGAGGCCGGTAACATTGTTTAAATTTTATTTTTTGTATTCTTAAATTTTTCAGTAAGTAAAGGACAATAATTCTAACATTCTAAGAGTTTATTCGGAATCTGTGATAATTTAAATAGTTATTAAGAAAATACTTACTGCTGCTTTACTGTTGTTAGAATTAAATCGTTACTATTCTTTTGAAAGCACTTGCTGTTGATTTGTTTTCAAAGCACTTGCTTTTGAATTGAAATAGTTGAAAATACTTCTTGTTGTTCTGTTTTACGAGTTGACAACTGTTGCTTTTTAAGTTGCTTTTTAAATAGTCACTGTTGTTTTGAAAACACTTGCTTTTGAAAGCACTTGCTTATAAATAGTCACGGTTGCTTTTTAAGAATTGAAATAGTTGAAAAAAAAAAAAATATATATTGGCTACTGTTTTTTTATTTTTTTAAGAGTTCAAGTTAATAGTTGATTTAGTAGCAAATACAAGTTGACTGATACATTTTAATCACAACTTAGTATTTTGAAAGCAAATACAACTTTGTCACAACTTAGTATTTTGAAAGCAAATACAACTTTGTCAATTGCAATTTTGATCACTAAACTTCTTTCAGTTGTAACATACAATTTGATTCATTTTAATCACTTAGTATTTTTGAAAGCAATCTAGAACAAAAAGAAAATAGTTTAGTAAAAGAAAATTGCAAATAAAATCTTGAATCTAAACTTTCAAAGTAGAGACAAACTCGGGCACAAGCCGAAAGGGTCCTTCTGTCAACCGGGTGTAAACAACCCTAAGCGACACGGTACTTAAGAGTCTTCGGACCACCGCTAGCTGGGAACCGGCCCCTACAGCTAACCTGATTTGATCAACACTTGGAAAACTAAAGATTTTAAGATTGAATTAGCAAATACCACCTAAACTATTATCTTAGACATTGTTATTAAATAAATTTATATTTTTCAGACCGCAATCATGACTGGAAAGGAGGAATCCTCTACTGCAAAACCTGCTAAGTTTGATGGTTCATATTTCAAGAGATGGCAAAGCCAAATGAAATTTTGGCTCACAACCTTAGGACTTATTTCTGCCATTGATGGGTCCACACCCATTACAAATGATTCTGATGATACCGAGTCTGACATAGGTGTCCACCTCCTCGAAACCAAAAATTCCTAAAGAGATAGACTTCCACTGTTTTCATAGAATTCTAAGCGCATTATCTGAATCCTTGTATGATATATTTTTTGAATACAAGAGCGCTAAAGAACTGTGGAAAGCCTTGGAAGATGAATACGGCTGTGACGATGCCGGAATAGAAAGGTTTAATTCTTCAACCTTTAATAGGTATTTCATGGTAGATAACAAACCAATGAATGACCAGCTCCATGAATTCCAAGAATACCTTAGACATATTCAAGCCAAAGGGACATCTTTCTCCAATGAACATAAAATAGCATGCCTAATTGTCACGACCCGCACCCGGAAATTCGGGCACGAGTGCGTGGTACGTCCAGCCTACGCCGCAGTGTCGGCGGTAGTACGCTGTCTAGGGCATGATCACAGGTGATAAATCTAGCTCATTCACAATAATTAAATAGGCAAGGAAAAATAGCAGGAAAAAGAATGCTAAGATTTCGTAAACTGAATGTGACAACAGATCCGGAGTTTATTACAGGAACAGAAATTAAATCGGGGACAAACCCGATTACTAAGATGAAAGGAAAACAAATAGCTAAATGCTAACTACTCTGCAGGAGTAGTCTCCTGGGTGGGAATCGGCTCTGCAACTGTATCACCTGCTGTCTCAGAGGGTCCATAATAGGTGGAGGCAAGGTTCTCGTCATCGCCTAAACAACGGATCCAGTCAGGAAAGGAGCAAAGTACACAATGCACAACAAGATTTAAACTAAATATTTGTGACAGGTAGAAAATAACTGACTAAACATTATGTTGAGAAATGCGTAAGTAAGTAGTAAAATTAACTGAGACATAATGCTATAAAACAAGACCAGAAGTAAAATATGATTGATTGCTATAAACCAGAAATTCGAGTAAAACAGGAATAAAATGTGACAAGAAATATAACTGTAACAAGACAGGAACTTATGTGCGTGAACTTGTATATTTAGAATACCTAGTTGGCATGTAGGGGTTTATAAGGCTAATAGGGCCGTCATAGACGACTAGTACACAATGACTGCGGGAATAATCAAGTATAAGGCTGATGGTACAATCGCGTACCAACAGCTGGCACACAGTGATTACAGGGGGAAAGGGTAAACTACATGCCTCCTAGTATTCTCCCGCCCGACACGAAAAGCAAGACACGAAATACATTATTCAAGACATGAAATCCAGTGTTCTAACTCTACATATAATCATCAATGGTACAAATAAAGCAGGAAATTTATTTATCACAATATAAAGGTTAAACTTGAAGTGCAGGTACTTGCCTGATGTTTGGATCCCAATATAGTTTGGTGTCTCGGGGAAAATTTCCAGAAATGAGTCCGGATGCTGAAATAGACATTACCATCATGCTCAGAAGATGTCAAATAGCTAAAAACGCCTGTCCTTGGGTCCAATTTGGAGACAAGGGCAAAAACGACAGTTTCGGGTCAAAACGGGGTCCGCATGTGGGCCCGCTTTGCACCGAAAAGCGTGTCAGAGTCAAAGGTCTCCAAATTCACCAAACTCAGTGTCAACAGGTTAGAAACGTTGATACGAACCCTACGGAACTTTCAGAATTGAATTCCGATGAGCCGTTCACAAAATCGCCCGTCGAGCAGGGCCTGTGGGGCCCACGACACGCGATTTTGTCAACGTTCTCAGAATCGAACCAAACTTGACCCACAGGACCAGCGTATCGCTACGAGTCCGATGACGTAAGTTTCGTCTCGATCCGACGTGTGTACACAAAGTTAGGTCGAATTGTCGAAAAGGCGGATACGGGGCGATGTCCGCGGATACGCGTTGATTTCGGTGTGCACGCACACCCGAATCAGCTTCCACGAAAACTCACACGTCCGTATCGACGATGCGTACGTATCTGTGAAGACCGCACGCGACCAAGTCGTCCCGTTTGGCGGGGCGGACTCAGTTCCGGGGTAAAACAGGGTCTGGTTTTTCCTGTTTTTGGATCGCGGTGTGCGATCACCACAGGACGCGATGCCCCGAACAGTTTATCCGGACACCGAGAGGGTCATACAGGCTTCACAACGCAATTTGCGGAATTGGAAACAGAGCTACGAGGCAAAAGTTACACGTACCTGAAGGAGACCCGGAAATCAGGGTTGAGCCGTGTCCGTGTCGTGTCCGACACGGAATCCAAATTAGGGCTAGGGTTAGGGTTCCGAGAGGATTCCGGTCGTGGACGGCGGAGGGCGGCTGCTGGACGGTCGGCGAGGGCGGGGGACGGTTCGCCGGAGCGAGGCGGAGCTGCTGGCGGTCGGCGGTGGCTCCGGGCGGCCGGCAGCGGCGGCTGCGGCTGCTGTTCGTGCTGCTGCTGCGGTTGCGGGGTCGGCCGGAGGGCGGCGCCGAGGGAGGAGGCGCTGGCGGTGCGGGGCTGGGCACGGCGGGGGTCGACGGCGAGGCGGCGAGGCGGTGGGGTCTGAGGCGGCGAGGTGGCTGTGGCGGAGAGGAGGCCGGAGGGGTTTTATAGGGTTGCGGGCGGTTGAGGGGAGGCCGAGGGAGGCGGTGGAGTGGTCGACGTGGCGGGGTGCGCGGAGGGGAGGCCGGAGGATGCGGCGGGCGGCCCGGGCGGAGCGGCGCCGGACTCGGGCTCAGGGTCGTGGGGGGAACTGGGCTGGCGGGTTGCAGGTTTGCGGGCGGGTCGGGTTGGCTGACCCGACCCGACCCGAAAGGGCGGGTCTGGGCTTGGGTTCGGGCTGGGCCCGGTGGGCCGGGCCCAGTGGGCTGGATTTTATAATAATAATAATAATAATAATAATAATAATAATAAATAATTAATTAATTAATAATTAAATAAATAAATAGTTTTTAGGTGTTTTAAAATAGGTCCGGGGTCCAATAAATTCCAGAAAAATTGCCCTAAGTCCAGTTTTTCATTTTACACCCAAAATTATTATTTTCATAATATTTTAATGTTGTTTATTATCAATTAAAAATTAGGTAATAATTCAAAACCCTGATTTTAATTACAGAAAATTTCCAGAAAATTCCAGAAAATTGTGAAAAATCCCAATTTTAATATTTTTGAAAAATCAGGGGCTTACACTAATAGACAAGCTACCTCCCTTCTGGTCTGATATGGCTAAGGATCTTATCCATACACAAGGAGATCTTACCTACAATCAAGTCCTAAAGAAAATTAGAACCGAAGAACAAATTAGATTGAGGTCTAAGCCTAAGACTGAATCTAAAGTTAAGGTAAACCTTGTAGAAGGCCAAGGAAAACCCAAGTCTAATTTTCCTTATAAACCCAAAAAAAATTTCTTCAAGAAGAAGAAAAACTTTCAGACTAACCACCAAAACCATCATCACCAAAACCAAAAACCTAGAAACTTCAGTCAGACTCAGGATCAGAAGAGGTTTTGTTTTGTGTGTGGTAAAACAAACCATATGGCCATCAACTGCTATCATAGGAAGAAGGAAGCTGTCCAGACCTCCTACAAAGGAAATGGCTCAGTTAGACCAGAAGCGAACATGCTTCACAAAGGTTCTTCGAGTTCCTTCAGGTATGTAAGCTTTCAACCCCTTATTAACCTCTCTTACCATTCTGATGATTGGTGGTTGGATTCTGGAGCTAATGTTCACGTTTCGTTTGATCGCTCCTGTTTTTCAAACTATCAGGAATCAAGTGGAGGAGGTGTGACCCTAGGAGATGGCTCAACGGCACAAATTATTGGAAGAGGAAAAGTTAACCTGAAGATGACATCAGAAAAAATCTTAACTCTTCATGATGTTCTTCATGTGCCGTCTGTCAGGAGAAACCTAGTTAGTGGATCCCTTCTTGTAGCCTCAGGATACAAAATTGTAATGGAGGCTAATAAAGTTGTTTTTTCTAAGCATGACTCTTTTATAGGAAAAGACTTTGTAAAAGACGGTCTTTTCATTTTAAGTACAATGAATAAAATGTCTGATTGTTCTCTCATTGTCTCTAATATAGAATCTTCAAATGTTTGGCATGGCAGACTAGGTCATGTGAACCTAGGCTCTATTAAAAGGATGATGACCTTAGATCTTATTCCCAAGACTCCAATAGATGACAAACACAAATGTGAGATTTGTGTTCAAGCCAAACACACTAGATTACCTTTCAAATCTGTAGAAAGAAATTCTGACCTTCTAGAACTTATCCATAGTGATGTATGTGACTCAAATAGGATTTTGACCAGAGGCGGTAGAAAATACTTTGTTACATTTATAGATGATTATTTAAAGTATTGTTACATCTACCTTCTCAAAACCAAAGATGAAGTTCTAGATAGATTTAAGGTCTACAAATCTGAAGCTGAGAATCAATTAGAAAGGAAGATTAAGATCCTTAGATCTGATCGTGGTGGAGAATATACCTCAAACGAAATGACTAACTTCTGTGAAGAACATGGAATAATTCATGAGGTAACAGCTCCTTATTCACCTCAGTCTAATGGAGTTGCTGAACGCAAGAACCGCACTCTGTTAGATATGGTGAATGCCATGCTTCTCAGCTCTGGTGCTCCTGATAACTTGTGGGGAGAAGCCCTTTTAACTGCTTGTTACATTCTTAATAGGATTCCAAGTAAGACAAAAGATAAGAGTCCCTATGAGCTGTGGAAAGGTAGAGCACCTAGGATTAATTACCTTAGAGTTTGGGGATGCCTTGCTAAAGTCGGAATTTTCGAACCTAAAAAGAGGAAGATTGGTCCCAAGACTGTAGACGCTGTTTTCATAGGATATGCCTTAGACAGCTATGCCAATAGATTTCTAGTGACTCACTCAGAAGTAAATAAAATCTCTAACAATACCATTATAGAAGCAAGAGATGCAGTTTACTTTGAAAACATATTTCCTTTTAAGGATAGAAGTTCTATCTCTTCCTCCATACCCTCTACTAGTTCTCAAGTCCAAATACCTAGCTCTCAATCTGAACAAGACTTAGAACCAAGACGGAGTAAAAGGAATAGGATTGAGAAAAATTTAGGAGAAGGATTCTTCACCTTTTTGATTCTTCATCTTTTTGATAGAGGGTGATCCCTCAACATATGAAGAAGCAATGTCGTCTCCTGATGCTCCCTTCTGGAAAGAAGCCATTAACAGTGAATACAACTCCATCATGGAGAATAACACTTGGTTTCTAACATATCTACCTTTAGGCAATAAACTAATAGGTTGCAAGTGGATTTTCAAGAAGAAACTCAGAGCCGATGGTACTATAGAGAAATACAAAGCTAGATTAGTTGCTAAAGGGGTTTATCCAGAAGAAAGGGTTAGATTATTTTGATACCTACTCTCCTGTAGCTAGGATCACATCCATTAGAACTCTCTTGGCCTTAGCATCTATTCATGATATGCTAATCCATCAAATGGATGTAAAGACAGCATTTTTGAATGGAGATCTAGAGGAAGAACTTTATATGGACCAACCTGAAGGTTTCATTGCTAAAGGTCAAGAAAAGAAAGTTTGCAGACTAGTAAAATCCCTCTATGGCTTGAAACAAGCTCCCAAACAATGGCACAATAAATTTGACAAAGTAATTTGTGAATATGGTTTCTTGTCAAATGAGTATGACAAATGTATATACTCTAAAGGTACATGTAAAAGTTGTGTCATTTTATGCTTGTATGTAGATGATATCCTTATCCTAGGTTCATCACTGGAATTGATAAATATTACAAAGAACTATTTATCTAGCCAGTTTGATATGAAAGACCTAGGAGAAGCAAACTTAATTTTAGGAATGCAAGTGACCAAAGGCAAAGAGGGTTATACTCTATCTCTAGCACATTCAAACTGGAGATATGTGGCAATGGCCAGCAGCACGCACCGATGGATAACCCAATTTAATGGAACCATCAGGGTGTACTTAAGCTGTAAATAAGGTCTACTACACAAGTCACACTAATCTCATCCATAAAGATAAAGAAATAAACTGCATACTGAATGGAAATAAGTAGCAACAACAAATCACAGCAGGTCAGTCGGAGCAACAATCCGACTTAAGTCTGAAATAACTGGCTCTATAGGCCAGGAACAAAAGATATAAACATGAAATAAATAAATGAGTACTGGGACAGGCACTCAGGAGAAGTCCTCGGCAGTCACCTCGTCTTCAGTGTTCGATTCAGCTCCAGCAATAGCTTCAGCTCCGGTCCCGTATACCTCGGGATACTGCTCCTCAGCTAAACCTGGGGACATAATCCATTCCAGGTCCTCAGTGGACATAGCAAGGCACAAGATAGAACAAGCCAACTGAATAAGCAGTGCAATAAATAAATGAACAGCAGGGTAAACTAAGTAACCATCTATGTGATATGCAAATGAGAGCAACACTAGTACTCAGGCTGAGACCGCTACAAGCTCTGTGTCGGGGAGCCGGTAGCAGTAATAACACGTAAAGGGTCTAGCTCTGCTGGAGAGTCTACAACCTCACAATAATAGTATATATATATATAGAACAGCCTGTAGCCTGTGCGTCTCTCCCCACCCAATGTAATCACGCAAGCCATGACCATAACGTCTCATGTCCATGTCAGCGGGATTATAACTAATGCAACAAGTCATACTGTCTATAATAAATATCTCTATCAAGTCCTGTATCCTATACAGAATCACCACGAATATCTCAGGAGGATTCTGTCCATGATAGTGTCAAATGTCCTGGGTTGTAGGGTACTTGATAGGTCAAGTACAAAGTAAGGGAATCGTAAATCCATCTCTAAATGACGAACCCAACACCGCGTACGGTGTCGGCACCCGACTATGATCGGACACTAGGTACGTCATACGTTCCCTAGGTTAAGCAGTTTAAATCAGTTTATATGAATTTGCACAAGAAATCCAGCAGAATATTTTTACAGAAAATATGAAAATAATGACTGCAAGTTTGGCAAGGTGCACTTGCCTGATATTTGAATTCCACTTAGGTCCTGGTTTCGGAAATTTTTAGAGATGTCTCCGAAAGCTGAAATAAATAGTACCATCACGCTCAGAAGGTGTCAAAGAGCTAGGAACGCCTGTCCTTGGGTCCAATTTGGAGACAAGGACAAAAACGGCAATTTTGGGCTAAAACGGGGTCCACCGGTGGGCCCGCTTTGCACCGAAAAATGTGTCAGGGTCAACGGTCTCCAAATTCACTAAACTTAGTGTCAACAGGTCAGGAACGCTGATACGAACCCAACGGAACTTTCAAATTTGAATTCCGATGAGCCGATCACGAAATCGCCCGTCGAACGGGACCTGTGGGGCCCACGTCACGCGATTTCGTCAACGTTCTCAGAATCGGACCAAACTTGACCCACAGGACTAGCGTATCACTACGAGTCCGATGGCGCAAGTTTTGTCTCGATCTGACGTGTGTGCACGAAGTTAGGGTAAATTACAGAAAAGGCGGATACGAGGCGATGTCCGCGGATACGTGTTGATTCCGGTGTGCACGCACACCCGAATCAGCTTCCGCGAAATCCCACACGTCCGTATCGATGAGGCGCACGTATCTGTGAAGACCGCACGCGACCAAGTTGTCCCGTTTGGCGGGGCGTACTCAGTTCCGGAGTAAAACAGGGTCTGGTTTTTCCTGTTTTTGGATCGCGGTGTGCGATCACCACAGGACTCGATGCCCCGAGCGGTTTGTCCGGGCACCGAGAGGGTCATACAGGCTTCGCGTAGAAATTTACGGAATCGAATTCCGAGCTACGAGGAGGAAATTAGGAGTACCTGAACAGAGCCTTGCAAACGGATTTTCTCGTGTCCTCGTGTCGATTTGACACTGTGTCCGACACGAAGGGCCGTGTCCGGCTAGAGTTCTGGGCTGAGCTGAACCGCGGTGGCCGGAGGGGCTGGGGGACTGGCCGACGGTCGGCGAGGCACCGCTGGGGGGCTCGGGATGCAGGCGGCGCCGGCAGCCGGTTGCCGGAGGCGGCTCGGCAAGGGTGGCCGAGATGGGGAGGAGGCGGAGGAGGTTCTGAAGAGGGCTGCCGGGGAAGGTGCTCGCTGGGGCGGCTCACGGTGGAGCTCCGAGAGCGCTGGAGGGTGGTGGTCGGCGGCTAGGGAGGGGACGGCGGTCGCCGGAGTAGGGTGGTTAGGGTTTCGGCTTGGGGGGGAAAGGAAGGCGTAGGTGACGGGATTAAATAGGGCTCGAGGGAGGGTTCGGCCGGGGCGTCGTGGGCGAGGGGTTCGGAGGGGGAGGCGGTCGTGGAGGAAGACGTGGCCGGCCGGAAAACTCGGCGCCGGCGGAGGGATCGGGGAGAGGAGACGTGGGGGAGAGGGTGACCGTGGATCCGGGTCGGGTCGGGTTCGGGTATGACCGGCCCGCCCGACCAGCTAGGCCAAGGGGGCTGGGCTGCTAATGTGCTCGGCCCACTGGGCCGGGCCGGGCCCCCAAAAACAGAAAAAATATTAATAATAACAATAAATAATAATAATAATAATAATAATAATAATAATAATAATAATAATAAATTAATTTAATTAGAAATTAGTTTTTTAGGCTTTTAAAAATAGGTCTGAGGCCCAATAAAATCCAGAAAATTACCCTAAGTCCGATTTTCTATTTTACACCATAAAATCATATTTTCATTTCATTTTAATGTTATTTATTGGCAATTAAAAATTACAAACTCACTACAGGGCCTATGTAAATTCCTGAAAATTGCATATTAATTCCAAAAATTGATTTTAAAAAATCTAAAAATATAGGGTGTTTACAGTCCATCTCATATATGCATAGTATTTTACTGCCCAGATGCTCTCTCTCTATTTACTTCACTCTTATCTCTGTTTCGGAACTTGACCTTTTGGGGGGGGGGGATTGTTGGTTTTGTTTTGTTCTCTTACAAAAGTTCAATTCCTCTTCCTTTCTTTAGTCCCACATCGGATGCACCAAAGCCTTCCTATGTACATATATTAGTTTCTCTCCTTTGCTCTATTAAGTTGTTGTGTGGGGAACCCCTTGGGCCACACGCGCGCGCCGCCGCCGCCCGGCCCGGCTCGGCGCGCGTAGAGGGTGCGGGTACGCGCCCACATCTGCGGGCGCCGAATGCCGATCCGATTTCCTCTTCGGATTCGGGCTGGGACCCTAAAAATCTTTTTGCTCCTCTTCTTTCTTTCATTTAATTTTTTCTTAACGTTGGAATTTATTCTGAACGTTACAAATGTTTTGGACCGTTATTTTTGTGTGTGTGTCCAGGTTCATTCGTTTAATTCTCTTGTAACGGCTGAATTAATCGTAAATTAATTCTGACCGTTACACAACTGCATTATATATTCGGTTGTGTTCTTTGCTAATGGGATCAGAAAAAAAATCTTTACGAAACCTCTGTCAAAATTCAGTTTTGTGAGATCTTCATCTCCAAGCTCTGGGCAGAGCTA
Source organism: Iris macrosiphon (assembly GCA_036927795.1). Lineage (NCBI taxonomy): Eukaryota > Viridiplantae > Streptophyta > Magnoliopsida > Asparagales > Iridaceae > Iris > Iris macrosiphon. The sequence goes on along the minus strand of JAYESA010000002.1, from coordinate 202,936,211 downwards.
AGTCCTAGTCATTCTCTCCAAGTCGTGTGCGGCAACGAGATACCGGTAGTGCGGGGGGTTTTACCACTAGGAGCTTCGGGAACGTCTGCACACAGATCCCGAATAAACTCTTAGGGCAGTGCTTCGTGCACGACTTCCCCAGAGGTCGGTAACATTGTTTAAATTTTATTTTTTGTATTCTTAAATTTTTCAGTAAGTAAAGGACAATAATTCTAACACTTCCTGCAGGATACATATCAAGTAATTAGTACATACTCACAGGTCAGGAATTCTTGATTTTCACCAGCACATGTACGGATAATATTGTAAACTACAAGTCTCACTATTATCAATATGCACATCTATACGATTGTTTGTTCCAAACTTCCAATCCTTATGGTGATTTAGATGATGAAGAAAGATGAATTAATTAGGAGAGATGGACCTAGCTAGGGACGGGACGGTGTAGAAGACTCTTGTACACATTTTATTTATTTATTTATTTATTTATTTATTTATTTTTTATGACTTTAGTCACATATCTAAGAATGTTTAGGAAGGAACCTCTATATGAACCTCTATATATATATATATATATATACTAAGTAAATATACGTATAAAAGATTTTTTTTATTATTGTAAAATTGTTTAAATGTTTAAAAATATTTAATTATAATTTATTATGAAAGAAAATTGTGAGTTACGGACGATGAAAAAGAAGTTGGTTTAATTTTTTTTTTTTCATTTCTAGTTAGTTTTTTTTTTAATTAAATTGGTTGAGTATTTATTAACGATTTTGATAGATAGGATGGAAGTTAGTTTAAGGTCTTACTTATCTTTCGTAATTAATATTTAAATTTTTTAATATTGATTGAGTACTTACTTATGATTTTATGAGTTGAGCTGTTTAGAAACCGTTTTATATTACGGAAGACGTAAGATATTGTATTGTTTGGTACGTACGTAGCTGGATCATGGTCTACTACTTACTTTGAAGGGATAATTAGATAATTAGGTGACGTACATATGTCGATCGATGGATCTCTGTCTCCCGAGTTTTTTCAAGCTCATGCAGCCAATAAGGATATCCGGCCGGGGCCTGCCATATCGATTCCATCGCGACAACTTACGTAGGGCAGGAGATGCATGCATGCATGGGAATTCCGACCCCAAGTACACATATACACATAGAGGAATTATTAAGTAGACCGGTCTTATCATGTAGCAGTAATGAGTTCTTGTTTTCCTGCAATCACATCATGACCTACAAAGTCGTGTCGGTCCTGACCCAGGACAGTCAGAACGATCGTTCAGAACCCATGGACGAAAAAAAAAAAAAAAAAAAAATCAATTTAAACAAAATATATTAATGCAAAATAAATGTGTGTACTGGTTATTATGTTAGACTTGTATATTAGAGGTCCTTGGTTTAATTATTGGTAGTAATATTTTTTAATACATTTTTACATTGTGTATAAGGAGTTCTATTTTAAAAGTTCGTCTCGAACCCCATGAGTTCAGGATAGACCCTGATATATCATAATTTGCTATCATTTCTCTCATTTAATTTAGTGTTGTGTTGATTAAAAGAAAGAAAGGTCTTAGAGCATCTCCAACCATGTTGTGAGTTTAGAAAAAAAATGGTTGTCACATAGGAATCACGATTTCTTATTTCAAAAATAATTCTCCAATGCAAATGTGAAGTTGGTTGTGAAGTTGACATGACACGGACAATGTGAAGTTGGTTGCCTAATGGACTTCACAATGGCTTGGAGCATCTGGTGTCAGCAATGGAGACATCTGAATGTCACGTATGGGGTGAATGGGATCATGGCTTTCCTCAAAAACGCTCACAGCAAAGGATCTGCATGGCTCCGAGAAGCAAAAATGAGGCTTGCAATATCAGTATGGCATATCTGGAAGGAGCGAAACAATAGAATTTTTGAGGGACTAGTTACCACAGAAATAGAAATTTTACATAATATTGAGTATGATGTAATGGTGACAGTGGCCGCGAAGGCGGACACAGGAGTAGTATCATGATGTAAATGAGTTTTATTTATTAATACAAGTACCTTTCTTCAATATATATATATATATATTCTTTCTACAATATAAGCATTGTATCGATACATCCTATATAATTGCATTGTAAAATTACAAAAAAAATCTTCTAATCTGAACTATTGGATCAACAATCAATAGTTCAGATTTTGCTTGTATCGATATAAAATTTGTATTTAAGAATTTTCATATATATATATATATATATATATATATATATATATATATATATATATATATACGAAAAATTTCGTTCAAAGCAAAATATTTTGCTATATTTACAAAAAAAGCATTATATTTTAAAAATTTACACTCAAAGCATTAAAACGCTCTTTGTAAGGACGTTTTATGTTTTTCCGTTAACGGTCCGTTAACGGAGCAGATTTGAAAAATAAAATAAATTTTTTTATTTTATCTGGGTTTGGATCCTCAGAAGCATGCACATGCATTGAATTTCCTTCCTAGAGATCCGGCTACAGCTAGCTACCGCATGGACATGGGAGCATTCCTCACTGAAAGAGACAAACTGGCGCCAATTATGAAACTATTCTCCATGCAAAAATTAATATATATATTACCATTCTTAATCTTCAAATTGTTTGTGCATGCTTTTTTTTTTAAATTTAGTCTGCAGAAAGAAAGGATTAATGGTCTCCTCTCCTCTCCTATCCTCTCCTCTCGGAAATTGTGAAGAAGAAGAAGAAGAAGAAGAAGAAGAAGAAAGAATGCACGTCTCTCCAGCATGTCATGTGGCTCAGGTGCTAACACATATGACTCGTGAACTCAATATATATAATGTCTAGGGAAGTGGTCATGCCTGCCCTGCTAGCTACTACTTGTTGCTCCCCAGCCGTTGTTCTTACGATTGGAAGTACCACTACTTTATTTATCAGAAAATTACAAATACAACAACAAAGTTACCCTCCAGAACATAAATTTAAAAAAAAAAAAAACTATAATATGAGACACAAAACGTTCTTTTAAAGGGAGTAAACATTATAAGTAGAGAGAAATTAACGATAGGTCAAATATTTTTTTAAAAAATGTGTCAAAAAAGTCCTTCTGGATACGTCCTTTAAAAAAATTTTTTTTGGATCACTGTTGAAAATTTATGGCTTCCCTTCCCACTTTGATTGCTGAAATTTTATGGCTGTCCGTTGGGGACCGGTTGTAAATTAATTGGGAAGGAGTTGGTGAATTAATTGGAAAGGGGTGAGAGGGTGAATTAATTTGGGAGGAGAGTTAATATAGATAATATATAGCCGTTGCAAATCGGACTGTTGGATCTGTAAAAAAAAAAAAAATTATTTTTCAAAAAGTACCTTTTAAAAATGGTGGATTTATAATGAAAAATGGCGTTTTCTACTCGGTCTTAATTAAATATTAAGAGAAAAAGGGAGAGTTAAGGACGCGACAGCAGATGGCGTGGATGCTAAAAAAATTCATTTAAAAGGATATTTTTGGTGCATGTGTCAAAAACGTTTTTTTTAAAGAACGTTTTGTGTCTTTCGTTATAATTTTTAGAACTTCGTTGCTTTCAAAATAATTTCATTAAAGTATGATGATATATATATGTATTTCTCTGTTTATTTCTCTCTCAACTGACTCATAGAGACCCAAAAGAAATTATAAGAGCATCTCCAATCCTATTATCTTGTAAGGACACGTTTGATAAATCGAAAGTGTAAATTTTTTTTGGATTTATACTTTCAATGATTGATTTTATATAAGAATCTATTCACTTTTTTGTCTCTCTAGTAGAGAACAAATGTGTTGTATTGAGATAGAATTAAGTAAAAAGTGGTTAGTAGAAGAGTAAACAAATGTGTTTGGTTGAGATAGAAAAATAAAAAATAAAAACTAAAATAATATATTATAAAAGTAGTAAATTATAATTAATTTACATAACAATTTAATAAATATTTTAATAAATTAACTATAATAATGAACTAATTTATAATAAATAAAAAATTTATCTCAAAATTATTCAGTCCAAATATATTACTTAATTTATTAATTAATTCCTACCTAACCTAACTAGTTACTAAACATGTCGTAAACAGATGAAAGAAGAAAGTTTTAATAATGCTAAAAAAAAGTTTTGAGGTGGAATTGTTAATTAGTGCTACTGCTGTAAACATAAAATATGTATGTATCCATGTATTATTTTATCAACAACAAAAAATCAATAGAATCTGCCCACATCCAGTTGGCCAAGATTGATGATGCAGCCGGAAAAAGTCATTCCTTTCCAGCCGACAGGAAGTTTGCTTGTCAGTTATTCCAATTTTTTTTTGGTCCCCTCTCCCACCTCTAACCAAACAAGCTCTGTAATTAGGGGTAAACATTATTCGATTTTGGACCGAAAATTGAATCGAATCGAGCCGAATAAGAGAATCGGTTCGGTTTAAAAAAAATTGGTTCGATTTTCGTTTCGATTTTAAATTTCGGTTTCAATCTAAAACCGAAAAATGAATAATCTTTTTTAATATATATATATATATATATAGAGAGAGAGAGAGAGAGAGAGGGGGGGGGGGAGGTGTATACTAAATATATATAGGTATATACTAAATATATCTACGTATATTTATTTACTGTATATATTAACAAAAAAGAATCGCAAATAAACCAAAAAATCGAAAAACCGAATAAACCGAAAACCGAACCGATTTAATTCGGTTCTTTTCGGTTATGGTCAAATTCGGTTCGGTTTCGGTTTTTCTTATTTGATTTTCGGTTCAATTTGGTTTTTCTAATTCGGTTCGGTTTTGTATCGAACCGAACCGATGCTCACCCCTATCAGTTATAAAGACACTACAAAAATGATTCGGAACTAATCTAGTATAGATGTTAGTACCAGTTAAAAATTTTTTTATCAGACTAGCACAAATTTTACTAGAGATGCCCACCCTCTTCACCTTCCCCCTCCTGCTCCTCCCCCATCCCTTCTGTCCGCGATTCTCCGTCTCTTCGCGTCGTCGATCTCGTCATCGACCGCGTCACCGCCGTCGAGCCGCACCTCGAGCACCTTCCCGTCGTCTCCGTCGCCCCCACCCCCTCCTCCTCCGCCCCCTCATTTCGCTCCTCCGCTCTTCTCCGACCTCCTCCTCATACTCCCTCCTCCTCCTCCTCCTCCTCCTCTCCATCTCCTCCTCCTCCTCCTTCTCCTCCTCCCGCTCCTCCGTCTCGTGCAGCTCCGCACTCCTTCTTCCGGCCTTCACGTAGCTCCGCCCTCGTATCACCTCATGTAGTCCTTTCCTCCGGATTGTCAAAATTTTGACGGTCCTACAAATTAGAAGGACTGTCAAAATTTTGACAGTCCTAAAAAAATTAACATATTTTTTTAGGACTGTCAAATTTTTTACTGTCATTCCAATTGTTAAGATTGTCAAAATTTTGAGTCCTTTCAATTGGTAGGACTGTCAAAATTTTAAGAGTCCTTATTATTAAAAAAAAATCAATTGGAAGTAGGCAGTCCGGTGAGTAATTTTTTGGAATGACAAACTTGTAATTATCAAAAATAAAAATTTGGGTTGTCCTGAGTCTTTTTTGTAATGCCTTTATCAAAGGCCCCAAACAAATGCAGTGTTTTTTTCCCTCCAAATCACTGTGAAGTGGGATTCCTCCTCCACTTCACGTTAGCCAAACAATCCCTGATGTACATGTGGAATAAGACACAAGACAATAATTTTTCTAACAAAATTATATTTAGAAAAAAAATTTAAAAAAAAATTCTAATACAAAAGTGTTAGGATAGTTATTTTTTCTCTACCTTCCAATAAAATTCTTCCATTCTTTCTTTCTTTTTCTAAATATTTTTTTATTCGTAATTGATGACATGGGAGTAAAGACATTATACGTGAAATACATTGTCTATAACTAGACAATCGATTTCATAATATCTTCTATAATATTTGAGGTACGCTTTTATAATATTTGAGGTAACCTTGACAATTTTATTGGAGAAAGATTTTTAAATAAAAAATTGCCGTACTTTTTTTTTTTCCAAAGTCACATTAGGGTTGGAGATCAAATGGTAGGTCATTAAACTTTTTTTTTTTTTTTTCCTTTTTTACTTATTACACAGTAAATTTAATTTTGCTAACAATTTGCTACTATGAATCATCTTTTTAGTGTACTACATTGATAAGGAGGCGAGTGCTGAGGGTGGGGCTGAGATTAGCAACTTTACTTTTTTTTTTTTGTTTGTTTGTTTTTCGATTTTCTTTTCAGACTGTTAATTATTTTTGTTTGAAATTCATGTCGTTTTCAAAAGCTGTCCATAATTTGAACACATCTTTTTTTGTCAAGAATACTATTTATCATCCAAATTTTTTAATTGATGTCATCTTCTATTATGTAACACCTCACATAAAAAAAATCTAAAATTAATATTAATATTAACATTAAAAAAGTTGGAAAGATGAATTTTTTATGTTAAAATTTGTCATGTCAACTACCACATAGTAGAAGATAGTATTACCCAAAATTTTGGATGATGATAGCAGAATTATTTTAATTTCAAATATTTTATGATAAACAATTATTATAAAAAAATATTTTTTTTATATGTATATACTACCAATAATAATAATATAGGCATGCTTATCTAAATGAAAGACAAGCACACATCCATTTATCATTAATTTCTTTTTGTAAGTAAAAGTGACCATAATCCACTCTAACATCTCTTTACTATTGTATGTATACATTTATTATTGTTGCATTCACAAATATTATAGTTAAATAGTGGAGTCAGTTAATTTTCTTGTGTGACGAAAAAGCGTGTTGTATGCATGTATTTATAAGTGTGCACATAAATTTACTATTGTAGCAATGGATACAAACACTATAGTCCGTGGCATAGTTAGGATTTAATCTAGGGAGTATAACTTTTACTATTAAAAAATAATAAATTATAATAAATATAAAAAATAATGGTGATCTAGTTGACATTTTCAGAACTGGACGAAACTTATAATATATGACAAGTTTGACATTGCGCATCCAATGACTCAAGTCTCGCGATCCGAAGTGTGCTCGAAGAATAATTACAAATTTTCGAAAAACGGTAAAATTCGACGACTTTGGACCAAATTTATTGTGACCAGTCAACGAATTCAAATTTCGTCAATTTTCACGTGTCGGCTATGACCATATGCACCATACATAATGATATCTTTATGCAAAGAATGTTACACGAAAAAATTAGTAATATCGCTATTTTGGTTATATACTAGTATAGATATATTTATTTTCCTCAATCCAAGTTTGCATAATAAACGTGTATGTAGATTATATTGCATGTATAGAATTTCGTTATCATTTGGCTTGCACACCGTCTATCCATATTTTTCCGACTCTAATTCATTTGACATTGATGTTTGAATGAAAACAATATATAAAAACAAAAAACAAAAATTAAAATCCCACGGGGCGCAATTGTACCCCCTCGGGATCAAGTGGCTACGCCACTGACTATAGTAAAAGAGTTAACATGTACCCTAAGGACATATGCTAATACATTGATAAATATGTATTTTATATCGATACATTCACTAGTATATTTATCGATACATATTTCAATTAAAATATATATTGATAACTAATAAATATCCTGAAAAAAGTATCAAAATAAAATACATATTTATTAATGTGTTAACATATGTCCTTAATATATTTGTTAACCAAATCCATAGTTAAATAAACGCTTGAAGTGTTGTAGTTAAATAGTATTCCAACAAGAAAACAAACTTCCACCTAACCAAATGCTGCAGGCTCCCAGTGGAACACAGGAGTCTCATGAATTGTGACACTTTTAAAAAAAGAAAAGAAAAAAGAAAAGAGAACGATTAACTCTTAATTAATTGCGGCAGGTATTCTTTTAAGAATGATTAGTGCAAATAAAAGTTGCTTAGGAACTGCACTTTAAAAAAGTTTATAAATATCATAAAATATAATAATGTCTAATTTTACGATTCTCTTATTCTATTAGTACAAAAACTGCCGTTGCACATGATATGCTGAAGCCCGGTCGGTGTCGACAGGGGCAGCTTCAACGAAATTAAGGATGCTACTCGTTAAAATGATTTCATTAATTAATATAATAGCAACGTTTATTGAATCAAAGTCAATAAAGAAAGAAAACAATTATTAATGATTTTATTTGTTTAATTCTACACTCTTGACTATTTATCAATTTAATTTCTCGTGCCAAACAAATTCATCTGAAAGTTGGAGCGGAGGATTGTGATTGCTATATAGTTTTTAAATTTTTTTTTTTTGTTGTTCTAAATTTCTTTTGATTTGTTGAGACCAGATTGTTCTCTTTTCTTTCTAGGAAGATCTTTAGAATTAGAGACACTTGGACCAATGGTAAAATGATATCAACTAACAGAAAGAAACATTAACTTGTTCCTGCTAAGTTGGCTTATTTAATGAGTATTATAGCAATTGTTTTGGTTTATGCTCATTATTCAACATAGCATCGTCTCTTGCTAAATAGTGTTCCAAATATGACACATTAATTTTTTACTATTTAATTTTGACAACCAAAATTTATAAATAATTCTTTTGAATCATCTTTCGTCAATTTTGAAACATATTGAGACAACTTCAAAAACATATATCTTGTAGTAAAAAATAAAACTTAAATACTTGTATTGTTCGGTGTTTTTTTTTAAAATGATTCAGATGTGCTTCAAATATTTAAAAAAATTAATTTATAAAATTGGATGTTAAAATCGAACAATAAAAAAAAATATTAAAAAGCTATAGCGTAATAGCTGAAATACCAATAGAATAATTTTTTAACGTTACTAATTTTGTCAATTATTATTATTATTATTATTGTTATTATCAATTGTTACTCACAATTAAATTTGAAGATAATACATCCACATCACACTATTTTGTTTCTCTTTATATCCAATCAGCCAACCAACCAATCAAATACTTACTTAGCTTTGGAGAAAGATAATCTAATCTCCCCCTCCCACCAAACTCTTCATCTTCTTATTTCAGACAAACAAAACAAAATAAAGGAAGACAATAAAATGTTAAAACCTCAGAATTTGTTGCCCAATTTTAGAATCCCACCCACATCCACCGTCCGGTCATGTACACAACCATTCCAGACCGTCCGATCATTCATTTCTTCTGCAAGCAAACAAATTCACATTTGATCTCGTCGCGTATTAGACGGAACAAATATCGTATATACCCCAAGCGAAAAGTCTCCAAAAGTACTACCAATTGTTATGTGGCCGTAGTTTAGGCGTTTGAGATTGGCTTCCTGCTACTCTTTCGCGAGCTACATGTTTCAGCTTTGTTTTCGGATCCCAGGCTCCATCCCTAAGAAAGAGACAAATCCACGTGTCAATAGTCTCTCCCTCTCTTCTCTTCGTCATTCGCCACTTCTTTCTCCTTCTCTCCTCTTCATGCCCAAAATCTCCATAGGGAAAACGAAGCTTTTCTCTCTCTACATGCTCTCTTTATAAATTCTCCCCCAAATTCCGAATCTAGGGTTTCATGGATCGCTAGGAATTCCCTAGATCCGAAGAAGGAGAAGGAGGAGGAGGAGAATTCTTCAATGGCGAATTTCATCCCGAAGTCCGATCGCGAATTCCGCGTCGGACACGCTGCCGTCGGCTGCTGCAGCTCCTCCGACGACGGCGAGCGCCGTCGCCGACGATCCGACCTTGACGGCGACGACATCGCCGAGTCGTCCGCCGCCGTCCGCCGCCACTCCCGCCTCCTCAGCCGCTGGGTCGCGCGCCAGACTGAGGACATCATCACCACCATCGAGCGCCGCAACCGCGAGTCGGAGCTCCTCGCCCTCACCAGCCTCCACACCGTCCTCGAGTCCTCCTTCCTCCGCCCCCCCGCCGAGCCCCGATCCCGGTCTCCGACCCCGACCCCGATCGCCGCGGCCTCGTCCTCCATCCTCCGGCGTTGGCGGGAGCTGGAGGACGAGGCGCGCGCGTCCAGCCGGAGCTCGAGGAGCCGCGAGCAGTCCCCCGAGTCCGGGGAGAGCGAGAGGGTGAGGGAGATCATCCGCGGGATGACGGAGTCGGCCAGGGTCTCACCGGAGAGCCCCAGGGCGGAGTGGCTCGGGGAGACGGAGAGGGAGAGGGTGAGGCACGTGAGGGAGTGGGTCCAGACAGTGACGCAGCGGAGGGACGACGAGAGGGAGAGGAGGAGGAGGGAGGACAGTGCGCCGCCGAGGGACTCGTTAAGGATTCGGGGGCGGCAGGCTCGGCTCGACTTGATAATGAGGATCGTCAGGGAGAGGCAGAGGGAGCTGCAGGGGCTATCAGAGCAACGCGCTGTCTCGGACTTTGCTCATCGGAACCGGATTCAGGTCTGTCGGTAGTCTCCACTTTTTTGCCTCTCTTTTTTTAATTCAATTTATGGAGGTTATTTGCTTTTGTTTTTAGAGGATCTCCAACCCTATTGTCTGATTTCTATTGGCTTGAGACACAAGACAATGTCTTTCCTATGTGGCAAGATTATATTCACACAAGACAATGAGATAGAAAAGTGTTCTCGAATACAAAAGTATTGAGAAGATAATAAAAACTACTTTTTTTTAACTTCCAAGACAACTTTTCCACTTTCTCATTTTTTATGAATATTTTTATTTATAATTGATGATGTGGAATAAAGTCATTGTGAAGTCCATTGTCTAGATCTAGACAAGCAACTTCACATTGTCCTTGTCATGTCATTGCCATGTATCACGATCCGCACATGATAATTCAGACACGAGTACGTGGGTACGTCCAGCTTATGCTACAGTATCGACGGTAAAACGCTGTCTAGTAACTTACAATTATCCAACATCTTACGCAAATATATATGAAATAAAACATAGTACTCAAATCACATTTCTAAGGAAGATAACACCAGAAAGAACAATACGAACATTAAGACCTATATATATATCAAGTCTCATAGTTTAAATCAAACAACTTTAAAGAGTCTAGAATTCAAAAGTGTAACATAAGACAGTAGACTACCGGAGACAAAATTCGGACAAATATAATAGTGTTGTATAAGCTGTCTAAAGTAGTTGCAGCCTAGATCTTCGCTGCGAGGCCTCCCTGATCCTTCGAAGGGGCTGGATCAAGCTCGGCTACAAGGTCCTCCTGGGCCCCGTAATAGGTGGTACACTGGGTCTTAAGCTCGTCTCCTATTTAAAACAATATCCAGTCAGGATTGGAGCGAAATATAATACAATAAAAGCAGTTCCAATATATGGTAGAGACTATAAGACAGTAATAGACATGTAATATATGATAGACTGTAAATTTGAATCATGGCATTACAACATGTGATAAAGCTAGTAATCACGAGAAACTACAATATGTGACAACAAAGTATCGGAAATGACAAAAGGAAAGACTGAAAACACTCTAAGTGACTACTTTCAATATGTGACCAGCTTAGGTATCCGGCTCATCATGCGATGAGCTATTATTCAAGAGAGGTTCGACAAAATCATCCGTGAATGACATGATTTGCTATTAGTCATGAAACTTGAAACATGGGTTCGATCACATATCTACTTAGCGTTTTTCCTCACCGACTAATACTCATGATTATAGTCAAAATACAATGATTCTAGAAACATGAAAATCACTACGCAAGGTAGGCACGAGATACGTGAACATGAACAACAACCTGTTCAACACGATAACCACGACCAACTTGACAACATGACCTACATGAGAATCACGATACATGCTATGAAACTATAAAGTACCAATTCGTGTATCAAGCGTAAGAATCAAGTAGAACATATCTAAATGTGAAGTATAGAAGCTATCAAAATACTGAGAACAATCAAAAAATGTACTCGCATGCCATCCTGAGATGGTGATATGTGTCCGGTAACAAATCCGAGTAAAAAAACCTATTTATGAATAAATTGTATCAATAGGTGAAATGGAACAAAGTCTATTATATTTCTTAATTTATTAGGTTTCTAGGTTCAATTACCTACTCTAGTGGTAACTTATCTAGGTAGGTTTATAATAGGTTTAATATTATTTACTTGTGATACCTATATAATAAGTATTTTAATACTAAAATATAGTTTATATTAGTTCAAAGTAGCATATATAACTCACTTATTATACTTTATATAACACTTACTGTTTTTCTAATTCAATACGTTGGTATTTACAATAACACTTATCTAACTAATATCCAACTTACCTTGACACTTACCTTGTTATGAATCATACCCAAATATACACAACACATCTAATCCACTCTAGGATACTCACTTGTATCTTATACATAACACACTAACTATACTTGACACCAAAATCACTAAACATTTCATTCACTTAAACATTCACACTTGACACTCACTCATACATACACATACTCTCACCCTTGATCAAGATAAAGAGGTGGTGGTGATGCCACTACTAATGCTGCAACTGCTGCATGTTGCTACTGCTACTGCTTCTTCTTCTTGCACTCCCCCCTATATTACACACACAATATATATATATATATATATATATATATATATATAGATAGATAGATAGATAGATAGATAAATAGAGGGAGGGGGAGGGGGAGTTTATATATATATATACACACACACTATATTAATTAACACACCTACACATACTAATACCAATTGGTATTCAAGATACACAAAACACACTCACATATCTAATACAAACTAATACCCATGATACTACCAACTATTACACCAGATTGAAACACAATTAAATCTACTCATGGATTCAAGTAGGATACATAATTCTTTATGAAACTTAAGGGTATCCCAAACTTCACAACCACTAACACATACTCTTGCATAATACCAAAAATATATAAATAATTATACTGACCTAGTTATAATATAAATTTATTCACAAGGAGAGAGTAACCACATGAACACAAACACTAGTGACCTAATACTATGGATTTATTAGGACCTAGTATCACTATTAGAAATTAGGCATAGGGATTAGTGAATTTTCTATAGATTTTAGATTAATTATTCTACCATAGAACTAAAGGAAAGTAATGTTTACCTCTTGGGAAGGGCTTCCAAGTATAATCCTCTCTAATGAATGATGTAGGAAAAAGAGGTGTGTTCAATCCTAGCTTTAGCTCAAACTTTGGTAGAAAGTTGAAGGGAGAAGGAGTTGATTTGAAATGGTGGGGGGAGTAAATTAGGGTTTGGGACTTGGAGAAGATGAAGTGGAGAAGAAGAAGTGAAGTTGGTGAAATGAATGAAGGGGTGGGGGTGTGTTTATAGGGGTGGGTTAGCTTCTCTTGTAAGCCTCTCTAGATATTTAATTTGAAGAGGTAGAAAAAGAAAAATTACAATTTTACCCCTAGATATTAATCACGAAGAGGTGGGAAAAATAATTTCTAGATATTTTCTAATCCAAGATTAACCCTAATATAATAATAATCCTCCATTAACCTAAACAAAGGTTAATCCTAAACTCAATACTAATTAGGAGTAATTAACTAATCACTATTTAGAAATTTATCAATCCTAATAATAACAAATAAATAATTATATAATTTTTTTTGAAAAGTGGTGGTTACAAATCTACCTCCCTTAGAAAAATTCCGTCATCAGAATTTAAGGATAGGTGCAGGCACTAATGAAATGATACCTTATGGTTTAAAAGATATGGTACTACTCACATGTCTCGCCTTCTTCCTTCTAGATAGATTTAACCTCTTTATCATAATCCATTCTATAGTCGTAACCTCGATCTATTCATGGTCTATAAAGGTCCTATCTTAAATTCTTTTATGCATAATTTTTTTAAAGAATCATTCTTTTTTTGGTTATCAAACAAACATAGTTATATACTCTACTGGTCATGATCTAGCAGTCTCTACCAATGGTTCTGTTTCTAACTATGTTTAAACATAAACTATTGATGCAAACTATAAGATGTTAGGGAATCAAGCATATCAATAGTTGGAATGAATTGAATGAATCAGAACCTGCTATATTATTACCAGTAGCAGCGGTCTCCTCGGCCGTCATGGCAAAAGTCCTGGCTGGCTGAGGTGCTCCCTTCTGCTGGTGATAGGCAAATTGCTGCGCCACATGTGGCCTAAATGGTTTCTTCTTGGTAGGAGCTATACCCTAAGTTGGATGTGCAGAAGATAAGGGACACTCCTTCAAATTAGAACGAAATTTATCCTAGTATGTGATTGTGATTGAGTACTCTCTTCTTCCTAATATCCTATTTCCATTAATCTTATTCTATCGTAGGCTCGCAGTAGTGTACCCATTTCGGGAGACTACTACGACATCACAGTAGTTTGTGATGACTGACCTGCACATACCACCATAAAAACGTGTCACGACCTGCATCCGATAATTCAGACACGAGTACGTGGGTACGTCCAACCTACGCCGCAGTGTCGACGGTAAAATGCTGTCTAGTAACTCACAATTATCTAATATCTCACGCAAATATATACGAAATAAAACATGGTACTCAAATCACTTTTCTAAGGAAGATAACACCAGAAAGAATAATACGAACATTAAGACCTATATATATCAAGTCTCATAGTTTAAGTCAAACAACTTCAAAGAGTCTAGAATCCAAAAGTATAACATAAGACAATAGACTACCAGAGATAAAATTCGGGCAAATATAATAGTGTTATATAAGTTGTCTAAAGTAGTTGCAGTCTAGATCTTCGTTGCGAGGCCTCCCTGATCCTCCGGAATGGCCATGATCAAGCTCGGCTACAACGTCCTCCTGGACCCCGTAATAGGTGGTATACTGGGCCTCAAGCTCGTCTCCTATTTACAATAACATCCAGTTAGGATTGGAGCAAAGTACAATACAATGAAAGCAGTTTCAATATATGGTAGAGACTATAAGACAGTGATAGACATGCAATATGTGATAGACGGTAAATCTGAATCATGGCATTACAACATGTGATAAAGCTAGTAATCACCAGAAACCACAATATATGACAACTAAGTATCGGAAATAACAAAATGAAAGACTGAAAATACTCTTAAGTGATATAAAACACTACTTTCAATATGTGACCGGCTTATGTATCTAGCTCATCATGCGATGAGCTATTATTCAAGAGAGGTCTGGAATCATCCGTGAATGACATGATTTACTATTAGTCATGAAACTTGAAACATGGATTTGATCACATATCTACTTAGCGTTTTTCCTCCCCAACTAATAATACTCATGGATTCTAGTCAAAATATAATGATTCTAGAAACATGAAAATCACTACGCAAGGTAGGCACGAGATACGTGAACATGAACAACCTGTTCAACACGATAACTATGACCAACTTGACAACATGACCAACATGAGAATCATGATATAGGCTATCAATCTATAAATTACTAATCCGTGTATCAAGCGTGAGAATCAAGTAGAACATTTCTAAAATGTGAAGTATAGAAGCTATCAAAATACTGAAAACCAATCAAATAATGTATTCTCCTGCCGTCCTGAGATGGTGATGTGTCCGGTAACAAATCCGAGTCCAAGAAACCTATTTAGGAATAAATTATATCAATAGGTGAAATAGAACAAAGTCTATTCTATCTCTTGAGTTATTAGGTTTCCAGGTTCAATTAACTACTCTAGTGATAACTTATCTAGGTAGGTTTATAATAGGTTTAATATTATCTACTTGCGATACCTATATAATAAATATTTTAATACTAAAATATAGTTATAGTTCAAAGTAGCATATATAACTCACTTATTATACTTTATATAACACTTACACTTTTCCTAATTCAATACTAGGTATTCCAATTCCTTGGTATTTACCATAACACTTATCTAACTAATACCCAACTTACCTTGTTATGAATCATACCCAAATATACACAACACATCTAACCCACTCTAGGATACTTGTATCTTATACATAACACACTAACTATATTTGACACTAAACTCACTACACATCTCATTCACTTAAACACTCACACTTGACACTCACTCACACAGACACACTCTCACTCTTGATCAAGATAAAGAGGTGTTGGTGATACCACTACTGCTGCTGCCACTAATGCTGCTTCTTGCACTCCCCCCCCCCCTTTATTACACACACAATATATATATATATATATATATATATATATATATAACGCTCTATATTAATTAACACACACTCACCTACACATACCAATACCAATTGGTATTCAAGATACACAAAACACTCACATATCTAACACAAACTAATACCCATGATACTACCAAGTATCACACAAGATTGAAACACAATTAAATCTACTCGTGGATTCAAGTAGGATACATAATTCTTTATGAAACGTAAGGTTATCCCAAGCTTCACAACCACTAACACATACTCTTGCATAATACCCAAAATATATAAATAATTATACTAACCTAGTTATAATATGAATTTAATCACAAGGAGAGTATAACCACATGAACACAAACACTAGTGACCTAATACTATAGATTTATTAGGACCTAGTATCACTATTAGAAATTAGGCCTAGGGATTAGTGAATTTTCTATGGATTTTAGACTAATTACTCTACCATAGAACTAAAGGAAAGTAATGTTTACCTCTTGGGAAGGGCTCTCAAGTATAATCTTTTTTTTTGAATGATGTAGGAAAAAGAGGGGTGTTCAATCCTCCTTGGTAGTGTTCCTTGCTAACCCTACTTGAGCTCCCTAGCTTTAGCTCCAACTTTGGTAGAAATTCAAGGGAGAAGGAGTTGATTTGGAATGGTGGAGGAAGAAAATTAGAGTTTGGGACTTGGAGAAGATGAAGTGGAGAAGAAAAAGTGAAGTGGGTGAAATGAATGAAGGGGTGGGGGTGTGTTTATAGGGGGGTGGGTTAGCTTCTCTTGTAAGCCTCTCTAGATATTTAATTTGAAGAGGTGGAAAAGAAAAATTATAATTTTACCCCTAGATATTAATCATGAAGAGGTGAGAAAAAAATATATCTAGATATTTTCTAATCCAAGATTAACCCTAATCTAATACTAATCCTCCATTAACCTAAACCAAGGTTAACCCTAAACTCAATACTAATTAGGATTAATTAACTAATCACTATTTATAAATTAATTAATCCTAACAATAACAAATAAATAATTATATATATATATATATATATATATATATATATATATATATATATATATATTTGAAAAGTGGAGCTTACACCATGTCAACTTTACAACCAACTTTACATCCAACTTCAGATTTGCATTGGAGAAGGATTTTTGAAATAAGAAGTTGTGATTCTTGTGGCAACCATTTTTTTCAAACTCACAAGAGGGTTGGAGATGCTCTTAGAGATGAAAGTAATGTTATTTATTTGGGTTATTTAGTAATAGGGTCTCACATAATAGTTGAAATTAGGGTTTGGGTCTCCAAAGTGTCCCTAGTGGTGGTGTTCTTTTTACGAAAATTTCAGTTTTTATTGTCTTTTTTTTGAAGAAGGGCACAATTTTGAATTTTGGCATGGGCATCCGAAAACTCAGGCCCTACAAGTTAATTCTCTAATTCAGATGGCATTCAAACAAATGGAGCATAACATATATGCTGAAATAAATAGGATTATTTAGTAACAGGGTCTCATATATATATGGAAATTAGGGTTGGGATCTCCAAAGTGTCCGACGTTGGACTTTGGGTCTCGAAATCACTGTTCACGTTCGGATGCCCAGGCCAAAAATTCAAAATCGTGCCCTTCTTTAAAAAAAAGACAAAATAAAAACTGAAAATTTCGTAAAAAGAACACCACCACTAGGCCTTGAACTCATGCCCTTTACCTAAGAAGTGTGAGTGAAACCCAACTTTGCTAAGTGAGTCATTTTATCAAATTGTGCTATATAAGGAATCAAAGTTTTTTGGTGCCCTTGAAAACTTTGGGCGCCGGGCAGTTGACCGGTCTGCCTTGGGTCAGGGCTGACCCTGTTAAATTGATATAGAATATCTGAATGAATCTTGATCTCTTCATATTGGTAACTTCTAATATGTTAATAGAGCATAAAGCAAGCTAAATCTGTTAGTTTGATAAAATGTGGAACTTGGAAGCACGGGCACAACATAAATGGGTGCCGTGTCTGTGTCGTGTCGGATTCATGTCCGTGCAACTTAGCTAGAGCAGCACTGTGATAAAGTTTCTATCTGGCCTTTTTTGCAATGAAAATAATGATTTTTTTGGTAAAATGTACAATTTGGAAGCATGGGCACTCCAAATGGGTGCCATGTCTGTGTCATATCGTATTCTTGCCTGTGCAACATAGATAGAGAGAGACACTATAAGCACTGTTTATCTGCCCTTTTTTGCAATGAAAAGAATGACCTTGTCGGCTTCTGTGTTTTTGCAACATATAATCACTGGTTTCGTCGGTTCACTAGTTGATTGATGGGGAGGATGCAGTTAGGAACCAACTTAAGAATTAGCTGCCAGTATTAGTTCTTTCTATCTTTCCTATTTTTCCTATGGAACATCCGATCTTGCTTCTCAGGTAGAGTTCTAACGTTGTGAGATCAAGAAAGAACTAATAACGCATCTTGGTTGGCTGGGTCGATCCCACGCAAAAGTGGATTATTCCTTCAAATTATGGTGGGAGTTAAAAAAAAATATAATGTGCATACGTTCATACGAATTGGAAAATTGTTCTGTTTTGCTGACACATTGTTGTTTCAACGGAAAGGACAAAGCAATCAGTATGTTTTACAGTGGCTCCAAAATTTAAGTATCTAACTATATTGGTAGCTGGGGTTGAGATCTTATTTATATGAAGAAAGTAAGACCTGATGGATCATGGACAAATTATTTTTCAGATGTAATTTCTTTCAAACACATTTACCAATTAGAAGAATAAGAATTATTTTTTGTTGCCATAAGCAAAACCTACTTCAAGCCAATCACATAAGCAAAAAGTACTTCATGTAAGACTTATTCTTCTTCGAAAATATGGAACTAACTCATTGTGATTGGCTTGAAGTAGGTTTTGCAGCTTTTGCTTGTGATGCAATCCTTTTATTGGATGCTCAGACAAATTGTTTTTTGTTGTTATTTTAACAGAGTTACGGGAAGATGCTGAGGTTTGAATTTTTTTTGTCTTACAACGAACCAAGTATTCTCAGAATGTTTCTTGTAGTTGAGTGAGCATATGGCTTATTATGTTTCCTCGTGGAACATCACCTGCTTCAGAAACATGCCTTACTAACTAGACATAAGTGCCAGAAATTCACATGAATGTTCATTACTTGAACCCGTGAAATTTCGAGATGAACTCCATTGAGATTTCTTAATTGGCAGTAACCAAATTAATATTCATGACAGGAAATATAAAAAAAAAATTCACTGTAGTGTGTGTTCATGTTTACCTTCTCAACCGTACATCTCTATACTCTTAGACGTGTATGCATTTTATCTGCATGAGTTTGGTGACTTGTACGGAAAATTGATATAAAAAAATGTGTTTCAGTCATTTCTTAGGGGAAGATTTTTAAGAAATGGTAGACCTGTTGATGATGAGAGGTCACCTTCAGTTGCAGCAAGAGAATTGAGGCAGCTTCATCAACGCCATCCTGTCTCTGTCATGAGGTTGTTACTTTTTCTTCTTCTTTTCTTCTGCTAATAAGTCAATGCTTTGTGTCTATCCTATTATCATTTTTGGGATGGTATAACATCTGCTATTACTAGCATTGGTGTTTATTTTTCCTTCTTTTGTATCGTAAAACCTTTCCTTCGATGTGTGTACATCTTTAGTCGTATACAATTCATAATTTATCTACCAAGACGTTCATTACACTTGATTCAGGATGCCTCATGCCTCTTGGTTACCCTGTTGACTTATTATATGCTGGTGTCATTTATTAATTTTACTGACAAATAAATGATTAGGGTTTGCCCTTAGATGTATTTTTTTTCCAGGTTCGTTATTAGTTTTCTTGTAAATCTTCAAAATACTATCTAGAGTTGACTTCTATTTACATGTGATGACTCATAATCATGAGTTACTAGCATCCAACCCATTTTTTGGCATACATTTTTCATTTTTTGGTCATTACCCCTATGATTCCATGGCTAATAAGTTCTGTGTCCTGACTGAAACCAGGGAGGTATTTGGTTAGCATGATCACGAGCCTTCTAGTTAGTTCCCCTTAGTTGACTCCCTTGTGATTCTCCTTTTCGCATAGCTAGAAATGGTTTGGCATAACCTACCATTTGCTGCATTTATGTTTTTTTAGTGTCTGATACATGATATGCAGGTGATGGGAGAAGGCTTCTCTGATTGTGATGATGATATATTATTTATCCTTTGGATTTTTGTTTTCAACACAGATCAGCTATACTGATTTTTAGTTTGAGAGCAACTTTTATTTCCCTTCATTCCTTTTTTTAATATTTTATTTCTTTACAATGCTTATGTATATCGTTGGTCTCCCATTTCTTATCTAAAATGAAAAGCTT
Organism: Iris macrosiphon; assembly: GCA_036927795.1. Classification (NCBI taxonomy): domain Eukaryota; kingdom Viridiplantae; phylum Streptophyta; class Magnoliopsida; order Asparagales; family Iridaceae; genus Iris; species Iris macrosiphon. The sequence goes on along the minus strand of JAYESA010000002.1, from coordinate 202,915,683 downwards.
CATATTTAACGGGAACTATTTAATTATTTGACATAAAAAACTGACTTAGTCGCTTACTGACTTAGTTGCTAGGACTTTTTCCTATTAGATATACAAGCTTAATTGTCCTTATTCTTTCTCATCTTAAATCCTCCACAAGAATTATTCCCTAGTAAGGAGTAAAGATATTTTATTGTTTGTTGATATAGCTTTGGCAAAAACATTGCTGAGTTCGTTTCTAAGGATCATTTCTTTTTTGTTCGTTGATACATCTTTGGCAAAAGCATCACAAAATTCTTTTGATGGCCCAAAATAGGATTGAAGTGTTTTATTTATCGTGTTGCAAGTTCATTTAGTTGTATAGTTCCGGATTCTATAACTTTGTCAAGCTTGAATTTGGTTACTCATCCAATGGACTGCTTTTGTGTAACACTTATTTCCAAGTAAATGGTTTAGACTTCGATTGTCATAGGCTAACCGGACATTGATAATGATAGGCCAATCTCAGCCTACAACAACATAGCATGTTTACCAAAATTATAGGATTGGCTATTGGAAACTTTTTATTCCATTTATCTTCGTTAAGGGCATGTAGTCTTAACATTAACAAAAAACATATCGTTCTTCACAGTATCAATCGAAGTTTGTTAGGCCTACTAACCCTAGTTTTGGTTGCTACTTTCCGAAAATTTCATATAGAGGGGAAATATTTGCTACAATTGCTGGAAAGTGGAAAGTTTTGCCAAAATGATAAGAAAAGGGAGCTGACGCCGGGGGGGGGGGGGGGGGGGGGTGACGTCCAAATTTTTTTTTTTTTTGAGTTTGGCGCCAAGGGGGCTGGCTTCAAACATTAAAAAAAAAAAAATTGATCCTGGCGCCAAGGGTGTTGGCTCCAAACAAAAATAAATTTTTTTTTTGAGTCTGACGTCAAGGGGGTTGGCAACAAACAAAAATAATGAGAAAAAAAAAGTCTGGCGCCAACCCTCTTGGCTACAAACTTTTTTTTTTTTTGACGTCAACCCCCTTGACGCCAGCTCCCTTTTCTTATAATTTTGGCAAAACTCTCATCTTTCCAGCAATTGTAGTAAATTTTTTTCCTCTATATGAAATTTCCTGGGCTACTTTTAACTAACTACTTAATGCTCCTCGTAATTGTTGCATCTGTTGGTCTATGTTGTACATGTTCAAACCAAGGTTCACATTATCGGTATCAGAATGGGTTTCATACCCTTCTTATGAGTATTTGTATCGATGGTTTCGGGAGTCTCAATGTGGATCGGAGTCTCGGTGCTCTTGGTTTTGGATAATATGAACTTTTTTTGAGAAATTAGAAAATAAATATTATATACATTTAGACATGATCTTTGACATTTTTTGTTGTTTCCTTTAGTTTTGAATGGAATAATATTGAACATTGTTGAATTATTTATCCACTATATACATTTTGTTGCTTATTTCATTCGCTTTTAGACAAAGTACCCCGCATAATAGGTGAGTTTATCTCATACAACATCCACAATGGTAATAATTACATTGTGTCAATATCAAATTTTATCAGCCAGCTCTAGCATCTTTGATCTACAACACGATTACATCATAGTGTCGACATTGTATTTTTTTACCATAATTCTCTCTTTTAGTTTTTCTTTGCTAAATGGACCATAAAAGAGAACGACAATTTCGGAATCAGTCGCTACCGATAATGCTAGAGGCCAATCGGCCAGTATGGAAAATGCCAAAACCGATACAATACGGTCAATACGTATCGGTATCGACCGATAATGCGAACCTTGGTTCAAACAGAGGCCAATCGGCCAGTTAATCCAACTATTCAGATGAGAGATTTAGTAATTTAAATCTAGGCTTGTGATTAGTTGGCTGTATAACCATATTAATTACCTGGCGCTTAATGAAATCACTTAATTAGCATTAAAGTCATTAGAAATTTGATTGCTGATAATACAGAGGTTAAAAATGTGGCTTTCCTCTTTTTAGACAATACATTCCTCTCGGAACTCAATGTCAGTACTTTATAGTTTATATTATATATGCAAAAGCCATATAGTCTCATTATTAAATTGTTACTCGAGAACTGATTTCATGTGTGTGGACATCAAATGTTCTATTTATCTATTCATTGAACCCTAAATAAATGGTATTATGCTCATGAGAGCAAATATTGATACTGTGTGGTACTTATTGTCAGTCTATTTACTTCCAACATTTCAGTACTTCTGTACTCTTTTTCCCCCATCACTTATCATTCGAAACATTTGAATAGTGGTTGCCGGACTAATGTTGTTTTGACCACCAATGTTCTTAGATCTAACTTGTAGGAGTATGGCTAGAGGGTGTAATATTGCATGTATTAACCTGTGTTGCTTCTGCTGATGGAATATATGTATTGTGATTCATGCATGACATGGTTTGGTTTAACTTTTTCTTGCCATATGTTGGCATCTTGTTCTGCATAAGTCACAAACTCTGGCCATTTTATTTGGTTAATTATAAATTTATAATCTGCTTTATACATTATATTTACTATTAAGTTTGCTTCCTTTTCGGTGCTAGTACTTTTAATTTTGTTTCCGAAGAACAACTGTATAATATTTTTTATGTTCCTACTATATCCCATTATCACTTTAAAGCGAAAGCCAATTCTGAGCTCTGATTTCAGTGTTGAACAGTTCCATACTGCTACAGGTTCATTTATTCATCAAGATTTCATTGCTAAGGTAGCTATACTTATAGCTTAGCTAATCATTTGCGTCCTTGTTTCTTATTATTGGCTCTCTTCACTATTATAGCAGAATTGGTGGGATATGCCATTGAACCTTATCTAACATTTTATATCATGAAATTCAATGATTGAATGTAGTATTTAGGTCTTCTCTAATGTAGGTATTAGCGGTGTCTTTACTATATGTTGTTCAAGTGATAATTATATTTGCTTTACTGTTAGGAGGGAGGGATTTCACTACAGATCAGAGAGTATTGTTCATGGTCAAGCAAGCATCCATTCAGATAGCTCAACTAGAACTACTAGCAGTGGGCCACGAAATGATCGATCTCAGCCAACTATTACAGAGGAGCTCTCAAGTGAGAATTATGTCGATAATCAATCAAGGAACGAAACGAATGATATGCATCAAACAATACAAGAACATGAAACAGTTGAGTTTGAAGGAAGCATACCCAATGAAAGCACAGCTTGGCAGGAATCTGCAACTCGAGTGAATTGGCAGGAAGAAGGGACAGAACAGGGAGAAAGTGACTGGCAACAGCCTAGTGAAATTGGGTTTAGCGAATGGCAGGATGGGACCAGAGAAGAATCTGAAGTGAACTGGCAGGAGAATATTGACCAAGAATGGTCCCGTGAAACACCAGAAGATGAAGAAAGTCATATCCTAGAAGAAAATGACGAATGGCATGAGAATGATGCTCACGAGAATGTAGAAAACTGGGAAGCTGGGCCTTCAGATCCTCCAAGAGATCAACACTCTGTTCCACTTAGAAGAGTCAGTAGATTTATTCTACTGGATGATGACAACGTGTACAGTATAGAGCTCAGGGAACTTTTAAGCAGGTAACTGCTGAGGTTAAATATGCAAATTTTCTTTAGGCATAACTTTTCCCTACCGCTAATAACTTGTAAATCTGTTTTGCAGGAGAAGCGTTTCCAACCTTCTTCGCAGTGGGTTTCGAGAAAGTCTAGATCAGTTGATACAATCTTATGTTCAACGTCAAGGTCATACTCCCCTCAATTGGCAGCCTTCCCCTGATTCATCAGAGCAAGATCAGGGCCTTGGAAGAGATGAACCAAATCAGGAGCAGCAGGGTGTTGCCAGGCCTCCATTTGTGTTGTCTTCTCCACCAGTACCTCCACCACAACCACTATGGCACTCGAGACTGCGTCATAGTAATTGGACTCGTCAAAGCATGCATCGTCCGGAAATTGTGCGCTTCATCTCCTTTATGTGTGATTAGCTCCTGACACTTGGCATATATCATTCTTTCATTATTTGCATGCGTAATGAAGTTTAATTTGTAGTCATGACAAATTATTTTGATTAGTGTCTTTGATGTGTTGTTTTGGCATACCAGATAGACATCTAACTTTATCAAGGTTTTGTACAAATGCTAAGCTTTTATAGATTTCTAAATGTGTGATCTGTTACTTTACATATAGTATTTTCAATTGATTTCCCGCTGTTCTTTTCTGCTTGTCCTTGTCACACATGATATCTGCATTTATTAAGCACTGAAGCATTATGTTCCTGGTCTTCATAGTCTGACAATGGTTCTGCTGCCATAATCCAGAAACTTTATTGTTATCTATGCTGTTTTCTTATTTATTTTATTGTTATTTTAAGCAGGAATGGGATATTATCAACGATTTAAGGACTGACATGGCTAAACTTCAGCAAGGAATGAGTCACATGCAGAAAACGCTAGAAGCTTGCATGGATATGCAATTAGAATTGCAGCGCGCAGTACGGCAGGAAATTTCTGCTGCATTAAATCGATCCATCGATGGAAAAGGTGAGTTCTCTTTTTCTAAACCAATCAATTTATATTTTTACAAAAGGAGGCCACAAATAATGCTTCTAATTATACTAATGATAATAGGATGATTGTTCAGATTATGAGATTATGATTCATTTCAAATGAATGTCTTTAAGCTGCATAGTCTTGAAACTAGGTTAAGCATTTTATAGTGGTGGTTTTGCATTCCATAATTTTTGCGTGAGTGAAGGGTGGTGCACATGTAAAAGGTTCATACTCATCTCCCAGCGTTGCTCAAGGGACATATTGAAAAATCGAGTTGTTTAATCCTAATCAGAAAGGATTACTGTAATATACCAAGAAACTTAAGTTGACAAAAGAAGTGGTTTGGGTGGACCTCAACATATACCAAATCAAAACAGTGAACTTAGCCCTCAGGTCTAATACCGATAAACTAGAAAAAAAACCATCTGTAACCACTTTTTGCATGTAGATTTTTCCTATCAACTTTGGAAACCAGTTTATCAACATACATGGAGGACCCAAAAGCACCATTTCTCTTTTATTTTTGCATGTGAGTTCAATCGAGCTCCAATTGAGGTCCAAATCAGCCATTAGAAGGCTAAAAGTTACTGCATTTAGTTTTATTGTTAGAATACACTAACTTAAAATTTAGGAGAGGTTATTAAGAATTTATAAAAATTAAAATAAAAGTGTGGATAACAAGACATAAACTCATGATCTCTATAGTATAAAGCTCTCTACTTAAACAATTGAGCCAACTAATTATTATGTAGTAGAGAATAATGAACCTTAATATAGAAGAAAGATCAAAGACTATATACATACAGTAAGCCAGCAACTAAGGGGGAGCGCTCCCCTCGGCCTAGGGTTTATCCCTCCCTGCCTATAGATGCATCTGTTTGGGGTAAATACTTTCCACCGTAAATCATTATCTCGTATCAATTTACTTGTAGACTTGTGTTGCTACTGGCACTATCATATAACAGGTAGTTTTATGTTACTGGTGGTTCATCTTTTTTTTCTGATATTCTGGGGATTGTGATCTGTGACAGTGTTCCAGTTTTAAATTGTTTAAACTACTTCAACTTGGTAACTAGTCACGTAGTAACCATTTGTCAAAAAATTAATAGACCCCCTTAATCAGGGTTAGAGATAATATGACGTGTGATTTAGGATGAACTAACAAACCCTTAATCAAGGTTATAGATAATCCGACATGTTAGGATATAGTACTGTTGCTTTTGGCAAAGGATAGAGAGAGATTCAGGATAAAAAAATGAAATCTGGATCGACTAACTTGCAGGTGGAGGCAGATTTGTCAATCTGGACTAGCCTAGCCAGATAGCATCATTTAATCCACAGGAGAGGACTAACTAATCTGGTCTCCTCTTTTTCTATTTTTAGATATTGGCGACATTGATCCATATTATAGTTTTCCTAGATTATTGACAACACTAATCCGGATTGAAGCTTCTTACTGCGGTCTTTAATCAGTTGCCAAAACTACCTTAGGATTGTCTTGTGGGATAGGCTTCCAGGATAATACATTTTGCTTTTAGAGTCAAATAAATGCATATACGATCAAGTACATGAGTTCATCTTCTTTGGATGGCCATTATTCTGTGTCCTGTACCTCATGGACTTGATTCGTATGGTGTATCAACATGTATTTGCACAGTCATCTTTGCCTGCTTGCTTCGATATGTTATTTTAATATTTATCTGAATGATTACACAGATCCAACTACACTGACTGGAAGCTGTTCATTTGTTTCAGGGTTGGGTGAAGAAACATCAGAGTATGGATCTAAGTGGGGTCATGTAAGGAAGGGGACTTGCTGTGTCTGTTGTGATAGTCATATTGATGCCCTTCTCTACAGGTTTGTGTACTTCCTTTCTTTTAAGATGTTATAGTTAGAGGCATTAAAAGTAAACTTTTGATCTTTTCTTTGTGTTCTTAGATGTGGCCACATGTGCACCTGTTCAAAATGTGCTAACGAGCTGGTTCGAGGCGGAGGCAAGTGCCCCTTGTGCCGTGCGCCCATTGTTGAGGTGATTCGAGCCTACTCAATACTGTAAAAAAGAATAAAGATGCTTTAGGTAGTGTTAGGGGTTTTGTTTCAGGGGCCCTTAAGTTTTGTTGACCATAATTTGCTTATCAGGCTCATCCAGGCTCTGTAATTGTCCAGTGTTTTCTTTAACCTGTCTGGTGCTAATCAATTTTTTCCAGACATTCTAATGTTTTGATTGGATTTATTGATGGCACCTTGTGTTCATCACATTGTTGTCCCAATAAAAGTTATTCCTAATTGCAGAACTGTTTGTACATTAAAATAAGTATCAATGCTGAAATTTACATTTACATTTTTTTTTCTCCTGTTATAGGTATAAACGGATATAATTTTTTGGTCGTTCGGTTATTTGTTTCGTAAAGAAAATAGCTGTCTTTGTGATTACTAGATTTGCCATCAGAACTCCAAGACAATCTTTTATCATTAACATGCTAAAGTGAGGGTGCGTTTAGTAGGCAATTTTTTTTTATATCTGGGCAAATCTAGGATGTGAAATATATTTCCATGTTTGGTTTTGGTTTAGGTTATAAACTTTTATTTCTAGAAATTGCAAATTTTTGGGTAAACAATTTAACCACAAAACATGCTAAATTCCTCTCTTTTAAGGCTAGGTGGTTTTTTTTGTCCTGGTTAAAAAAAAATTTGTTGGTTTTTTTAATAGTGCTTTTTGAAGTTCATGGTAGTCAGTCATGATGGTTGATGACTATAGACAACTATTTCCTTGAAGTCATTCTAATATATTACATAATCTGAGTTTGCTTCTAGTTCTAAGCAAGACAACAAAAAACAATTTTCTCACCTATGTATTTTTCCAAATAGGATTATGGACCTTCCCATAAATTATCCAGAATTTAACATCCAATCAAAATCCGAGAATTCAGACCTAGAACCCTCCATCCTCTTCCGAAAGGAGGTTAACAGCACCAAAGCAAAAAATGTGTCGCTAAATTCTCTGAATTAATTCTCGAAGGTTTAAGCTCGTTTGCCTTGACGCCAATCTGATTTTTTCAGAAATTCATAAACCTGAGTTCTGATTATTTACAAATCAGTGTTATAGATACTTCGAACATGGATTGAAGTTTTAAAGAATGATATAATTTTTGTTAGTTTTACATAAAATATGACCATAACTGACTTATGGAAGTCGAGCCAATTTTGTTTGGGGTAAATAATTTGTTGTTGTTACAAATTCCTCTTGCCAATATAGAAATATTTGCTAAGCTATTATATAGAACAGTATTATTAATCCGAAATGAGTGGCAATTTGGAACAAGATTGGCATCAGAACATCAAAGAAATTGGATCATAAGAACTATGAGGAAGAATGTAAGCTTGAAAGTATAATCGGTAGAAAGAGCTAACACAGTGAAAAGAGGCATACATCAAAGACAAGTGAAAATAGTTTCTAACTTGTATATAATATAAGAACCAATATATATATATATATATATATATATATATATATATATATATATATATATATATATACTAGTAAATGTACGTGTAAAATAAAATTTTCTAATATTATTAAAAAATAGTTTAAATAATTTAAATATATTTTAATTATAATTTATTATGGATATATTTTTACTCTTTATAAAAAGTCTTGAAAATGCTAGCCTTCTAAGCTGTATGTATATCCTCATGTAATTAAAATTTACATTTTAAATAAATTTTAACTAATTGTTTAACTACATAATATTATATAACTATAATCAAATATCTCTTCTAGCTCATGTGGTTAAGGTGTGAGACATTCTTCTTGGTTGGGCAAGTTCGATTCCCCATAACGTTATTGATAACAAATTAATTTGTTTGTAACCGTTTTTTTTACGTAATATTAATTTTTTAATTAAATGGTTGAGTATTAACAAACGGCTTAGGCAGCTAACTTTTGAGCCATTGTAAATTGCCATAACGTCCGTCCGATTTACTGAAACTAGGCCAATAATAGGACAACATTCATGGTGGTCTGGCAACTTTTACTCTATGTCACGTCCTGATCTCCCGCAGGATCGACCGTCTCCGCTAGGCGCGAATCATCGCGCCAACGCTCCCACAAGATGATCGTTCCATCAGGACATGATGTCGCGCAAGCACAAGTTGCGCCCGCATAATGCCATGATCTGAACAGGCGGAGAATAGCTAAGCCACAGAGTCGCACAGATCATCCGAATGCAGCAGAATAAGAAATCGAACATGCGATAGATAACAAGTTCACAAAGTCGTCATAGCGGAAGCATTGAATGAACACAAGTATGAAAAAAAAGAAGCTCTTTATTGATAATCAAAAAATATTGCAAGCGGCGTTTTACAAGTTGCTCAAACTCTCTCTCTCTCTCTCTCTCTCTCTCAAAACAATACAAACGTGCCAAGCGGCTTACAACATGGGATGATAACATAGGCAATGTTTCAATACATTATGTCTTGTATATGTGTTTCAGCTCCGAACCTACCGGGCTAACATAATTGAACTCGGCCCGAACGTGGGTGACAGCGGACCTGGCCGGACCGGGCTTGCGGGTCGGATCCTCCAATCCAGCCCAGACCAGTGGGGGGAGGGGGAGTGGGCCGGAGCAGGCCGCTCCGTTGGCCGGATCAGGGCTGGCCTAGACCGGTTTTGACCCGGCCGGACCCGGGCCGGGTTTCGGGCCGTCCGCCCTTTTACACACCTTGAGGAAAAAATTATAAGTGATGATGTTTGAGAAGGAAAAAGAAAAAGTGGAGAAGGAAAAGTAAAAGAAATTTATGTGGGGTCCAGTAATTTTTTTTTCTCTCCCAAAAGTGGAAGAAAAATGGAAAGAGATAAGAGAATTTTGGAATAATTTACTCAACTACCACTCATATACATTATATTATGATATGTGAATACCAATAACTAAATAGTAATTGTATCTCTATACATGTATAAACAATAAATTATTTTTAAACTTTTTCTTTCTATACTTTTCGTTCATAAAAAAAAAAAAAATTTAACTTTATTTTCTTTTCCTTTTTCCTTCCATTTTCTTTTTCTTTAAAATTTACTTTTTTTTATCTTCAAAAGTTCCCAAACACAACATTAGAAGACATGTTAATAAAACCCATATTTATATATATATATAAAAAAAATATATATTCTAAGCAAGTGCAGATATGGTGCAGATGCGGTCCCTCATCCAGCTGTGGCTAAGCACCTGACCTCCAACAACCACGATTGAACCCAACTATATATGCATGTCCATCTATTTATATGTACATATACATTGTTAATGTGCATGCATGGATGCGCCCAGGTGGTGAACCATCGACGACACCATGGGCGTCGCTAAAGAGTTCTTCGCGACGCCTCTCCTTTCAACGAGCGTGGAAAGTTCTACTGCAGGGAGTACCAGTAGAGCAATCCTTACGCCTCTACCGGGAAAACCCACCAAAATTCATCCTTCTGATATGTGCAGCTAACGTAGCGGTTAATGTGACTGACAGCTGACAAATTTTACAATTATAACTATAATTAAAATTAACTTTAACATTAAAATTAATATTATTCTGAGTAATGATGTTCATCCTGATCTAAATTGTTCCTCCAAAACATCCATCCTTATGTTACAGCTGACGTGACATGTTAAATAGCATTACGTGACAGCAGCTGACATGACAAATTTTAGCCAAACAAATTAGTCATCCAATTTTTTTAATATTAAAAATTACTCATCTCAGCTGCCACATAGCCATCACGTTGTCGTAGAAGGAGAAATGATTTGGAAATACAATTTAGAGTGATGAATAACATTATTGATGCTTTCTTTTATAAGAGCATATGGTTTTTTTTTTCCCTTGAAATGTTCGACGTTACGTTCGAATTTTTTTGCACGCTTCATCGCATGTCTTTTGGGTCCTCTGTTTCTCCAAATTTTTTCATCATTTATAAATAAAAATAATAATATGGCTTCGTGACTCGATCCACTGATCTTCCGTCATCCAGTCAGACTCTTATGTCTTTTTCCGATAACCACAAGTGTCACTCAAGTTTGACTTTCTTAGCATATGATTACATTTGTCCTTTTAACATCCCATTCATAGAATGTTATTCTCGAAAATTATAGTGACTCGTCCCATCACAAATGAGCATTCGAATTACCATGTGTGGTCCATCGGTTGGCTTAGGTTGAGCCAACCAATGGAGCTATATATATTAAATAATAATAATAATAATAATAATATATTAAAATTATATATTTTTTTATACATGTAATTAATTTGCGGAAAATTTTATACAGAGCAACAAAATTATAACAAATTTTACTGAAAGTATATAATTTTAAAAAATTACAAATAAAGCATCATAGTGCCTATCCGAAGGACGTTTCGCAACTTCCAAATTTTTTTTTTTCGTCTGCTACCGTTAATATATATATATATATATATATATATATATATATATATATATATATATTCTCACTCTCTCTCTCATTCCCTAACACACTCTCTTTCTCCCTAACACTCTCTCTCTCTCTCCGCAACGATCGCTCCAAAAAGTGAGGTCCATGTTGTGTCAGTGTTGTAATTTGAAAATTTTGAAAATCAGGAGAGATAAAGAGACGAGCGGGAACGAGAAAGAGAGGGAGAGAGAGAGAGAGAACACAGAGAGTGCGTGAGAGAGAGAGAGAGAGAATAAAGAGTGAGTGAGTGAGAGAGAGCGGGAGAGAGAGAGAGAGAGAGAGAGAGAGAGAGCACATAGAGTAGAGTAGAGAGAGAGAGAGAGAGAGCAAGGGTGAGAGAGGGAGAGAGTGAGAGAGCGGAACGTGAGAGAGAGAGTGTTAGGGAGTGAGAGAGTAAGAGTATATATATATATATATATATATATATATATAACGGAAGCAGGCGGAATAGATGGAAAAAAAAAAAGTTGTGAAACGTCCTTCGGATAGGTGTTATGATGTTTTATTTAATTTTTTTTAAAATTCTCTGGCTTGAGTAAGATTTATTATAATTTTGTTGCTCAGTATGAAATTTTCTTGATTAATTTGTGTTAGGGACATTATCGGGAGATTCACAACGGAGACGAGAGGGCTTGCAATGAGACTTCTAGAGTTAGTATGCAGAGGACTGGGACTCGGCGAGGATTATTTCGAGAGGAGCTTCCATCAAAATGCTAGCGAACAACTACGCAGCGTGTCCGGACCCAAGTTCAACGAAGGGGATGCCGACACATGCCGACACTTCTGTCGTCATTCTTCTTCTTCAACGAGACGTATGCGTTAACCGTGCTATATGGACTTCCAATGGAGGTAAACTAGTCCCTAACCTCGATCTTCATATTACGTACAACGTATATTGGTTTTTTTCTGGGTATACTTATATATGTATTTATAATATTAAAATATGTGAAATTTAGTTAGTGAAGTAATAAGATTAATTTAAACAGAAAATTAAGTATAAAGTATTAGAAGTTTACGAAATTGTTTCCAGAGCATTCTAGTTTCGCCAATTGCAAGAAAATCATACAAACGTCCTTAAAAAAGATATTTTTTTGCATTTGTTCAAAAACGTCATTTTTAAGAAAGTTTTAGAACGACATTTTGATTAATAAATTTTCCTCCGATTTTATATATACTTATCTATACTAAACTAAATTTAATATATCCTAAGAATTTTCTATATATTTTTTATTTTCTTCTATATAGTTTTTATCTTTTTCTTTGTTTTTTAATTTCCGGTTTTAATTTTCTAATATTTTTTATTATCTTTTTTTTCACTTTTTTTAAAAATTTTAGTTTTTTTTTGTTTTGTTTAGGATTTTATATATACTTATCTATACTAAACTAAATTTAATATATCCTAAGAATTTTCTATATATTTGTTAGTTTTTTTTCTATATTTTTCTATGTTTTTTCAATTTCATAATAATTTTATTATCTTATTTTTTTGGTTTTAATTTCCTAATAATTTTTTTTCATATTTTTTTAAAATGTTCGATTTTTTTTATAAATTTTTTAGGATTTTATATATACTAATATATGCTAAACTAAATTTAATATACATATCTAAATAATTAAATTAATCTAAAAAAACTACATTAACAACCAATATAATTTAATTAATATAATATTATTAGTAATTATCTGATTTAACATGTAATAAATTATCTATAAAAAAGTAAAATAAAAAATTATCTCTTTTCTTCTCTTATCTTCACTAAAACTCTTCTCTTCCTCTCTCTCTCTCTCTCTCTCTCTTTGTTGTAAAATTTTTTTTTACTATCCCTCCCCTATATATACACCCGATACATTTTATTCCCCCACCCACTCCAACCGGTCCTCCGTCCATCCAATAAATCCGGTCTTCCGTCCTCAATCAAGTCAAAGTTCAAAAACGTCCATAATAAAGACGTTTTTATGCATGCCTGACAGATTTGAATTCGTTTGAATTCGTTTAAATCGAATTACGTTGAATTAATTATGTAATTAATTTGTTTAACGCGACGACGTTCTAAAACGTCCTTAAAAAGGGAGTTTTTGCACAAATGAAAAAAAAATGTCCTTTTAAGAGCGTTTTGATATTATTTTCGTAATTAGCAAAACTACAATGCTCTGGAAGCAATTTCATAAACTTTCCATGCTCTTTATACGTAATTTTCTGTAATTTAAAAGGTTGATAGTTCAAATTTTACTATTACACAAGATACATCCTACAATAGGATATTTTGAAACAAAAAAATAGAAAAAAAAATGTAAAGAACGGACGGTAGGACATTTTGTGTTAAAACACTAGGACATTTTTTTTTATTGTGTAAATTAGTCCAATGGTAGGTGTTAAAAAAAAAAAAAAAAAAACCGATATTCCGTTAGACATTTGAGTTCTCAATTTATTATTTTAACAAAAGAATAATTAATTAAAAATTTAATTTTTTGTATGGAATTTTTTGCTATAATCCTAAGTTTAGTAATATGATTCAACAATGTGACTTTCATGAGTAAATGTACGTAGTTATGTACTGACAAATTTTAATTAAAAACTTAAATCAACCACGTGCACATAGAATACTGCTTGTCAAAGTATGATTGATTGCGTTTGGCTTCAAGCATTGAAGCATGGTTTTAAAACAGGACCACGAGAATCACATTGTTGTCCAACAACTGTCAATAAATTAAGGCTGAATTGTAATTTAATATTATGACTCAACAATGTACCTTTCATGATTAAATTGTAATTTCATAATCTCAACTATTTCAGTTTTTAAGTTTTACATACTAAATTTTAATATACATCAATTTTATATCCTAATATATATATATATTTTTTTTATCTCAACCCATCCATCTCTTCTCGGCAGCCAGGTAGGATGCGGGGGAGGAGAGTTTGGATGGATAATGAGGAGATAATTTCGTTCTGTTTTTTAATTATTGAATATAAAGTTAAAGATAATCAATAGCTGATAGTATCAAGTCGTCGAGTAAAAATGTTTATAGTATAAAATTCAAAAATCGAAATAGGTGAGGATATTAAATTACAATTCAACCATAAATAAAATATAATTGCACGTGTTTGTCACCGAATAGAATTAAATAAGCTAATGAACTCACACCATAAGTATTATGGTATTTGTTAATTGTATCACTACCATAAGATTTGCGTTTACTTGACTATATTATATTTGTAATATTTAAACAATATAACAATTTATAGGTTTTAAAAGAACTTGAATGTGCGCGCACAGTTGCTTTTAGTTTTTAAGTTTGACTTGTCTGCGTAATGGATGAAGTACCTTCGCGATCAAGATATGTTCGTCTAGTAGAAAATTCCATCGGAATGTCTACGAATCTTTATGAAATTTTACGCACGCTGCATTGTATGTTATTTGAGTCCACTATCTCCACATCTTATCCGTAATTTGATTTCGAGACCTCCGTACTGACCATAAGAACCAGTTGAGTTCGGTTAAATACCAAACAATGAAAGTCATGCTATAACCCTTAATTTTGGTATAATGGCAATAACATAAATATTTATATGGTAACATTTACGAAATAAAATAGACTAATTTGCAATTAAATATTAAATTTTTTTACATTCTTACAAATTGCTACCATGAGTAAAGGTTTACTTTGCAGTTAGTGTCATAAAGTATTGTTTGCTAATTTTGCTAGATTGATCGAAAAATCAATATTTAAAAGCATATTTGAGAATAAATTAACCTTCAAAACCTCTCTCCTAATTTTAAAGTTGTTATTATCGTTGCACATAGTTTTACATCAATGGATTACTGAAGGTTGTAGAGCACCACGTTGTGACTAACACAAACGCGTCGAGCACCGCCTAAAGATTGCGTCATCGCTCCCTCGCATTATTCTTGACTGATCATACTCCTCAGCTCTACAGATCCTTCCGTTTCTCGGAGTTCACTGAAGCCTAATGCTACTGCAGAACATGATAGGGAAAGTACACTCAAACAATTAGCTATTGAACACACTACAAAAAATTGGGACGACACTTTTAGGAACGCTAATTTGAAATGTCCTAAAAAATTAATATTTGGGACGACTGAATTTTTTTTGTAACAAAAAATACTTTTATTTGGGACAGATTGAAAAATGAATATCTTATTTGGGATTATTACTATTTTTCGTCCCAAATAAATTCTGAGAGACCATTCCAAATAATTTCGACGGGTTTGGCAAATTATTTGGCGGCATAAAGTTTATTATACCCAATTTTTTTAGAAATCTTTTTTTTTCCTATCAATTATTACTCCTAACCGTTGGATATCCAAAATGCATCCACACCGTTCACACTCACACTCTCTCTCTCTCTCTCTTTGTCACTCTTTGGGAGAACTAGACCACTTGGAGAACCCCCATTTTTCTCCTTTCTAGAGCCCCTCCCAACTCGCCGCCACCACCGAAAATCTTGCCTGAAGCCGGTGTTTGCCATTTAATATCAAAACGAGAACTAGGAGAACTAGATTTAATTAACAAACTAAGAGAGTACAAAGAAGAGTTCTATGAGACAATCTAAGTACAAAATTTATTTTCTGGGGGGGCTGACGATGGAGGGTTAGAAATGTAGCAACTCTCTTTACTCCGTGGACGATCCGATGCAGAAGATCTTCTCTCTCCCTTGAGTTGATTCGTAGCCCTCATTGTATGAGGGTAGTACCATGTTATTTATAATTATTCTGTGGCCGCATCATATGGGTGCCGCATGCGCCCCTGTTTGATGACCGCATAGGGCTCTTTTAACAGAATGCGGTTGCAACTATGGCCACATGTCACGGTGAAGCTGCCATGTGAGCTTGGTTAGGATTTACTGTTGATGAGATATCGGGGTTGTTTCAACCCATTGTATGCGTGACTTGGTCGTTTAGACGCGTAGCCCGTATCAACTTGCACAAAGATCTCTTTAGTTGTAATAGAAGGATCTTGTTAGCTGGAACGCATTGGGCCAGAGACGCATGGACCATACGGAGTCTGGAACGCATTGGGCCAGAGATGCATGGAACGCATGGAGTCTGGGACTCATTTGGGCCAAAGACGCATGAAACGCATGGAGTCTGGGTAGAGAAAACCAAAGTGACGTGTGCCGGCGACGTAGCGAAGGATGCATTTGACGGCAGCAAGGTGTTCGGTGGTCGGGTTCTCCATGAACCGACTCATGTAGCCCACCGCGTACGAGATGTCTGGGCGCGTGTGCACCAAGTACGGAGGCTCCCTACGATGCTCCTGTAGGATATGGCGTCAGTCGGAGGGGATGAGCTCACCTTGCTTAGCTTGAACCTCGATTCCATAGGGACGTGGCACGGGTTGCAATCCACCATGCCACTTTTCTCCAAGATTTTGAGCACATATGCCTCCTGACTGAGGGTGATGAAGCCATTGGACTGCTGTACCTTGGTGCCGAGGTAGTAAGTGAGCAATCCCAAGTCACTCATTTTAAATAAGGCCTTCATCTCCTCCTTGAACTTAGCAATATCTTGTGGGTCCGTTTCGGTGATGATGAGATCGTCGACGTACACACCCACAAGTAGGCGAGCTAGACCTTTGTCGCGTGTATACACAGCATGCTCCTGTGCACTCCGGTGGAAACCAAGTGAAAGTAGACAACTGTCAAGCTTGGTGTTCGAAGCCTTTGGTGCTTGCCGCAGCTCGTACAGTGCCTTGTCAAGTTTCAACACTTTGTGCTCCTGTCCTTCGATAACAAAGCCGGGAGGTTGGGCGACGAATACCTCCTCCTTGAGGTCACCGTTGAGGAACGTCGTCTTCACGTCCATGTGGTGCACCGCCCACCCCTCATGCGCGGCGAGTGCGATCGACAGACGGACGGACTCGAGACGAGCAATCAGCACGAACACTTCCTCGAAGTCCACTCCTTGCCTTTGCACATAGCCTTTTGCCATGAGCCGCGCCTTGTGCTTGAGGATGGCGCGGTGCTCGTCCTTCTTGAGCTTGTAGACCCACCTCAAACCGATTAGACGATGACCGGGTGGGAGGTCTATCAGGTGCCATGTACGGTTCTCCTCAATGGAGCTCATCTCCTCGAGCATCGCTTGGCGTCAGCATTGGTGTTTCTCGGCTTCAAAGAAAGTGGCAGGTTCCTCGTCAACCATGAGCAGTAGCTCGTCGACATCGAGCTCGCGGACGGTGGTCGTGTCAACCTGCGTGGCCCGTCATCATCGGTGTCGTGCATGGCCGAGGTGTTGGTGGGTGGCGAGACAAATTCTACTCCATGTTGTACCACCGAGTCGGATGTTTCTGCCCCGGATGCCGGCGTCAACGACCTTGGACTGGGTGCCACTGGTGTTGATGGATCGCCACCCCCATGCACCGGCGTGCCTG
This sequence comes from Iris macrosiphon, assembly GCA_036927795.1. Lineage (NCBI taxonomy): Eukaryota > Viridiplantae > Streptophyta > Magnoliopsida > Asparagales > Iridaceae > Iris > Iris macrosiphon. Next base: position 202,898,289 of record JAYESA010000002.1, on the reverse strand, counting down.
CGTGTTCAACATGTGGTATAGTATACTCAACAGTAAATGTCTCACCTACGTTGTCTTGCACGCCCCAGTCCCACTTGGCTTTCTTGTCGAAGATAACATCGCATGTGACGTGCACACGTTTGCCGGCGGGGTCGTATATCCGGTATGTAAACCCCCAGATTTTGCAAGATATTAAAATTAGAATTTTTCACAATTTTCTGGAATTATCTGAGAATTTTCTGTAATTAAAATCAGGGTTTTTAATTATTAAATAATTGATAATAAATAATATTTAAATGTTATGAAAATAATATTTTTGGGTGTAAAATGAAAAACTGGACTTAGGGTAATTTTTCTGGAATTTATTGGACCTCAGACCTATTTTTAAATGCCTAAAAACTATTTAAACTAATTATTAATTAATTAATTCATTTATTATTATTATTATTATTATTATTACTATTATTATTATTATTGTTATTATTATAACAAAGCCGGCCCATTTCCCCCAGCCCGGCCCACGGCCCAGTCCCCTCCGGCCCATTAACCCTAACGGGTCGGGTCGGGTCCACCCGAACCTGACCCGCACCCGAACCCAACCCCCAGACCAGGTCGTCTCTCCCCCGCGTCCGGCGCCGCCGCCCGCGGCCGCCGCGCCACGCAGCCAACGCCTCCGCCCGCTGCGCCCGATCCCGCGGCCCTAGCCGCCTTGCCCGGCCTCCCCGACCTCCTCCCTACCCTTTTTAAAGCCCTCCCCCGTCGATCTCCATCGCCTCCAGCCACCTCTCCTCCGCCTCACCTCGACACGCGCCGCCTCCGCTCCGCCCGATGCGGGCAGCCCGCCTCCGCCGTCCCAGCCGTCCCCGCAGCCCCAGCCTCCTTTCTCCCTCCCCGCAGCCACTCCTCCGGCCGTCCCCGCCGCTCCAGCAGCCGCAGCCGAGTAGTCGACCGCCTCCGCGAGTCGCCCGACGAAGCCCCGGCCTCCCTCCGCCTCAGCTCCGACGAGGCCTAGCCGCCGGAGCTCCGCCGTCCAAAACCCTAACCCTAGCCCTAATTCTTCTCTGTGTCGGACATGGGACACAGGACACAGTGTCCTGTGTCGTGTCGGACACGATTCGACCCTGTTTTTGGGTCCCCTTCAGGTGCGTGTAACTTTTTGTTCGTAGCTCTGTTTTCGATTCCGCAAATTGCGTTGCGAAGCCTGTATGACCCTCTCAGTGTCCGGATAAACCGCTCGGGGCATCGCGTCCTGTGGTGATCGCACACCGCGATCCAAAAACAGGAAAAACTAGACCCTGTTTTACCCCGGAACTGAGTACGCCCAGCCAAACGGGACGACTTGGTCGCGTGCGGTCTTCACAGATACGTGCGCGCCATCGATACGGATGTGTGAGATTTCGCGGAAGCTGATTCGGGTGTGCGTGCACACCGGAATCAACGCGTATCCGCGGACATCGCCCCGTATCTGACTTTTTTGCAATTCGTCCTAACTTCTTGTGCACTCGTCGGATCGAGACGAAACTTGTGCCATCGTACTCGTAGTAATACGCTGGTCCTGTGGGTCAAGTTTGGTTCGATTCTGAGAACGTTGACGAAATCGCGTGTCGTGGGCCCCACAGGCCCCGCTCGACGGGCGATTTTGTGATCGGCTCATCGGAATCCAATTCTGGAAGTTTTGTTGGGTTCGTATCAGCGTTCCTGACCTGTTGACACTAAGTTTGGTGAATTTGGAGACCGTTGACCCGGACACATTTTTCGGTGCAAAGCGGGCCCACCGGTGGACCCCGTTTTGACCGAAACTGTCGTTTTTGCCCTTGTCTCCAAATTGGACCCAAGGACAGGCATTTCTAGCTATTTGACATCTTCTGAGCATGATGGTAATGTCTATTTCAGCATCTGGGCTCATCTCTGGAAATTTCCCCGAGGATAATTAACTGGATCCAAACAACAAGCAAGTACCTGCACTTCAAGTTTAAATCTTTATATTGTGATAATTAATTCCCTGCTCTACTAGTACCCTTGATGATTACACGTAGTATTAGAACACTGAATTTCATGTCTTGGATACTGTATTTCATGTCTTGCTTTTCATGTCGGGTGGGAGAATACTAGAAGGCATGTAGTTTACCTTTCCCCCTATCAGGTTTAATAGCTGTTGGTGCGCGACTGTACCCTCAGCCGGATCTCGATTATTCATGTTTAATAGCCGTCTATGACGGCCGGATTAGCCTTATAAACCCCTACATGCCAACTATGTATTCTAAAATAAACACAAGTTCACACAGATAGCTTCTGGTCTTATTATAGTTCTTGCTGACTGTTGTAGTTTCATTTCCTGTCTCATACTATTCCTGCTTCCTCATATTCCTGTTTATAGCGTTAACCCTGAGATATTAATGTTCTTTTATGCAATTTTCTCAATATGATACTCAATTTAATTGTCATAAATATTTAGTTTAATCTTGTTGTGCATTGTGTACTTTGCTCCTTTCCTGACTGGATCCGTTGTTTTAGGCGATGATGAGAACTTTGCCCCTACCTATTATGGCCCCTATGAGTTAGCAGGTGACACATATGAGGAGCCGGTTCCCACTCAGGAGACTACCTTTGAGGAGGAGTAGCCAGTTAGTTATTATTTTATTTCCTTTCAGCATATACTCGGGTTTGTCCCCGATCTATCTTCTGGCTTTGTATTAACTATGGATCTGTTGTCACAATTTGTTTTATAAAAGTTAGCATTCCTATTTCCTGTAACTTTTCTTGTCTATTTATTGTGGATGAGATAGATTTAAAATTACCTGTGATTATGACCTAGACAGCGTACTACCGCCGACACTGCGGCGTAGGCTGGACGTGCCCACGCACTCGTGCCCGAATAACCGGGTGCGGGTCGTGACACGGTACACCATGATGCCGGGCTCGTAGCCGATGAAGACCATCTGCTTGCTGCGATCTTCTAGCTTCTGTAAGTTCGGCTTGACCACCTTGACGTGTGCGACACAGCCGATGGTGCGGAAGAAGTGCACGCTTGGCTTGTGTTCGTGCCATGCCTCGTATAACGTCTTGCCGTCGATGCTCCGTGTCAGCAAGCGATTGAGGATGTAGACAGCCGTCGTGACCGCCTCACCCCAGAACTTTTCGGACATATTGTCACGCCCCAGTCCCAAAATACCGAGGGACTGGATGCGTGATTATGGCCAGCAGCATGCACCGATGGACAAACCCAATTTAATGGATCCATCGGGCATACTTAAGCTGTATTACATCAGTCAGAGTTTTACTATTCTCATCCACAGATATAAGATAGCAATAACATCAAAAGAAATACTAAACAACAACAGTCAAAGTAAATAAAATCGGAGAACAATCCGATATTAAGTCTGTTTACACAAGTTCTCAAAGACAGGAAATAAAGAGTTTAAATTAACAGGAATTAAAGTCTATTTGCCATAATACTGAGCAGGGCGAAGCAATTGTTCAGGAGAAGTCCTCAGCGATCACCTCGTCCTCAGGTTCAGGTACTGCTCCGAGTAGTGCCCCTGTTCCGTACACCTCAGGGTAGATCTCGTCTGCTATAACTGGAGAACAAAACCAGGTCCTCAGAGGAACGTAACAAGGTACAGAAGAATACGAGCCATAATACAGTGAATGAACATGCAAGTCAACCAAGATGTTAAACTCAAGAGTAGCATCAGAAATTAATAAGTCTAAGACAGTGGCATGCCGATGTTGCTATCAAACAAATCTGGGTAAATAATTAAACTAGCTAAGTGATCATGCAAGTGAGAGTTATTATTCATACTCAGGCTGAGACTACTACAGGATCAGTGACAAGAAACCATAGCAGTGTTTTCTCGAAGGGCCAGTACAGGTGCCAAAGCTCTGTGTCAGAGACTAGGACACTTCTAGATAACAGTATATAATATATATTCAGCCTTGATATGGTAATACTCTCCCCACCCAATGAATCTCACGTCACAGATCTCAATGTTCATGTTACGCAAGATTAAAACTAATGCAGTCAGTCATGTTCTAAGGAAATAAGCTTAAGTCATGAAATCTATATTTTATACAAACTCCCTTGAATAATCAGGAAGATTCTGTATCATGCCTTGTGTCAGGTGTCCTGGGTTTAATTTACTTGATAGGGCAAGTTCAACAGTCATAGAAATTAAAGCAGAGAATTAAACTGAATCAATAACTGCATTTTATGGCAAGGTACACTTGCCTGGATTTCCTGTTTCAGTTGTAGCTCGAGCTTCAGCTGGATTTCCAGGTAGTACTCCGGTTGCTGAAATAGACATCAACATCAGGTCCAGAATACATCAATCAGCTAGGAACGCCTGTCCTTGAGTCCAATTTGGAGACAAGGGCAAAAACGTCATTTTCGGGTCAAGGCGGGGTCCAATTGTGGGCCGCTTTGCACCAAAAAATGCGCCAGGGTCAAATGTCTCAAAAACAGTCCAACTTAGTGTCAACAGGTCAGGAACAATGATACGAACTCAACGGAACTTCCAGAATTGGATTCCGATGAGCTATTCTCAAAATCGCCCGTCGGTTGGAGCATGTGGGGCCCACGACACACGATTTTGTCAACGTTTTCAGAATCGAACCAAACTTGGCTCACAGGACCAGCCTATTGCCACGAGTCCAATGGCGTAAGTTTCGTCTCGATCTGACTTGTGTACACTAAGTTACAGCTAGAAACAAAAAGTACGGATACTAAGCGGTGTCCGCGGATACGCACTGATCCTGGTGTGCACGCACATCCAAATCAGCTTCTGCAAAATTCCGCACATCCGTATCAACGACGCGCACGTATCTGTGAAGATCGCACGCGACCAAGTCGTCCCGTTTGGCGGGGCGTACTCGATACCGGGGTGAAACAGGGTCTAGTTTTTTCCTGTTTTTGGATCGCGGTGTGCGATCACCACAGGACGCGATGCCCCGAGCGGTTTATCCGGGCACCGAGAGGGTCATGCAGGCTACGCGATACAATTTACGGAATCGAATTCCGAGCTACGAGTAAGAAGTTATGAATACCTGAACTGGGCTCAAGAAAACCGAATCTTCGTATCCGTTTCGTGTCCTGTGTCCTGGACACTGTGTCCGACACGAGATTTCGAAATTAGGGTTAGGGTTTACTGTCCGTGTCCGAGCGGCTGTGTCCGACTCATGTCAGGGCTGAGCGAGGCCGGCGAGGGCTGCTGGACGCGCCGGAGGAGGAGGCGAGGTGCTGACCGGTGGCTGACGACCGGAGTCGGCGGCGCTGCGGCTCTATACTGCTGCTGCTCGGTTGCTATCTGGGCGGAGGCGACTGGCGAAGGAGGCGGCGTGCTGGTCGGGGGCAGGTTCGCCGGCGAGGCTAGGGCGGGCGGCACGGCGAGGCTAGGGGGTTGCTGGAGACGGCGGTCGGGCAGCCGGTGGCGGAGAGATTTGGCCGGAGCAAGGCCGGGTTTAGGGCTTTATATAGAGGTCGAGGGAGAGGGAGAGGCGGCGGCGGGTTCTGGAAGCCGGAGCGGAGGGGACGGCGGTTGCAGGGAGAGGAAGAGGAGCGGTCGGCCGGCTGCGGCGGGTGTAACGGGCGGCCGGAGAGGAAGCGTTAGGGTCGGGGAAAGAGGGAGGACTGTAGCAGTCGGGTTCGCGGGACCAACGGGTCGGGTCGGTTCAGCGGATCCGACCCGATCCGAAATCAAATAGGCGGGTCGGGTCGGGTTAGTGGATCCGGCCCGATCCGAAATTAAATAGGCGGATCGGGCAATGGGTTATTGGGTCGAGTCTGAATTGAACCCGGATCCGACCCAAAAGGAATTGGTTTAAAAATAAACCGGTTTGGTTTGGTTCAGTTTTATTTGGTTTGGTTTATTTAATAAAAACCCGGTTTATATTTGGTTTAATAATTCAATTAGTATTTAGGACTTTTAAAATTCATCCGGGGTCCAATAAATTTCCGGAAAAATACCATATGTCTGGTTTTCTATTTTACACCATAAAATATTATTTTCATAATATTTTAATAATATTTATTAATATTTAAAAATCCTTTAATAATTAAAGAACCTGAATTATTTACAGAAAATTCCCGAAAAAATTCCAGAAAATTGTAAAATCCAATTTTTTTTTTTTTGAAAATCAGGGGGATTACAATCTACCCCCCTTAAGAGGATTGCGTCCTCGCAATCAAAGAATAACCGGTCAACAGAGATGACATGGTTACCAATTTTATTCGAATCACAATACAATAAAGAAAATCAAGGTTCAGGGCTTGAACACATAGGAAAAATTATTTTTCTAAGCATTAAAAGTTATACAATTTCCCAATTATGGAAAATCTAGAAAATTACAGTTTTAGAAAACCAGGTTATCTTTCAAAACTTATCAGGTTAACATTTATAAAACATTCTGAATTATTGGCAAGTTCTAAATTACTAGGTTAACACTAAGTTATCAATTATTAGCAAGTTAAAGTTATCAGGTTAAGTCTAGGGTCACGAACCAGCAGGCACGAACTATAACAATGCTAGAAACGGAACTACAAAAACTTACGCGCATTAGCTACTCCTTGGTTTTGCGCGTCTTCCAGAGTCATCGCGAAGGCTTGCCCGCATCCTGGTGGATTCCTCTGTTGCTGCTGCTGCTGCTGGGCTTGTTGGAAGAGTGCTGCTTGTGGTGCCAATGGTGGCCTTGGTTGATACCCTCCTGGTGCTGGTAGAGCTTGTTGATTTGCTCTTGGTGCTCTTCCTCGATGATAAGGACAATCCTTGGCTAAGTGTTGATTGGTTCCGCAAATCAAGCACAGTCCCAACTTACGTCTGCACTTCTTCTCAACATGGCCTACCTTACCACAATAGTAACAAGTAGGAAGGAATGAGGCTCTGGATGCTGCTCTCGGGGGATTCGTATGGGGTCGCTTTGCAGCTCCTTCCTGCTGTGCTTGGTCTGGTGCATGCGGCCGCTTCTGGCTGGACTCTATCCTGGTGATGCACTCCATGGCCCGTGCTGCAGTAACAACGTCAGTTGCAACGGAGCTGATCAACTTTCGTAGCTCTGAGCTAAGTTTGCAAATGAACTCCTCCATTTGGCTTTGTTGCGCCTTCTGATAAGCTTGCATCATCGGGTAGTACATTTGAAACAGCTGTTGCACGTCCATAGCTTGCCCTTGTGGGATGGTAGGCATTGGTGGAGCAAACTGCGTTGATGATGGAACGTCATCTTGCTGGATCCTCGAGTCGTGCTGACTTGCTGGAGTGCTTTGTTGAGCTGATTGACCTTCATCAACTGGTGTCACTTCATCTTCCTGGGTGACCACAGCACCTTGTGGTGTTTTTGTAGGAGTCTCGTCGTTTGCTCGTGAATCCATATCTCTGCACCCAAAATAAACAATAAGAGGCATACAGGGATCAAAGCAGGATGCAAGTCAAGAATTAATTCGAATCCGATACAGATATCAAGAATATTTCAAGCAAGTGGATGAGATCCTAAAAACTTATCCTATCTTATTGCAGGCCTGTTCGGTCCCTAAGTTGAAACCGAACAATTTAGTCGTTGACCTGTATGGGCCACCACAAAAACCATGTCACGCCCCAGTCCCAAAATACCGAGGGACTGGATGCGTGATTATGGCCAGCAGCATGCACCGATGGACAAACCCAATTTAATGGATCCATCGGGCATACTTAAGCTGTATTACATCAGTCAGAGTTTTACTATTCTCATCCACAGATATAAGATAGCAATAACATCAAAAGAAATACTAAACAACAACAGTCAAAGTAAATAAAATCGGAGAACAATCCGATATTAAGTCTGTTTACACAAGTTCTCAAAGACAGGAAATAAAGAGTTTAAATTAACAGGAATTAAAGTCTATTTGCCATAATACTGAGCAGGGCGAAGCAATTGTTCAGGAGAAGTCCTCAGCGATCACCTCGTCCTCAGGTTCAGGTACTGCTCCGAGTAGTGCCCCTGTTCCGTACACCTCAGGGTAGATCTCGTCTGCTATAACTGGAGAACAAAACCAGGTCCTCAGAGGGACGTAACAAGGTACAGAAGAATACGAGCCATAATACAGTGAATGAACATGTAAGTCAACCAAGATGTTAAACTCAAGAGTAGCATCAGAAATTAATAAGTCTAAGACAGTGGCATGCCGATGTTGCTATCAAACAAATCTGGGTAAATAATTAAACTAGCTAAGTGATCATGCAAGTGAGAGTTATTATTCATACTCAGGCTGAGACTACTACAGGATCAGTGACAAGAAACCATAGCAGTGTTTTCTCGAAGGGCCAGTACAGGAGCCAAAGCTCTGTGTCAGAGACTAGGACACTTCCAGATAACAGTATATAATATATATTCATCCTTGATATGGTAATACTCTCCCCACCCAATGAATCTCACGTCACAGATCTCAATGTTCATGTTACGCAAGATTAAAACTAATGCAGTCAGTCATGTTCTAAGGAAATAAGCTTAAGTCATGAAATCTATATTTTATACAAACTCCCTTGAATAATCAGGAAGATTCTGTATCATGCCTTGTGTCAGGTGTTCTGGGTTTAATTTACTTGATAGGGCAAGTTCAACAGTCATAGAAATTAAAGCAGAGAATTAAACTGAATCAATAACTGCATTTTATGGCAAGGTACACTTGCCTGGATTTCCTGTTTCAGTTGTAGCTCGAGCTTCAGCTGGATTTTCAGGCAGTACTCCGGTTGCTGAAATAGACATCACCATCAGGTCCAGAACACATCAATCAGCTAGGAACGCCTGTCCTTGAGTCCAATTTGGAGACAAGGGCAAAAACGTCATTTTTGGGTCAAGGTGGGGTCCAATTGTGGGCCGCTTTGCACCGAAAAATGTGCCAGGGTCAAAGATCTCAAAAACAGTTCAACTTAGTATCAACAGGTCAGGAACGATGATACGAACTCAACGGAACTTCCAGAATTGGATTCCGATGAGCTATTCTCAAAATCGCCCGTCGGTTGGAGCCTGTGGGGCCCACGACACACGATTTTGTCAACGTTCTCAGAATCGAACCAAACTTGGCTCACAGGACCAGCGTATTGCCACGAGTCCAATGGCACAAGTTTCGTCTCGATCTGGCTTGTGTACACTAAGTTACAGCTAGAAACAGAAAGTACGGATACTGAGCGGTGTCCGCGGATACGCACTGATCCTGGTGTGCACGCACATCCAAATCAGCTTCTGCGAAATCCCGCACGTCCGTATCAACGACGCACACGTATCTGTGAATACCGCAGGCGACCAAGTTGTCCCGTTTGGCGGGGCGTACTCGATACCGGGGTGAAACAGGGTCTAATTTTTTTCTGTTTTTGGATCGCGGTGTGCGATCACCACAGGACGCGATGCCCCGAGCGGTTTGTCCGGGCACCGAGAGGGTCATGCAGGCTACGCGATGCAATTTACGGAATCGAATTCCGAGCTACGAGTAAGAAGTTATGAATACCTGAACTGGGCTCCAGAAAACCGAATCTTCGTATCCGTTTCGTGTCCTGTGTCCTGGACACTGTGTCCGACACGAGATTTCGAAATTAGGGTTAGGGTTTACTGTCCGTGTCCGAGCGGCTGTGTCCGACTCATGTCAGGGCTGAGCGAGGCCGGCGAGGGCTGCTGGACGCGCCGGAGGAGGAGGCGAGGTGCTGACCGGTGGCTGACGACCGGAGTCGGCGGCGCTGCGGCTCTATACTGCTGCTGCTCGGTTGCTATCTGGGCGGAGGCGACTGGCGAAGGAGGCGGCGTGCTGGTCGGGGGCAGGTTCGCCGGCGAGGCTAGGGCGGGCGGCACGGCGAGGCCAGGGGGTTGCTGGAGACGGCGGTCGGGCAGCCGGTGGCGGAGAGATTTGGCCGGAGCAAGGCCGGGTTTAGGGCTTTATATAGAGGTCGAGGGAGAGGGAGAGGCGGCGGCGGGTTCTGGAAGCCGGAGCGGAGGGGACGGCGGTTGCAGGGAGAGGAAGAGGAGCGGTCGGCCGGCTGCGGCGGGTGTAACGGGCGGCCGGAGAGGAAGCGTTAGGGTCGGGGAAAGAGGGAGGACTGTAGCAGTCGGGTTCGCGGGTCCAACGGGTCGGGTCGGTTCAGCGGATCCGACCCGATCCGAAATCAAATAGGCGGGTCGGGTCGGGTTAGTGGATCCGGCCCGATCCGAAATTAAATAGGCGGATCGGGCAATGGGTTATTGGGTCGGGTCTGAATTGAACCCGGATCCGACCCAAAAGGAATTGGTTTAAAAATAAACCGGTTTGGTTTGGTTCAGTTTTATTTGGTTTGGTTTATTTAATAAAAACCCGGTTTATATTTGGTTTAATAATTCAATTAGTATTTAGGACTTTTAAAATTCATCCGGGGTCCAATAAATTTCTGGAAAAATACCATATGTCTGGTTTTCTATTTTACACCATAAAATATTATTTTCATAATATTTTAATAATATTTATTAATATTTAAAAATCCTTTAATAATTAAAGAACCTGAATTATTTACAGAAAATTCCCGGAAAAATTCCAGAAAATTGTAAAATCCAAATTTTTTTTTTTGAAAATCAGGGGAATTACAATCTACCCCCCTTAAGAGGATTGCGTCCTCGCAATCAAAGAATAACCGGTCAACAGAGATGACATGGTTACCAATTTTATTCGAATCACAATACAATAAAGAAAATCAAGGTTCAGGGCTTGAACACATAGGAAAAATCATTTTCCTAAGCATTAAAAGTTATACAATTTCCCAATTATGGAAAATCTAGGAAATTACAGTTTTAGAAAACCAGGTTATCTTTCAAAACTTATCAGGTTAACATTTATAAAATATTCTGAATTATTGGCAAGTTCTAAATTACTAGGTTAACACTAAGTTATCAATTATTAGCAAGTTAAAGTTATCAGGTTAAGTCTAGGGTCACGAACCAGCAGGCACGAACTATAACAATGCTAGAAACGGAACTACAAAAACTTACGCGCATTAGCTACTCCTTGGTTTTGCGCGTCTTCCAGAGTCATCGCGAAGGCTTGCCCGCATCCTGGTGGATTCCTCTGTTGCTGCTGCTGCTGCTGGGCTTGTTGGAAGAGTGCTGCTTGTGGTGCCAATGGTGGCCTTGGTTGATACCCTCCTGGTGCTGGTAGAGCTTGTTGATTTGCTCTTGGTGCTCTTCCTCGATGATAAGGACAATCCTTGGCTAAGTGTTGATTGGTTCCGCAAATCAAGCACAGTCCCAACTTACGTCTGCACTTCTTCTCAACATGGCCTACCTTACCACAATAGTAACAAGTAGGAAGGAATGAGGCTCTGGATGCTGCTCTCGGGGGATTCGTATGGGGTCGCTTTGCAGCTCCTTCCTGCTGTGCTTGGTCTGGTGCATGCGGCCGCTTCTGGCTGGACTCTATCCTGGTGATGCACTCCATGGCCCGTGCTGCAGTAACAACGTCAGTTGCAACGGAGCTGATCAACTTTCGTAGCTCTGAGCTAAGTTTGCAAACGAACTCCTCCATTTGGCTTTGTTGCGCCTTCTGATAAGCTTGCATCATCGGGTAGTACATTTGAAACAGCTGTTGCACGTCCATAGCTTGCCCTTGTGGGATGGTAGGCATTGGTGGAGCAAACTGCGTTGATGGTGGAACATCATCTTGCTGGATCCTCGAGTCGTGCTGACTTGCTGGAGTGCTTTGTTGAGCTGATTGACCTTCATCAACTGGTGTCACTTCATCTTCCTGGGTGACCACAGCACCTTGTGGTGTTTTTGTAGGAGTCTCGTCGTTTGCTCGTGAATCCATATCTCTGCACCCAAAATAAACAATAAGAGGCATACAGGGATCAAAGCAGGATGCAAGTCAAGAATTAATTCGAATCCGATACAGATATCAAGAATATTTCAAGCAAGTGGATGAGATCCTAAAAACTTATCCTATCTTATTGCAGGCCTGTTCGGTCCCTAAGTTGAAACCGAACAATTTAGTCGTTGACCTGTATGGGCCACCACAAAAACCATGTCACGCCCCAGTCCCAAAATACCGAGGGACTGGATGCGTGATTATGGCCAGCAGCATGCACCGATGGATAAACCCAATTTAATGGATCCATCGGGCATACTTAAGCTGTATTACATCAGTCAGAGTTTTACTATTCTCATCCACAGATATAAGATAGCAATAACATCAAAAGAAATACTAAACAACAACAGTCAAAGTAAATAAAATCGGAGAACAATCCGATATTAAGTCTGTTTACACAAGTTCTCAAAGACAGGAAATAAAGAGTTTAAATTAACAGGAATTAAAGTCTATTTGCCATAATACTGAGCAGGGCGAAGCAATTGTTCAGGAGAAGTCCTCAGCGATCACCTCGTCCTCAGGTTCAGGTACTGCTCCGAGTAGTGCCCCTGTTCCGTACACCTCAGGGTAGATCTCGTCTGCTATAACTGGAGAACAAAACCAGGTCCTCAGAGGGACGTAACAAGGTACAGAAGAATACGAGCCATAATACAGTGAATGAACATGTAAGTCAACCAAGATGTTAAACTCAAGAGTAGCATCAGAAATTAATAAGTCTAAGACAGTGGCATGCCGATGTTGCTATCAAACAAATCTGGGTAAATAATTAAACTAGCTAAGTGATCATGCAAGTGAGAGTTATTATTCATACTCAGGCTGAGACTACTACAGGATCAGTGACAAGAAACCATAGCAGTGTTTTCTCGAAGGGCCAGTACAGGAGCCAAAGCTCTGTGTCAGAGACTAGGACACTTCCAGATAACAGTATATAATATATATTCAGCCTTGATATGGTAATACTCTCCCCACCCAATGAATCTCACGTCACAGATCTCAATGTTCATGTTACGCAAGATTAAAACTAATGCAGTCAGTCATGTTCTAAGGAAATAAGCTTAAGTCATGAAATCTATATTTTATACAAACTCCCTTGAATAATCAGAAAGATTCTGTATCATGCCTTGTGTCAGGTGTCCTGGGTTTAATTTACTTGATAGGGCAAGTTCAACAGTTATAGAAATTAAAGCAGAGAATTAAACTGAATCAATAACTGCATTTTATGGCAAGGTACACTTGCCTGGATTTCCTGTTTCAGTTGTAGCTCGAGCTTCAGCTGGATTTCCAGGCAGTACTCCGGTTGCTGAAATAGACATCACCATCAGGTCCAGAACACATCAATCAGCTAGGAACGCCTGTCCTTGAGTCCAATTTGGAGACAAGGGCAAAAACGTCATTTTTGGGTCAAGGTGGGGTCCAATTGTGGGCCGCTTTGCACCGAAAAATGTGCCAGGGTCAAAGATCTCAAAAACAGTTCAACTTAGTATCAACAGGTCAGGAACGATGATAAGAACTCAACGGAACTTCCAGAATTGGATTCCGATGAGCTATTCTCAAAATCGCCCGTCGGTTGGAGCCTGTGGGGCCCACGACACACGATTTTGTCAACGTTCTCAGAATCGAACCAAACTTGGCTCACAGGACCAGCGTATTGCCACGAGTCCAATGGCGCAAGTTTCGTCTCGATCTGGCTTGTGTACACTAAGTTACAGCTAGAAACAGAAAGTACGGATACTGAGCGGTGTCCGCGGATACGCACTGATCCTGGTGTGCACGCACATCCAAATCAGCTTCTGCGAAATCCCGCACGTCCGTATCAACGACGCGCACGTATCTGTGAAGACCGCACGCGACCAAGTTGTCCCGTTTGGCGGGGCGTACTCGATACCGGGGTGAAACAGGGTCTAGTTTTTTTCTGTTTTTGGATCACGGTGTGCGATCACCACAGGACGCGATGCCCCGAGCGGTTTGTCCGGGCACCGAGAGGGTCATGCAGGCTACGCGATGCAATTTACGGAATCGAATTCCGAGCTACGAGTAAGAAGTTATGAATACCTGAACTGGGCTCCAGAAAACCGAATCTTCGTATCCGTTTCGTGTCCTGTGTCCTGGACACTGTGTCCGATACGAGATTTCGAAATTAGGGTTAGGGTTTACTGTCCGTGTCCGAGCGGCTGTGTCCGACTCATGTCAGGGCTGAGCGAGGCCAGCGAGGGCTGCTGGACGCGCCGGAGGAGGAGGCGAGGTGCTGACCGGTGGCTGACGACCGGAGTCGGCGGCGCTGCGGCTCTATACTGCTGCTGCTCGGTTGCTATCTGGGCGGAGGCGACTGGCGAAGGAGGCGGCGTGCTGGTCGGGGGCAGGTTCGCCGGCGAGGCTAGGGCGGGCGGCACGGCGAGGCTAGGGGGTTGCTGGAGACGGCGGTCGGGCAGCCGGTGGCGGAGAGATTTGGCCGGAGCAAGGCCGGGTTTAGGGCTTTATATAGAGGTCGAGGGAGAGGGAGAGGCGGCGGCGGGTTCTGGAAGCCGGAGCGGAGGGGACGGCGGTTGCAGGGAGAGGAAGAGGAGCGGTCGGCCGGCTGCGGCGGGTGTAACGGGCGGCCGGAGAGGAAGCGTTAGGGTCGGGGAAAGAGGGAGGACTGTAGCAGTCGGGTTCGCGGGTCCAACGGGTCGGGTCGGTTCAGCGGATCCGACCCGATCCGAAATCAAATAGGAGGGTCGGGTCGGGTTAGTGGATCCGGCCCGATCCGAAATTAAATAGGCGGATCGGGCAATGGGTTATTGGGTCGGGTCTGAATTGAACCCGGATCCGACCCAAAAGGAATTGGTTTAAAAATAAACCGGTTTGGTTTGGTTCAGTTTTATTTGGTTTGGTTTATTTAATAAAAACCCGGTTTATATTTGGTTTAATAATTTAATTAGTATTTAGGACTTTTAAAATTCATCCGGGGTCCAATAAATTTCCGAAAAAATACCATATGTCTGGTTTTCTATTTTACACCATAAAATATTATTTTCATAATATTTTAATAATATTTATTAATATTTAAAAATCCTTTAATAATTAAAGAACCTGAATTATTTACAGAAAATTCCCGGAAAAATTCCAGAAAATTGTAAAATCCAATTTTTTTTTTTTTGAAAATCAGGGGGATTACAATCTACCCCCCTTAAGAGGATTGCGTCCTCGCAATCAAAGAATAACCGGTCAACAGAGATGACATGGTTACCAATTTTATTCGAATCACAATACAATAAAGAAAATCAAGGTTCAGGGCTTGAACACATAGGAAAAATCATTTTCCTAAGCATTAAAAGTTATACAATTTCCCAATTATGGAAAATCTAGGAAATTACAGTTTTAGAAAACCAGGTTATCTTTCAAAACTTATCAGGTTAACATTTATAAAACATTCTGAATTATTGGCAAGTTCTAAATTACTAGGTTAACACTAAGTTATCAATTATTAGCAAGTTAAAGTTATCAGGTTAAGTCTAGGGTCACGAACCAGCAGGCACGAACTATAACAATGCTAGAAACGGAACTACAAAAACTTACGCGCATTAGCTACTCCTTGGTTTTGCGCGTCTTCCAGAGTCATCGCGAAGGCTTGCCCGCATCCTGGTGGATTCCTCTGTTGCTGCTGCTGCTGCTGGGCTTGTTGGAAGAGTGCTGCTTGTGGTGCCAATGGTGGCCTTGGTTGATACCCTCCTGGTGCTGGTAGAGCTTGTTGATTTGCTCTTGGTGCTCTTCCTCGATGATAAGGACAATCCTTGGCTAAGTGTTGATTGGTTCCGCAAATCAAGCACAGTCCCAACTTACGTCTGCACTTCTTCTCAACATGGCCTACCTTACCACAATAGTAACAAGTAGGAAGGAATGAGGCTCTGGATGCTGCTCTCGGGGGATTCGTATGGGGTCGCTTTGCAGCTCCTTCCTGCTGTGCTTGGTCTGGTGCATGCGGCCGCTTCTGGCTGGACTCTATCCTGGTGATGCACTCCATGGCCCGTGCTGCAGTAACAACGTCAGTTGCAACGGAGCTGATCAACTTTCGTAGCTCTGAGCTAAGTTTGTAAACGAACTCCTCCGTTTGGCTTTGTTGCGCCTTCTGATAAGCTTGCATCATCGGGTAGTACATTTGAAACAGCTGTTGCACGTCCATAGCTTGCCCTTGTGGGATGGTAGGCATTGGTGGAGCAAACTGCGTTGATGGTGGAACGTCATCTTGCTGGATCCTCGAGTCGTGCTGACCTGCTGGAGTGCTTTGTTGAGCTGATTGACCTTCATCAACTGGTGTCACTTCATCTTCCTGGGTGACCACAGCACCTTGTGGTGTTTTTGTAGGAGTCTCGTCGTTTGCTCGTGAATCCATATCTCTGCACCCAAAATAAACAATAAGAGGCATACAGGGATCAAAGCAGGATGCAAGTCAAGAATTAATTCGAATCCGATACAGATATCAAGAATATTTCAAGCAAGTGGATGAGATCCTAAAAACTTATCCTATCTTATTGCAGGCCTGTTCGGTCCCTAAGTTAAAACTGAACAATTTAGTCGTTGACCTGTATGGGCCACCACAAAAACCATGTCACGCCCCAGTCCCAAAATACCGAGGGACTGGATGCGTGATTATGGCCAGCAGCATGCACCGATGGACAAACCCAATTTAATGGATCCATCGGGCATACTTAAGCTGTATTACATCAGTCAGAGTTTTACTATTCTCATCCACAGATATAAGATAGCAATAACATCAAAAGAAATACTAAACAACAACAGTCAAAGTAAATAAAATCGGAGAACAATCCGATATTAAGTCTGTTTGCACAAGTTCTCAAAGACAGGAAATAAAGAGTTTAAATTAACAGGAATTAAAGTCTATTTGCCATAATACTGAGCAGGGCGAAGCAATTGTTCAGGAGAAGTCCTCAGCGATCACCTCGTCCTCAGGTTCAGGTACTGCTCCGAGTAGTGCCCCTGTTCCGTACACCTCAGGGTAGATCTCGTCTGCTATAACTGGAGAACAAAACCAGGTCCTCAGAGGGACGTAACAAGGTACAGAAGAATACGAGCCATAATACAGTGAATGAACATGTAAGTCAACCAAGATGTTAAACTCAAGAGTAGCATCAGAAATTAATAAGTCTAAGACAGTGGCATGCCGATGTTGCTATCAAACAAATCTGGGTAAATAATTAAACTAGCTAAGTGATCATGCAAGTGAGAGTTATTATTCATACTCAGGCTGAGACTACTACATGATCAGTGACAAGAAACCATAGCAGTGTTTTCTCGAAGGGCCAGTACAGGAGCCAAAGCTCTGTGTCAGAGACTAGGACACTTCCATATAACAGTATATAATATATATTCAGCCTTGATATGGTAATACTCTCCCCACCCAATGAATCTCACGTCACAGATCTCAATGTTCATGTTACGCAAGATTAAAACTAATGCAGTCAGTCATGTTCTAAGGAAATAAGCTTAAGTCATAAAATCTATATTTTATACAAACTCCCTTGAATAATCAGGAAGATTCTGTATCATGCCTTGTGTCAGGTGTCATGGATTTAATTTACTTGATAGGGCAAGTTCAACAGTCATAGAAATTAAAGCTGAGAATTAAACTGAATCAATAACTGCATTTTATGGCAAGGTACACTTGCCTGGATTTCCTGTTTCAGTTGTAGCTCGAGCTTCAGCTGGATTTTCAGGCAGTACTCCGGTTGCTGAAATAGACATCACCATCAGGTCCAGAACACATCAATCAGCTAGGAACGCCTGTCCTTGAGTCCAATTTGGAGACAAGGGCAAAAACGTCATTTTTGGGTCAAGGTGGGGTCCAATTGTGGGCCGCTTTGCACCGAAAAATGTGCCAGGGTCAAAGATCTCAAAAACAGTTCAACTTAGTATCAACAGGTCAGGAACGATGATACGAACTCAACGAAACTTCCAGAATTGGATTCCGATGAGCTATTCTCAAAATCGCCCGTCGGTTGGAGCCTGTGGGGCCCACGACACACGATTTTGTCAACGTTCTCAGAATCGAACCAAACTTGGCTCACAGGACCAGCGTATTGCCACGAGTCCAATGGCGTAAGTTTCGTCTCGATCTGGCTTATGTACACTAAGTTACAGCTAGAAACAGAAAGTACGGATACTGAGCGGTGTTCGCGGATACGCACTGATCCTGGTGTGCACGCACATCCAAATCAGCTTCTGCGAAATCCCGCACGTCCGTATCAATGACGCGCATGTATCTGTGAAGACCGCACGCGACCAAGTTGTCCCGTTTGGCGGGGCGTACTCGATACCGGGGTGAAACAGGGTCTAGTTTTTTTCTGTTTTTGGATTGCGGTGTGCGATCACCACAGGACGCGATGCCCCGAGCGGTTTGTTCGGGCACCGAGAGGGTCATGCAGGCTACGCGATGCAATTTACGGAATCGAATTCCGAGCTACGAGTAAGAAGTTATGAATACCTGAACTGGGCTCCAGAAAACCGAATCTTCGTATCCGTTTCGTGTCCTGTGTCCTGGATACTGTGTCCGATACGAGATTTCGAAATTAGGGTTAGGGTTTACTGTCCGTGTCCGAGCGGCTGTGTCCGACTCGTGTCAGGGCTGAGCGAGGCCGGCGAGGGCTGCTGGACGCGCCGGAGGAGGAGGCGAGGTGCTGACCGGTGGCTGACGACCGGAGTCGGCGGCGCTGCGGCTCTATACTGCTGCTGCTTGGTTGCTATCTGGGCGGAGGCGACTGGCGAAGGAGGCGGCGTGCTGGTCGGGGGCAGGTTCGCCGGCGAGGCTAGGGCGGGCGGCACGGCGAGGCTAGGGGGTTGCTGGAGACGGCGGTCGGGCAGCCGGTGGCAGAAAGATTTGGCCGGAGCAAGGCCGGGTTTAGGGCTTTATATAGAGGTCGAGGGAGAGGGAGAGGCGGTGGCGGGTTCTGGAAGCCGGAGCGGAGGGGACGGCGGTTGCAGGGAGAGGAAGAGGAGCGGTCGGCCGGCGACGACGGGTGTAACGGGCGGCCGGAGAGGAAGCGTTAGGGTCGCGGAAAGAGGGAGGACTGTAGCAGTCGGGTTCGCGGGTCCAACGGGTCGGGTCAGTTCAGCGGATCCGACCCGATCCGAAATCAAATAGACGGGTCGGGTCGGGTTAGTGGATCCGGCCCGATCCGAAATTAAATAGGCGGGTCGGGCAATGGGTTATTGGGTCGGGTCTGAATTGAATCCGGATCCGACCCAATAGGAATTGGTTTAAACATAAACCGGTTTGGTTTGGTTCAGTTTTATTTGGTTTGGTTTATTTAATAAAAACCCGGTTTATATTTGGTTTAATAATTCAATTAGTATTTAGGGCTTTTAAAATTCATCCGGGGTCCAATAAATTTCCGGAAAAATACCATATGTCTGGTTTTCTATTTTACACCATAAAATATTATTTTCATAATATTTTAATAATATTTATTAATATTTAAAAATCCTTTAATAATTAAAGAACCTGAATTATTTACAGAAAATTCCCGGAAAAATTCCAGAAAATTGTAAAATCCAATTTTTTTTTTTTTGAAAATCAGGGGGATTACACATATACTTTGCCTTCAGAAGGCTGCGCGCCATCGCGACGACCGTCTGGTTCTGGCACTCGACGACGCTGTTCTGCTGTGGTGAGTACGGTGCTGTGAGTTGTCGTTTGATGCCGAGGCCCGCGCAATACTCGCCAAATGCTACAGATGTGAACTCTCCCCCACGATCAGTACGGAGCGTGCGCAGTTTGCGCCCTGTCTCCACCTCGACATGTACTTGAAAGTGTTTGATGGCTGTCGGCGCTTCATCCTTCGAACCCAGTAGCGTCAATCACATGTAGCGGCTGAAATCGTCGACGAGGAGCAAGAAGTAGCGCTTACCACCAGGTGTCACCAGTGTGATCGGCCCGCAGATATCACCGTGAACGAGATATAGAAGGTTGTCAGCACGGTACTTGATCTCTTGCGGAAATGGCGTGCGGCGCTGCTTCCCGGCAAGACAACTATCGCAGATTTGATTGACGTATTCGATCTGTGGTAGCTCGTGCACCATGTTGCGGCGAGCTAACTTTCTGAGTGCTTCAAAGTTGAGGTGGCCGAACCGTGCATGCCACCCCCATGCATCATCATTGAGTCATGCTGCCAAATACACTGGTTGTACAATATCAAGAGATAGAATGTACAGTCGGTTTTGGGCACATTTTACCTTGGCGAGGAGGCATTGTTGACGATCTCGAATCGAGAGCATGCTGCCTTCGATCAAGACTTGGCAGCCGTTCTCATCGAGCTGCCCAAGGCTAATGATATTGCTTCGTAGCTTCGGGATGAAGTAGACGCCGGTGAGGGCGCGATGCTCGTCGTTCTGGCACGTAAACATCACCGTGCCACGCCCTCAGATGTCGACGACGGATCCGTCCCCAAACTTGATGGAGCCCGTGATTCCAGTGTCCATCTTGGTGAAGACCTCCTTGCAGCCCGTCATGTGGTTGCTGGCGTCGGTGTCTAGGTACCATGCTTCGCCATGGTGGTCCTCCTCATGGCCCAAATGCACCTGAGCATGCACCTCGTCGAGTATGACGTTGTTGGTCGTGCCCACGGTGGTCTAGGCGAGCGTGTACTCCTGCGCCATCAGCAGTGTGGGCTCATCGTCGTCGACTTGCGTCAGATTGGCGCGCTCATCGCACTTCGGCTTGCGGCAGTCCTTCTCCCAGTAGCCGTAGATGCCACAATTATGGCACTTACCCTTCTTGTCGTGCGTGCCACTAGACGCGTTGCCGTTGCCGTAGTTCGTGTTGCCACGGCCACGACCTCTTGGTTTGTCGCGCCCTCGACCATAACTTTTGTCATCATTGGAGTAGGCCTCGCCTTCCTTCCTCTGCTTCGTGCGAGCGAGCCACTCCTCTTCGGAGAGGAGAAGACGGCTACTTGTGTCGCCGGAGTTGCTGCCAAGATCGTACCGCTCCTCGACGGCTAAAAGATGACCGGTAAGCTCTTCAATTGACAGCGTCTTGAGATCCACTAAAGTCTCAATGACGATGGCGACTTGCGTGTACTTGGATGGAACGACTCGAAGGAATTTTTTAACTACCTTCTCTTCGTCCATTTCGTCGCCGAGTAGTTGCAGGTCGCTGACGAATCCTGTGAGCCGCATTGCGAAGTCCTCGACGGACTCGCCGTTCTTGAATTTCATTGATTCGAGGTCAACGCGCAATTTCTGTGCCTTGGCCTCGCGCACGCTCTCGACCCCCATCCGCATCATCTTCACAACGTCCCATGCTTCCTTGGCAGTGTCTTTTACTGCCAATGTCCGCAACATCTCTGGCGGCACGACAAGGAGTATGACGGACATGGCCATCCTGTCGTCGCGCTAGTCGGCTTTTCCGGGTTCGATCGCCTCCCACAGGCCTTGCGCCTGCATGTTGACTCTCATTAAGAGAGCCCAATCCGCGTAGTTGGTCCGTGTCAGCATGGGGTACTTAAAGGTGAATGACGTCTCCTTCATAGATGTCGACGTCGTGGGACTTTGCTCGTCGTTGGTTGCCATAGCTCTGATACCAAATGTAAGATGAGAGGAGTATTTGATTATTGGAATGAATAATTTTTATTTTATGTTCAACCTCAACTTGGCCTTTAAATAGCCATTTACAACTCTAACAGAATGCATAAAAGTAGCACCCTCTAACCATATTCTAACTGACAAATCAAAACAAATTAACACGGCATAGAACAAACCAAATTTCTAAAGACTAGGGATTCATTGAAATCCAAATAACAACCGCTTCAACCTTCTCAACAGGATTAACTCTAACACATGTCTCCATTGAAATCAATATGCATCCCTTATGAAGCCAACCTATGTTGGAGTCCATTCTGGATGTCGAGTTCTGTCAGTTTGTTCCAGAACCTTTGACAGAGATACCAAGCCACACTTTGCTCTTATAGATTTTGTTCGAGACAGCAGGAACATACACTCCCTGTATAGATTTTGTTAACATTACAATGAGCAAGACCACTAACAAAGTCGGACGGATTCAAATAGCTGATGTCAAAAGTATAGGGATAAAAATTGTACACGTACTCGTTGTAGTTAGGATGTAGTTCTCAAATCAAACGTCACCATTGGCATCGAAATCAATATGAATCCTTATTTATTGCTCCCTGATTGCACCTGAATTAATCCAAAGAAAGGGCCAGGCTTTGCTTGCAATGGGAGAAGAAGATGTAGACGCGGCCACCACCTACAATCGGGCGATGCAGCTGGTAGCGGCCTTCACCGTCCCGATGACCTTGAAGGCGGTCGTCGAGCTCCAAGTGCTTGAAATCATAGACCGCGCCGGGCTCGGCGCTCCTCTCTCCGCTGCAAATATTATTGCATCCATGATGACCCCCACAACCAAGCCGCGGGCGGCTGCGGCCGTGCTCGACCGGATGCTCAGTTACTTGGCCACCCATTCGGTGCTGACCCACTCCGACTTCCCAGCTGGCAACGGTGGCGTCGAAAGGCGATACGGGCTAGCGCCCGTGGGCAAGCTTTTCCTCGAGAACAACAAGGAAGGGCCGGGCTCTCTCGCCGCTCTGCTCTTGATGAACCTAGATAAGGTCTCCTTGGACAGCTGGTATACACTTATACTTATATAATTAAGCTATGTTGTATGGATACGGATATGACACGACACTGACACCGCACGTTTACAGGCAAGAGCTGAAGCATGCAGTCCTAGACGACGGCACCATACCATTCAAGAAGGCCCATGGTTTGTCGGTCTTCGACTACACCGTCACTGATCCCAGATTCGACAAGGTCTTCAACAAAGCCATGTCCGGCCAATCTACCTTGGTTCTCTCAAAGATACTGGAGGCGTACGCAGGCTTTCGGGGCATGGGAAAGCTCGTCGACGTCGGCGGGGGCACCGGAACGAGCATGGCCATGATCGTCTCCAAGTTCCCCGGCATCAAGGGAGTCAACTTCGATCTGCCGCATGTGATCTCCAATGCTCTGCCACTCCCAGGTTCGACCTTTGATCGGTCAATATGTTGTTGCTAGCTGGCTGTTGTTTTCGTCCAACTTTCAATTCGATTCGATTCGATTTGATTCGATTCACTCTTAAAATAAAATCAATCCCAGAAGCTGCGCAAATCATTTGAGGTGTGGTGGTTGTTTGATGATTCTGGTGCAGGTGTGGAGCATGTTGGGGGAGACATGTTTGCTCATGTGCCAACTGGAGATGCCATCTTCATGAAGGTTAGTTATATATGGCCTGTTTCTTTGTATTGCTGATATTACTACAGAGCGAGGTTGCTTTTAGAATCCCTAAAATCCATAACTAATTGTACTCGCTGATGAAAAAAAAAAAAAAAATTCAACCACATCACAGATATGTGATTGGCCGAATCCATGGCGAAATAGTGTGATTTTTGAGTGTATATATTAGCATCGTACTTTATAGTAATAACTTTAGTTGGAAAACGGTTTTAGATAGATGAGCTACACATACTTACTTATATATAATAAGTTTTAGTAAATTTCATTTATGAAAAACTTTCATTAAGTTAAATTGTTTGATAAAACTAAGTATTTGAAAGAAGAAGAAAAATCCATAAAATCCATTTAGAATATTTTTCATTTACTCGCGTATAAGAGACCTCACTTTTAAATTCAATTCTAGACCCGAGAATTTTCAGACCAGACATGGTTAAGCCATCCATCTGGTTTTCGTTGCAATACTCTAATTTTTTTTTTTATAGTGGCGTAGGTTCTTAAACTGTCCCCTATGTATCACGGACACGAAAATCAAAAAAATTGTGTCCTTAATTGTATTTGTGCAACATGCATATTGGTGACTATATTTTACCTATTTGAAAAAATATATATATTATGTATCCGTATCATGTCATTATCTGTATGTATGTATATATATGTATGGGTTCGTGCAAAATATACAGGCTGTTCTTCATGATTGGAGCGACGAACACTGCCTGAAATTGTTGAAGAATTGTTTGGAGGCACTACCGAATTCTGGAAAAGTGATCGTCGTCGACACCTTACTACCAGAATCTCCGGATACGACTATTCCATCACAGCTTCAATTCTGCGCAGATGTTTCTATGCTGAGTTGCAATGTCGGTGGAAAAGAGAGGACAAAGAAAGAGTTGGAGTTCTTGGCAAAAGAATCTGGCTTCTCCCATTTCAATGTCGCTTGCTGCGTCTACAACTTGTCGGTAATGGAGCTCGTCAAGTGAAAATTTGAGTGTCTTAAGCTTCGTTTATGCACATATCATGCATGCTTCTACGCGCGTTCATTTGTGTAGCATATATTAACCACAGACCAAGGGAGCTGCCAATATTGATTTCTATTGTGTACTGGATACGTATATGTTCTCATCACTCTGCTTATATTTGGCTTAAAAAAATATAAATGCTATTCATCACCGAAGTCTTTTACCTGGTACCATTTCCTATGACGTGACATCTGACGTGCTATTTCTGTTTCTCCTCCGTCACTCGACCAAATTCTAATATTTCTTCGTTGGTACGTTCACAACCCTACCCTCTTTAATCCTCTTCAAGTATTTTAATTTTAAACGGATTATTTTAAAAGAGAATCGAATCAAAAGTTGGACAAAAATCTATTTTTCAAAACTGTCAGATTTCAGTCCAACTACCCTTGTCCACGTCCGGTTTTCTACCAACTCGATTAATGTTTTACAAATCCACTTGAATAGACTTCTAGAAAATATAACCAAGTTTAAAACTCATATTTTAGTTTATTTTTATTTGCCCCCAATTTCTGTAAAATCAACTTCCAAAATCAAGAAAAATATGTTTTCAAAACTCCAAAAAAATTTGATACGGGTTGCGTCCTGCCAAACGAGGTGACTTCGTCGCGTGAGGATTACACCGAAAGGCGCGTATCGTCAATGCGGACGTGTGAGATTTCACGAAACTTGATTTGGATCTGCGTGCACACCGGAATCAACGCATATCTGTCGAAAAATACCGTATCAATCTGTTCCGATACTTGTCATAACTTCATGATTATATGGTTTGATGAATTTAAATTTTGATGGGAAAAAATGACTATATACAACTATTGAGGATCTTAAATTTTGAGGACGAAATTTTTCTAAGGAGGGTAGACTTGTCAATACCACATTCAAAAATAAGGATAATTTTGTCATTTTATTTATTATAAGTATTTTATGTATTTATCTTAAATAATTGCATGATATATATATATATATATATATATATATATATATATATATATATATATATATATATATATATATATATATATAGTGTTCTTTAATGCATGAGCTAGTAGACTAGACCTAGAAGCCCACTAGATGAACCCCTGACCAAAATACAGGATTATGGTTTTAATTAGTAATTTTTGGGTTTAAATATTGGAGATTATAATTATTATTGTGATTTTATTTAATTGTTGTGCCTTACCGTTACTTCGATATTTAGAGCGCTACCCTAGCTTTTGCCTTCCAACAAATTTTACACCTTTGTCCTAGACGTGCCCGTCTTCTATTCTGATCCTTGTGTAACTCATAAATATGCTCTCTTGTGCTTCATTTTAGTCGCACAATATTCATCGCAGACGTTTATTTTTAATTCTAAATAAATCCAACTTTGTATCCTTGTGCGTTCCAATCGAAATTGGAGACACAATCTTGACCCGTTTTGTGCAATCCAAATTATGATAATATTATATTCTGAGTCCTCTACGTCCATGACACTTGTGTCCCATCTAATTTTAATCCTATACACTTCCAATTAATTTAAGAACACCAATTGCATTAATTTTAATTAAATTGGTGTAAAGACCCAACTTAACCCAAAACTAGACCCAACACCAAACCAAACCACCACTCATACCCTCAAGACTCATACTAAATATCATACACCATTTTCATCCACTACATCACACCAAACATGGTACTTTCTCTCATTTAATCCAAATTCACACTTTCTGTGCAATTTTCTAATTGTTGAGGACTTTTATGCAAAAGAGCAATGAGGTGTCACCATCCTATTGGTTAAAGCACATGAAGAACCAACCCCCTCCCTCATTGACCGGTCCAACTCTCTCCCTCTCTCCCCTTTTTGATTAGACACTTCCCTTCATGTTTAATCTTGGCCATCCATTCAAATGGAGCAACATCCTCACCACACACACTTCCCTATATATATCACACATCCTAACCCCTTTTTCCAATGAACATCCCCCATCCCAATGAGCACATGGCCGGCCCTAATTCCTAGGATAGCATCACCAGCAATCCTCTCTCTCCTACATGCAAAACTCCTCCATTATTTTTCTACATCACCATTACCATCCACCTTCAAACAAACCAAAACCTCAACCCACAAAACCCTAAACCAACCCTACAGCAGTCCTCTTCCTCCGGTCGTCGACCTCGCCGGAGCAGCCGGTCCACCACCCCGCTGACTCCTCTTCGCCGACTGCACCATCACGCCAACCCTGACAGCCCGACT
Source organism: Iris macrosiphon (assembly GCA_036927795.1). Taxonomy (NCBI): domain Eukaryota; kingdom Viridiplantae; phylum Streptophyta; class Magnoliopsida; order Asparagales; family Iridaceae; genus Iris; species Iris macrosiphon. The sequence goes on along the minus strand of JAYESA010000002.1, from coordinate 202,871,939 downwards.
TCCTCTCCTTCCTCCGGTGAACACGACCGTTGAGCCTTCATCATCGCACATCACCCACTGGAACCATCTACCCTGCCGAGCCCCGCTGTCAGTCACCGTCCTCCGCCGAGCACCACAGAGCCACCGCCGAGTCCTACACCGACGACAGCAGTCATCTCCCAAGCCGACGTCCCCGGTCACCTCGACAGCGAGACCCGACTGCCTGACCGCCAACCCCCTCAGCCGTCTTCCCCGACTACACCCCCCCTACCGACCTGTTTACCCTCATCACGATCTATACCACCCCACGACCATCACCAACCACCCCACCGCGGACGACCTCGCCGGAGCAGACCCCTCAACCATCAAACTTCCTCTCCTCCCCGATCTCCTCCATAACCCGGCTGCAACTGCCAGGATAGTCCACCCACGACCACCGCAGACACTATCACCATCGTCTTCATCATCTCCGGTGACCTTCCCCACCTGAGCACCGCCGGGACAGTCCTTCCCGACTTCCCGAGCAACCCCACAGCAGTCCCCGACTGCCATCACCATTAACTCCATCTTCTCCTCCTTCTCGATACCTCACCGCCTTCCTCCGGCCAAACCCCGACTTTCTCTCCTTCTCGGCTGAACACAAACGCTCACCCTCGCCGGAGCAACCCCACCACGACCTCCCTAACCGTCGAGCCTCTCCTCCGGCAGCCTCGGCATCATCATCATCATCATCATCATCATCATCATTATCAATATTTTCATTATCATCATCATCAACAACATCTTCATCATCATCATCACCATCATCACCACCATCATCACCATCATATTCGTCATCATCGTCGACCCGTCTCATCTCGCAGGAGCCCGAGCACCCTCTTCGATCACGCGCACCCCGAGGTTCGAACTTGTCCCCTCTTCTTTCAGATTGTGTGTATGTGTATGTGTGAATAGTAATTTGGGCTAGCATATTATTTCATGAAAGTTTGGTTGATCATATGACCCTGTGTTGGTGAACCTAGTAACCAGTTGCGTGTGCGTGCGTGTATAGTAACTAATTGATATATATATATATATATATATATATATATATATATATATATATATATATATATATATATTGTGTGGAAATTGATTACTAGTAGTAGGTATGACTGTAATATAATTGTTGTATGAACCTAGGTTAACTGTGGATTTCCAGTATAATTGCATATGACTAAATGACCCTGAGAATATATGAGTTGATTGCCTTGTGTACACTGGCGTACTGGCTAGACATGTGTTAGTGATTGACTGTCCGATTATGCATAACATTTGAAGACATGACACCCGTGCAGTTAGACGCACATTCGACCCAGCTAGTTGACCAGTGTCACCCCTAGCGTAGTCTCTGAGTTCAGTGTATTTATGATTTTGTGTTAGTGTAATGACTGATGCTGTATTATTATTAAATGATGTCTATAGGACGGTTGGATTATTCAGACAAGACTTCAAAAATAAGATATTGGTATTGCCAACAGAGGACCACAATCGAGTATATTCTCTGACAGTTTTTATTATGTTGATTATCTCTATGATTCTAGTTGTATATCGTACATGATTCTGACACTATGTATACACGAGTTGGTATCATCGATACCGGTTACGAGGAGTCGTGACTGGGATCCATCGTGCTAGCTGGGGACGGAAAGATATTAGAAGATTATATGATCATACCCAACTCTACATGAAACATACCTCACCCATACCTCATGTCGGTGCAGCCTGACCATTACATGCCTTATAGCCTGTTATGTATGATTGGCCTGACTATTGTTTGCATCATAGCTATCCGTATGATTAGCCTGACCTTACATCAATCATAGCTAGTCATACATAGCAAGACTGATCAGTCCCAAGCCGATCACATGATATGCTGATGTTTTATACACTTAGCTAGATATTCTATACATGTATTTCCAGATCATATTTCTAGCATTTCCCTATGTTCTAGTTATTGTTCTAGCATTCACTTATATTCCAGTTTATTGTTCTAGCATGCACTTGTATTTATGTTCATTGCTAGTTGTACCATTGATGATGATATATGCTCCAGTACTTCTATTTCCAGTATTTCTTTATCTCCAGTATTTCTTATTGCCAGTATTTATATCCATCTTGTATTTCTTTACACTGTATTATAGTTTTTGTCAATATACATGAAACTGCTGTTAGTGCTTGTACTTCGCTCCATCCTGACTGAAAATATTTTTCCAGACTGCGATTAGAGGACTTATTTCCGGCATACTTGGAGATTTGGATGTTATTGTTGCAGGTTAGACTATTTTTGTTGTTTAGACTTGTGTTATATTTCGTTATTTTCTTTGAGATCTCATCGTGCTTTATTTCTGTGATTGAGTATTCCATATTATATTGTAATATATGTGTCTCCTTATGGAGTTGGATATTCATGTGAGATTGATTAGCTAGTATTGTGACCTAGACAACGTTATACCGTCGATGCTACGGCGTAGGCTGGACGTACCCACGTCCTCGTGCCCAAATTCCGGGTGCGGGTCATGACAATAAGGCCTAGACTAGACATCTTGTTAATGCGTTTATAATGTACATGTCCTAGTCTATTATGCCATAACTCAGGAGAATAACCAGAAATAGAGACTGCATTGATACAAACAGAAGGAGTTACAAGCTGCAGTTTAAACATCCCTTCGGCATAGAAAGCTTTTTCGAAGTATGTCCCCTTGTAGGACATCACCATCTGAACGGCATTGATATCCATACTCAATCCTGAATTGCACAATAGACTCACATAAACCAGATTATTGGCAATTATTGGTACGTGCTTCACGTTCTCCAGAGTAAGTGACTTTTTCGAAGTCAGCTTCAGCACTACTGTACCAGTCCCCTGAATATCAGCTTGTGACTTGTCCACCATCGAGACCTTCTTATGGTTTGGCTCATACTTTGTGAACAACTCCTTCTTAGAGCATACGTGGCAAGATGCACAAGTGTCCACCCACCAGTCAGTGTCCACACAATGTGACTCAACCTGCGCCTCATAGCAACATGGTTTGCTCTTTCGATTTAGGCTTTAAATTCTAGTCGCTCTTGTAGTGACCCTTCTTGCCACAGTTGTAACACGTCATATCAGTCTTCGGTTTTGGCTTGAATAGAGCCGACTTCACCTTTAACTGGTTGAAGTCCTTCTTTTTCTTCTTGTAGGAAAATTTCTGCTTTTCTTTAGAATCACTAGCATGTACCTTGTTAGCCTTAGCCGACTGGTTGGAAAAGGAGTCCAAATTTAGTTGCCCTCTAGGTTCATCTTCAATGTGAGTCCAGTGAAGAATATCTTCGAGTTGGATATCCATCTTCTTACGATACATGTCAGCCTTGAACTTGATCAAGCCTGGAAGAAGCTTGGTGACGATAGACCCTACCATAAACTTGTCTTCCTGCTTCATGCTCTCTTTCTCCAGTTTCTGCTACATCTTCAGAAGTTTCTTAACTTGTGGTAGCATTACCTTTTCGTCTTCAAATTACATAGTGAAGAACTTCTCGACGAGATAGATTTTAGATATTTTCTCGTCAGTTTTGTAGTGCTTCTCAAGAGATTCCCAAACATCTCTTGCCTTCTCCTTCTTGCTGTAGGACTCTGCCATCGAGTCATCCATAGCACTTAGGATCAATAACCTGTAGAGGTCGTTATCCTTCTCCCACTTGGAGTGCGTGTCCTGCGTCATGCCAACTGCAAGCTCTCCTCCATCTTCGGAAATTGTAGGTTCAGGAGCAACCAACACATAGCAACATTTACAAGTTAAAGATTCAAGGAGATCTTCCTCTTCCAAATATTGTAGTATTCGCAATCAAACTTCTCAAGCATGTGAAAGCTAGTATCGAGAAGGTTTGAGCGGGTGTCAATTCTAAATCTGATTGTTAGTCCCGAAGTAAGATCAGAGAAGAAACAGTCAACAAAGTAGAGACTCACACAAGAGTTCGTCTCTACTAACTCCAGAAGAGAAGTTGGTGCACTGAGATTCACACAAGAGTTCCTCTACAGTGACACGCAACCCCAAAGAAGCACAATACCAGGAACATGTTACAAACTGTCTGAACAAGAAAATAAAAAATACAACAACAAAGGAAAAACGTTATTCGCTTTACGTTCGTAGACGCTACAATGAGAAAGAATGGGAACAAGAAGAGAAATACAAAGAAAGGAACTCCTGCTGGGGTGATCAAAACCACCGGTTCTCAAGGCAAGATTTGCCCTACATGACGATATGCCCCCATGATCCAGCAAGTTCATACGAGAACTTCTGGAACGCTCTAAGTCACCTTCGGGTCACTCGAAAATCATTATTGAAGATGGGAGTTCACTGGGCCGCACATGCACTGGTGCTCTCGATTTTTCCAATAACTCAAATGAAAGAGAAGCTTCTCTATATATAGAAAAAAATTAGCACATATACGACATGAGAAAGCTCGTGCCGCATATGTCACATCCGACCAGACACCAAGCCGCATGCGTCATCGTAGCCTTTTGAGTCACTGAAGTCGCATGCGTTGTAAACACCCTAAATTTTTATATTTTTTAAATCAATTTTTGGGGATTTTTCTGCAATTTTCAGGAATTTACATAGGTAATATGGTGATTGTACGATTTTTAATTTCTAATAACTAACATTAAAATGTAATAAAAATATGATTTTGTGGTGTAAAATAGAAAACCGGACTTAGAATAATTTTCTGGGTTTTTATTGGGCCTCAGACCTATTTTTAATTGCCTAAAAACTACTTTTAAACTAATTATTAATTAATTATTGTTTTATTATTATTATTATTATTATTATTATTATTATTATTATTATTATTATTATTATTATTTAGTTTTTGGGGCCCGGTCCGGCCCAGTGGGCCGAGCCCATTAGTTCAGCCAGCCCAACCCCCAGCCGCTCCTAGCGGGTCGGGCGGGTCCGCCCAACCCGGATCCGCGCCCGACCCGGTCCCGTTCTCGTCTCCCCCACGATCGGTTGGGCGACCGAGTTCCCCGACCACGTCCGGGGTCTCCGCCGCCTCCGCCGGAGAGGCCACGTCCCACGTTCCCCTCGGCCCGACTCCCCCGGCTTCGAACCGCCCCGCCAACCCCTTTAAAAACCCTCCCCCTCTTCTCCTCCGCCTCACTTCATCTTCCCCGAACCAAACCCGCAGGAACCCTAGCCCTATGCCGACCTCCTCCCTCAGCCGCCTAGCCAACCTCCTCACCTCCTCCCTCAGCCGCCAGAGCCCAGCCCCCTCTCCAGTACCTCCGCCTCCCTCTTTCCCCTCGCAGCCGGCCATCTCCGCCTCCGATCGAAGCCTACGGCCGGCGCCGCACTCACTGATCCCGGCGACGCCTCGCCGACCGTCGACCAGCCCCCCAGTTCAGCACGACCGCAGCCTTGGGCCGGACACGGCCGACCCGACACAGCAGCGCGGACACAGCGTCCAGGACACGAAATCGCGTGTCGGACACCGAAAATCCCAATTTCAAAAGGCCTCGTTCAGGTACTCGTAACTTGCACCATGTATCTCCGTTTTTGATTCTGTAAATTGCTATGCGTAGCCTGTATGAACCTCTCAGTGCCCGAACAAACCGCTCGGGGCATCGCGTCCTGTGGTGATCGCACACCGCGATCCAAAAACAGGAAAAACCAGACCATATTTTCACCCCGGAACTGAGTACGTCCCGCCAAACGGGACGACTTGGTCGTATGCAATCTTCACAGATACGTGCGCGCCGTCGATATGGACATGTGGAATTTCGCGGAAGCTGATTCGGGTGTGCGTGCACACCGGAATCAACGCGTATCCGCGGACATCGCCCCGTATTCGACTTTTCTATAATTCACCCTAACTTCGTGCACACACGTCGGATCGAGACGAAACTTGCACCATCGGACTCATAGTGATACGCTGGTCCTGTGGGTCAAGTTTGGTTCGATTCTGAGAACGTTGACAAAATCGCGTGTCGTGGGCCCCACAGGCCCCGCTCGACGGGCGATTTTGTGATCGGCTCATCGGAATTCAAATCTGAAAGTTCCGTTGGGTTCGTATCAGCGTTCCTGACCTGTTGACACTAAGTTTGGTGAATTTGGAGATCGTTGACCCTGACACATTTTTCGGTGCAAAGCGGGCCCACCGGTGGACCCTGTTTTGGCCCGAAATTGCCGTTTTTGCCCTTGTCTCCAAATTGGACCCAAGGACAAGCGTTCCTAGCTATTTGACACCTTCTGAGCATGATGGTACTATTTATTTCAGCTTACGAAGACATCTCTGGAAATTTCCGAGAACATGACCTAAGTGAAATTCAAACATCAGGCAAGTGCACCTTGCCAAACTTGCAGTCTTTATTTTCATATTTTCTGCTGGATGTCTTGTGTAAATTCATATAAACTTGTTTAAACTGCTTAACCTAGGAAAACGTATGACGTACCTAGTGTCCGATCCTAGTCGGGTGCCAACACCGTACGCGATGTTGGGTTTGTCATTTAGAGATGGATTTACGATACCCTTTACTTTTGTACTTGACATATCAAGTACCCTACAACCCAGGACACTTGACACTATACATGGACATAATCTTCCTGAGACATTCATGGTGATTCTGTATAGGATACAGGACTTGACAGAGATATTCTAGTTATAGACAGTTTGACTTGTTGCATTAGTTATAATCCCGCTGACATGGACATGAGACGTTATGGTCATGGTTTGCGTGATTACATTGGGTGGGGAGAGACACACAGGCTACAGGCTGTTCTATCTATATATCTACTATTATTGTGAGGTTGTAGACTCTCCAGCAGAGCTAGACCCTTTACGTGTTATTGCTGCTACCGGCTCCCCGACACAGAGCTTGTAGCGGTCTCAGCCTGAGTACCAGTGTTGCTCTCATTTGCATATCACATAGATGGTTACATAGTTTACCCTGTTGTTTCATTTAATTTAATTGCACTGCAATTATTTGGCTTGTTTTATTTTGTGCCTTGCTATGTCCACTGAGGACCTGGAATGGATTATGTCCCCAGGTTTAGCCGAGGAGCAGTACCCCGAGATATACGGGACAGGAGCTGAGGCTATTGCTGGACTTGATACTGGAGCAACTGAACCCTGCAGACGAGGTGACTGCCGAAGACTTCTCCTGAGTACCCGATCCCGTACTCAGTATTTACTTTATGTTTATCTCTTTTGTTCCTGGCCTATTGAGCCAGTGTATTCAGACATAAGTCGGATTGTTTCCCCGACTAACTTGTTGTTGCTACTTATTTCTATTTCATTATGCAGTTTATTTCTTTATCTTTATGGATGAGATTAGTGTGACTTATTGTAGTAGACCTTCTTTACAGCTTAAGTGCGCCCTGATGGTTCCATTAAATTGGGTTGACCATCGGTGCGTGCTGCTGGCCATTGCCACGTGTCCAGTCCCTCGGTATTTTGGGACTTGGGCGTGACATGGTTTTTGTGGTTGCCCATGCAGGTCTATAGACTAAATTGTTCGATTTCAACTTAGGGACCGAACAGGCCTGCAATAAGATAGGATAAGTTATAGGATCTCATCCATTGATTGAATCATTTTTGGACTCTATGTCGAATTCAATTTAATTGCTTGAATTGCATCCTGATTTGATTCCTCTGTGCGTTCTCATTATTTTCTTTTGATGCAGAGTAATGGATCCCAGAAGTGGTGACGAGAATCCCTTGAGTACACCGCCTGAAGCTGTGGTTACCTGTGAAGCTGGAACGACGTCAGATACCAGAGGACAATCCTCTCAGAACAATCAAACTGGCCAGCCAAGTTCCAGGTTCAGGCGTGATGATATCCCGCCTCCATCCCAGTTCCCTCCTATGATGCTTGTCTTTCCTCCAGGGAAGGCAATGGACGGACAGTAAATGTTCCAGATGTTCTATGCCATGATGCAGGCACAACAACAGATCCAACAGGAGGCCCAACGTCATGAGGCCGAGAACCTAAGAAACAGCCTAGTCGCAGCATTGGAACATGCAAATCCACCAAATAGGCGGCTAGCGACGGGATCTATCACGGATTTCCGTCAACTCAAACCCCGTACCTTCTCGGGCAAGAAAGGACCAACTGAAGTTCATGAATGGCTTACGAACACGCAGCATCAGTTGGAGGCCGCTGAACTTCCAAGGGACAAATGGATGACTGCCGTCCGGATGCAACTGACGAACAACGCGCACCATTGGTGGCTGTCCGAAGAAAGAAGGCTTGGACATGATCAGGTCACCTGGGAGGAGTTCTCCAGACTCTTTCAGGATATGTACATCCCTGCTGTTGCTCGGTCAGAACTTCGAGACAGATTCAACCGCCTGATCCAGGGCAACATGTCGGTGGAGGAATATAACGCCGAATTCATTCGCCTGAGCCGCTTCGCCCCTTCTCTAATTCCTACCAAAGAAGAGAAGGCGGAGAAGTTCTTTGATGGACTCAGGTTCGAGCTTCAGAAGTTAATCGGATCGGTCGCGCTCACATCTTACTCCGACGTCCTAGCTGCAGCACGTCGGATGGAGCGCGTTACTCGGAGGGAATCAAGCCTGAAACGTCCATTCTCCTCAGCACCGTCCAAGTCTTCACCTGGGGATTCTGCCAAACGGCCCCAGAAGAATCTGCCTCAGAAAGCAGCATCAAAGAACCTACCTACTTGTCATTACTGCGGCAAAGTAGGTCATATTGAAAGAGAATGTAGACGCAAGCTGGGACTCTGCCTGGTTTGCGGATCCGGACAACACTTCTCAAAGGACTGCTCGGAACGTCGAGAGGGAGTTCCGAATCAACCAGCTCCACCTGCACCTAGGCCAGCTCTTCCAGCTGGGGGAGCAACACAAACAGGGCCTGGAGGAGCCAGGCCACCACTACCACCTCAGGCAGCTTTGTTCCAGCAGGCTCGTCAGCAAAGGGGTCCCGCTCAGGGACGAGGTCAGGCATATGCACTAGCAGTCACTGAGGAAGCTACTGCAGGCGAAGTGATAGCAGGTACCATATTAGTAGCTTCAATTCCTGCTGTAGCGTTATTTGATTCTGGAGCCTCGCATTCATTTATTGCTGCTAGCTTCGTAGCCACACATAGAATAGCTACCGCACCTCTCTCGAAGATGAAGATAATTCTAACGGGAGGTGGAATTATCCTGGTTAGTGATACCTGTAGATCATGTTCGGTAGTAGTCTGTGGCCGAGAGATGTGAGCCCAATTCCTGATCTTTTCTATGCCTGATTACGATATTGTACTTGGTATGGACTGGTTAAGTCAGTACCATGCGACACTGGATTGCCGGCTTGGAAGAGTGATATTTAGACCCCCTAGCCAGCCGGAGTTTGAATTTCTTCGAGGAGCTGTAGAACAAGGGGTCCAGCCAACTCTTAGGGTATTAACTGAAGAAGAGAATTCAGGTTACCCAAGAGTCATATCGGAATTTGTGGATGTATTTCCCGACGGCCTTCCAGGTTTACCACTTGATCGGAAGATAGAATTCACAATAGACCTAACTCCAGGAGCCGAACCTATCACTTCATCGGTATATCGGCTAGCACCTAAGGAGTTAGTGGAGTTGAAAGCACAAGTGGACGACCTTCTAGAGAAAGGATTTATCCGGCCCAGTGTTTCACCTTGGGGAGCACCTATACTTTTTGTACCCAAGAAGGACGGAACTGTACGGTTGTGCATTGATTACAGAGCCCTTAATGCTGTAACTATTAAGAACCGGTACCCCTTACCACGCATTGATGACTTGTTTGACCAATTGAGTGGTGCTAGGGTATTCTCAAAGATTGACCTTAGATCCGGTTATCACCAGATTAGGGTGAAGAAGGAAGATATCCCAAAGACGGCCTTCAGGACTAAGTATGGGCATTATGAGTTCCTAGTAATACCGTTTGGTTTAACCAACGCACCCGCCGTATTTATGAGTTTGATGAACGGAGTCTTCCATCAGTACTTGGATAAGTTCGTGGTGGTATTCATTGATGATATTCTAGTATACTCCAAGGATCACAAAGAACACGAGGAACACCTCAGAATTGTGCTAGAAACTTTGAGAAGGGAGAAGCTGTATGCCAAGCTCAGCAAATGTGAGTTCTGTATGAACAATGTGCCATTCTTAGGACATATTATCTCGGGTGAAGGACTGTTTGTGGACCCAGAGAAGGTCACTGCTATAGAAACCTGGCCTACCCCTACCTCTGTTGCAGAAGTGAGAAGTTTTCTTGGACTTGCTGGGTATTACCGGCAGTTCGTAGAAAATTTTTCAAGGATCACAGAGCCGATGACTAAGCTGACTCGGAAGGATCAGGAGTTCATATGGACGAAAGAATGCCAGAATGCCTTTGAAGAACTGAAGAGGCATCTAACAACAGCACCAGTCTTGACTCTTCCCTCAGGGTCAGGAGGTTTTGTTGTTTATAGTGATGCGTCCGGTAGTGGACTAGGTTGTGTCTTGATGCAACATGGCAAGGTTATCGCTTATGCATCGAGGCAGCTGAAGGTTCACGAGAAGAACTACCCAACGCACGACCTGGAGCTAGCTGCAGTAATTTTTGCATTGAAGATCTGGAGACATTATCTGTATGGAGAGAAGGTCAAAATATTCACTGATCATAAGAGCTTGAAGTATGTTTATACTCAGAAGGAGCTCAACATGAGGCAAAGGCATTGGCTTGAGTTGATGGTGGACTTTGACATAGATCTGCAGTACCACCCGGGGAAAGCAAATGTTGTAGCCGATGCCCTCAGCAGAAAACCCTCGACTTATTTCTTGACGGAGCAGCCTCAACTATTACAAGACTTACAAGATCTTCAGATAGAGGTTGTTCTACCTGGACAAAATGGTTTGTTGGCTAACCTCGAAGTGAAGTCATCACTGGTGGAGAGAATCAAAGAAGCTTTGCCTAATGACGCCAGATTCTGAAGGCTGAAAGAAAGAACTGAAGCAGGCATGTGTAAACTCCCTCGACCAGATTTTAGTAATTTATGATTTATTTTACCTAATTAGAATTTCTGTAACTTTTTAAAATTTATTTTGTTTACATATCCTATTGATTGTGCACCTATACTTCACATAATTAATTAGAGCATTACACTAGCTGTTTTTCCCAAACAAAATTTACATACCTGCCCTAGACTTGTTTAACTATTTTTTAGAATTTTGTGCAACTCTCAGATGCTTTATTTTGAGCCTCGATTGAGACGCACAATTATCGTTACAAAAGTCTGTATTTAATTCTATTTTATTTTTTGCTCTTTGCCCATCTCTGTACCCCTAGAGATTGAGGACCAACAGGCACCTGTTTTACCCAGACAAAAATACGATAATATTCTACTTTGAATATACTACAATTAGTATATTGACACCGTAGTTAAATTATGGCCCTACCTGCCTCTAAATAATTAGAGAACACCGTGGCAGTATTTATTAAATAATAAATACGATGACCCGTATCACCAAGAAACCAGGCCCTGCCCCTGCCCAGACTCACCCCCACCCCCTCAGGACCCTCCCACAGCTTTTCCCTCTCAATTCTGAGCATCTTAGTATTTTCTGGGAACATGGAAATTTATCAGACAAATTGCGTAACTACGCAAAATACCAATTTTGGGACCTATTTGCAATTTATGAAATATCAGGGGTTTTATGCAAAATTATAATGTGAGGTGGCATCACCTCATTGGCTGGTGAATGTGGACCGTCCACGTGTCATGTGGGGCCCACAAAAATATCTAAAAGGCTGCCAAAAATATCTAAAAACCCAAAAGACCTAAATACCCCTAAACTTCCCCTTAATTACTACCCATGCCATCCCCTAAACCCTATTTATACCCGAGCAAACCCCCCCATTCCGACCATACCTCACCACCACCACGGCTACCCTCCGCCCACCGGACCACCTCCGACCTGTTCGCCACTTCCCTCCCCTTCCCTCCGACCACCGCCACCCCTCTCCGGCCACCGCCTCCGCCGTCCTGAACCACCACAGACGCCACCCCGACCTACACACCACAGCACCACCACCACTCCCATCCACCCCCAGTGCCGCCTCCGGCCGTCGTCGACTACCGCCACCACCCCCAAACGCCTCGCCACCACCTCCTCCACCGTTCCGACCAACCCCCTGCCACCCCCGACCACCACAGCCGCCGCCCTCACCTCCACAGCGCCCCGACCCCTCTCCCCGACTGCACCACCACCCCCATCCCGACCGCCTCCAGCCACCTCCACCACCACTGTAGACCCCCACCACCACTATCAACCTCACCGCCACCATCTCCTCCGCCGATCCCCCGCCCTGCACCGACCGCACCACCGCCGCTGACGCCGCTGCCACCGCTGTAAGCCGGCACTGCTGCTGCTGCTGTTAGCTGCTGCTGCCATTGCAGCCACCGCCACGGCCAGCCGCCGCCTCCTCCGCCGTCGTGCTCCCGCCGGCGACGAGCCTAGGGCCCCACCTGCCTGACCGGAACAGTACCCCCCCCTCTGATGTACGTATGTGTATCATTTTATGTATATGTATGTATATATGTATATATATATGTATATATATGTTTATATATATATAATATATATTATATTATATAATATATATTATATTATTATATAAATATTTAATACTGTATATATACAGTATATATATGTATTATTATATACTGTATTATTATTATTATTATTATTATTATATATGTATATATATGAATATACATGTATATATATATGTATTTGTATATATGGTATTATATATATATATATATATATATATATATATATATATATATATATATATATATATATATATATATTATTATTATGATACAGTATATAAATACAGTATAAAATATATTTTTGTATATTTTATATGTATATTTTTAATTTCTGTTTTTCTTTTATTTATTTATTTATATATACATATGTAATATATATATGTATATGTATATATATTTATATGTATTCTACATATATATATATTATATATAATTATTATTATTACTATATACCTATATATATATATACTGAGTATATATATATATTGTAATATATATGTATATATATATATCCCTTTTCCTTTCTTATATATTTATATACATATAATTATACATAGTATTTATTATATATATACATATATTATATATGTATATATATATATATATATATATATATATATATATATATATATATATATATATATATATATATATATATATATATACATTTAATTCCTGCACTTTTCTTTCTTTTTATATTATGTAAATACATATATATCTATATATATCTAATTCCTGCATCTTTTTATTTCTTTTATATATATATATATATATTTATATCTATATATTTATGAATATTGTATATATATATATATATTATAAAGTATATGTATATACATAATATTATTATGATATTATATATACATGTACATTTAATTTTCAGCATTCTTTCTTTTATATATATATATGCAATATATATCTATATATCTATATATGTATATATTACCTATTTATGTATATATATATATATATTATTATTTATATATATGTATGTCTTTTCATTTCTATGTATATATATATGACTTATATAAATATTATATATATATTATTTAGTATATCATGAATATATATGTTATTTTTCTGCATTTCCTTTTTCCTTGATATATATGTAAATATAAATATAACACATGTATACCTATTATATATGCTAGATATATATACATACTATGTATACTATATCTATAAGTATATATATACTATATATATTATGTACCCTATATTATATATATGACTATAAATATTATATATATATTTTCACCAAAATATATATATGCTATTATATTGTACCCTTTTTATTTAATTGGTATTTACAAAACCTGTACGTCTTAAACAGAAAACATCTCCAGCACAGTCAGTGACCCGCTGTCACAAGGACCCTCAGTCTTGACAGTGGGATCAGGTGTCCAATACAATCAGGAAGTAGGCAAGTATACCTTGCCAAAGCTACTGTCTAAATACAAATGCTGTTATATGCTATGTTTTTCCTGATTTTCATATAACTGTGAATACCTGAGATTCCTCAGGTACAGTCAACAGATACGTTGACTTGTAGCATAATTAACTTAGTCTTTTCAGATCTACCAACATCTGTGAGGGTATCTTAATATCCTCCTAGACCCTACCACGGGAACACGCAACATGGTTGCCATACATATTGGGATGCGAGCTGCGTATTTGATTAGCTACCAGTACGTGTGACACGCATCACGGCTTAGCAAAATCAGTAATAATTATGACTTGGCATTTAGTTACATTGGGCGGGAAAGATAACTAGTAGACGTATGGGACACCCCCTCCTTGTATGTTTTACCTTCGTTCCATACTCCTCGGAGATGGACGATTGCAGAGTGCCCATGCGTCTGGGGGCATATGACACATATACTAGCCAGTCACCACGATTGGTGAATTAAGTCAGCATATGTCTAACCTACACATTCCCATGCGTACTACAAGGTCTTTACTTGCATTTGACTTAGATGGTTAGCACCCTGTATTTATTTATTCAGTATTTTCATATCTGGCATGTTATTTCCTGTATCTTGTTATGTCCCACTGAGGACCTGGTTCCCTTCCAGATTTAGACGAGGCCTACTACCCCACGGTGTATGGTCCAGGACAGGAGACTAGGTATGCCACCGAGGAAGAACTAGAGGAGACACCATCAGAATCTACCTGATTCTAGGAGATGCTCTCTTGGCGATGGAGATATTTTGTTAGATAGACGATGTTCAGTCTATCTTGTTTTCTATTATATTTTGACAGTGGGTTGTTCCCACAAGATGTGTAATATGACATTATCAGACTCAGCATTATATATATTCAGCCCTATTTTCTGACATTTTCTGTGGATGAGATAGACTTGCCTGTACTAGACTTGTAGTATACTAGGACAGCGTAGCACGTTCCTTTGGGTCCATCAAAATAGATTAAACCCTTAGTGACGTGTCAGCTGGCTAATGCCACGTAGCCTAGTTTCTTACATTTTGGGACTGGGCGTGACAGCATGCAAACGGGACTTCGCATCCACGAGGACGGGATATTACGGTACAAAAATCGCCTATATGTTCCAAATGGAGAATTAAGGCAGGAGTTGATGACAGAAGCACATAGCTCCATATACTCGGTTCATCCAGGAGGAACCAAGATGTACCGGGACTTAAGACAATATTACTGGTGGCATGGAATGAAAAAAAAGATTGCCCGATTTGTGACAAAATGCTTAGTCTGCCAGCAGGTGAAGGCCGAGCACCAAAGGACTGCAGGTATGTTGCAGCCACTTCCCATACCTGAATGGAAGTGGGAGCATATTACCATGGACTTCGTCACTGGATTTCCAAGAAGTCCTAGTGGAAAGGATGCGGTATGGGTTATCGTGGATCGGCTCACTAAGTCGGCTCACTTCTTGCCATTCAGAGTCGGACAATCCACGGAATTACTAGCCGACATGTATATGCGACAGATCGTAAAATTACATGGAGTGCCGGTTAGTATTGTATCAGATCGAGACTCGAGATTTATATCTCACTTCTGGCGAAGCATGCAAGAGAGTCTCGGCACCAGGCTCAAATTCAGTACTGCCTATCATCCTCAGACAGATGGCCAATCAGAGCGCACAATTCAGATCTTGGAAGATATGCTGCGATCATGTATACTGGACTTCGGAGGATCTTGGGAAGATCATCTGCACTTAGTGGAGTTCTCCTACAACAATAGCTATCAGGCAAGCATTCAGATGGCACCTTTCGAGGAAGTGCAGATCGCCGATATGCTGGAGTGACGTTGGCGAACGTCAATTACTGGGTCCAGAGTTGGTAACGGAGACAGTGGAGAAAGTAAGGCAGATTTAGAATCATCTCCGTGCAGCTCAGGATAGACAGAAGCATTGGGCCGATGCGCACAGACGTCCCCTGGAGTTCAAGGAAGGAGAGCATATATTTTTGAGGATCTCGCCCACTAGAGGTACTATCAGATTTGGCAGCAGAGGCAAGTTGAGCCCAAGGTATATTGGGCCATTTGATATCTTGGAGCGCATTGGTGAGGTGGCTTATCGTCTTGCATTACCTCCATCCTTAGAGGGAGTGCATGATGTATTCCACGTCTCACAACTGAGGCGATACGTGACGGACCCAAGTCATATAGTTGATCATTCCGAGATTTCAATGGGCCCTAGCCTGAGATACGAGGAGCAGCCAGTGGGTATACTCGACACCAGTGAGAAGACACTGCGAGGGCAGACAATAAGACTGGTTCGGGTAGCTTGGAAACAACACTCTCCTGGCGAATCGACCTGGGAACGAGAAGATGTTATGCGCCAACGTTATCCACACTTATTTGCAGAATCAGGTAGAACCTAAGCATTCTTTAATTCTGTAAAATTGTGCCTTTATAGTTTATCCTTCGATTGCGAGGACGCAATCCTCTTAAGGGGGTAGATTGTAAACACCCTAAATTTTTATATTTTTTAAATCAATTTTTGGGGATTTTTCTGCAATTTTCAGGAATTTACATAGGTACTGTGGTGATTGTACGATTTTTAATTTCTAATAACTAACATTAAAATGTAATAAAAATATGATTTTGTGGTGTAAAATAGAAAACCGGACTTAGGGTAATTTTCTGGATTTTTATTGGGCCTCGGACCTATTTTTAATTGCCTAAAAACTATTTTTAAACTAATTATTAATTAATTATTGTTTTATTATTATTATTATTATTATTATTATTATTATTTAGTTTTTGGGGCCCGGCCCGGCCCAGTGGGCCGAGCCCATTAGTTCAGCCAGCCCAACCCCCAGCCGCTCCTAGCGGGTCAGGCGGGTCCGCCCAACCCGGATCCGCGCCCGACCCGGTCCCGTTCTCGTCTCCCCCACGATCGGTTGGGCGACCGAGTTCCCCGGCCACGTCCGGGCTCTCCGCCGCCTCCGCCGGAGAGGCCACGCCCCACGTTCCCCTCGGCCCGACTCCCCCGGCCTCGAACCGCCCCGCCAACCACTTTAAAAACCCTCCCCCTCTTCTCCTCCTCCGCCTCACTTCATCTTCCCCGAACCAAACCCGCCGGAACCCTAGCCCTACACCGACCTCCTCCCTCAGCCGCCTAGCCCACCTCCTCACCTCCTCCCTCAGCCGCCAGAGCCCAGCCCCCTCTCCAGTACCTCCGCCTCCCTCTTTCCCCTCGCAGCCGGCCATCTCCGCCTCCGATCGAAGCCTACGGCCGGCGCCGCCCTCATCGATCCCGGCGACGCCTCGTCGACCGTCTACCAGCCCCCCAGTTCAGCACGACCGCAGCCTTGGGCCGGACACGGCCGACCCGACACAACAACGCGGACACAGCGTCCAGGACACGAAATCGCGTGTCGGACACCGAAAACCCCAATTTCGAAGGGCCTCGTTCAGGTACTCGTAACTTGCACCATGTATCTCCGTTTTTGATTCTGTAAATTGCTACGCGTAGCCTGTATGACCCTCTCGGTTTCCGGATAAACCGCTCGGGGCATCACGTCCTGTGGTGATCGCACACCGCGATCCAAAAACAGAAAAAACCAGACCCTGTTTTCACCCCGGAACTGAGTATGCCCCGCCAAACGGGACGACTTAGTCGCGTGCGGTCTTCACAGATACGTGCACGCCGTCGATACGGACGTGTGGGATTTTGCGAAAGCTGATTCGGGTGTGCGTGCACACCGAAATCAACGCGTATCCACGGACATCGCCCCGTATCCGACTTTTCTGCAATTTACCCTAACTTCGTGCACACACGTCGGATCGAGACAAAACTTACGCCATCAGACTTGTAGCGATACGCTGGTCCTGTGGGTCAAGTTTGGTTCGATTCTGAGAACGTTGACGAAATCGCGTGTCGTGGGCCCCACAGGCCCCGCTCGACGGGCGATTTTGTGATCGGCTCATCGTAATTCAAATCTGAAAGTTCCATTGGGTTCGTATCAGTGTTCCTGACCTGTTGACACTAAGTTTGGTAAATTTGGAGACCGTTGACCCTGACACATTTTTCGGTGCAAAGCGGGCCCACCGGTGGACCCTATTTTGGCCCGAAATTGCCGTTTTTGTCCTTGTCTCCAAATTGGACCCAAGGACAGGCGTTCCTAGCTATTTGACACCTTCTGAGCATGATGGTACTGTTTATTTTAGTTTACGGAGATATCTCTAGAAATTTCCGAGAACAGGACCTAAGTGGAATTCAAACATCAGGCAAGTGCACCTTGCCAAACTTGCAGTCTTTATTTTCATATTTCCTGCTGGATGTCTTGTGTAAATTCATATAAACTTGTTTAAACTGCTTAACCTAGGAAAACGTATGATGTACCTAGTGTCCGATCCTAGTCGGGTGCCAACACCGTACGCGATGTTGGGTTTGTCATTTAGAGATGGATTTACGATACCCTTTACTTTTGTACTTGACATATCAAGTACCCTACAACCCAGGACACTTGACACTATATATGGACAGAATCTTCCTGAGACATTCATGGTAATTCTGTATAGGATACAGGACTTGACAGAGATATTCTAGTTATAGACAGTTTGACTTGTTGCATTAGTTATAATCCCGCTGACATGGACATGAGACGTTATGGTCATGGTTTGCGTGATTACATTGGGTGGGGAGAGACACACAGGCTACAGGCTGTTCTATCTATATATCTACTATTATTGTGAGGTTGTAGACTCTCCAGCAGAGCTAGACCCTTTACGTGTTATTGCTGCTACCGGCTCCCCGACACAGAGCTTGTAGCGGTCTCAGCCTGAGTACCAGTGTTGCTCTCATTTGCATATCACATAGATGGTTACATAGTTTACCCTGTTGTTTCATTTAATTTAATTGCACTACAATTATTTGGCTTATTTTATTTTGTGCCTTGCTATGTCCACTGAGGACCTGTAATGGATTATGTCCCCAGGTTTAGCCGGGGAGCAGTACCCCGAGATATACGGGACATGAGCTGAGGCTATTGCTGGACTTGATACTGGAGCAGAACTGAACCCTGCAGACGAGGTGACTGCCGAAGACTTCTCCTGAGTACCCGATCCCGTACTCAGTATTTACTTTATGTTTATCTCTTTTGTTCCTGGCCTATTGAGCCAGTGTATTCAGACATAAGTCGGATTGTTTCCCCGACTAACTTGTTATTGCTACTTATTTCTATTTCATTATGCAGTTTATTTCTTTATCTTTATGGATGAGATTAGTGTGACTTGTTGTAGTAGACCTTCTTTACAGCTTAAGTGCGCCCTGATGGTTCCATTAAATTGGGTTGACCATCGGTGCGTGCTGCTGGCCATTGCCACGTGTCCAGTCCCTCGGTATTTTGGGACTGGGGCGTGACATGCGTCGCCACCGCCGTAGGGCATGCTATTCAGTGTAGTGCCGCCAAATGCCGCCATGTGTCGAAAGCAGCAGCCACTGTGCACAAATACCCCAGCACCGCATGTTCCGGAAGGCACAAATAACCATGCGCCGCATGCGTCGCCAACAGCAGACCTGGTCTCCTCCACAACTGACTCAACACCTTGCCGCATATAGACCTGGCTGCATGACACCATGTCGCATGGGCACCTGGACGCTTGCGTCGACCCTGAAAGCAACCGAGCATGCAGCTCGCGCATAAAAGGAGCGTCATGCAAAGATGTTGACGTGCAAAGTTCGCCAACAAAGCGCCACTTTGCGTCCGAGTCGGGACTTAGCTACTAAGGTAAATATCCCAAAGGTGGTGACAAAATAAATATTGTCATAAAGGGTTTCACACTTAATCTCTCTAGGAAAGTCAAACCAAATGGGCCACCACCCCATGTGCATATACCAATACTAAGTCAAGCTATATATTGAGATATACACATTGGTGGTTTTCCAATGTGGGACTAAAACTCCCAAAACAAAGTGGAAAACACTAACAATACATACATAAATACGGACAAGTACATGACATGGATACCTAATATGGATTGGGTCAGCACCGAACGGGTGGCCAAGCTAACTGAGCATCCTGTCGAGCACGGCCGCAGCAGCCTGTGGGTTGGTTGTGGGGATCATGGACGCAATTTTTGCAGCAGAGAGAGAGGAGCGCCGAGCCCGGCACGGTCTATGATTTCAAGAACTTGGAGCTCGACGACCGCCTTCAAGGTCATCGGGATGGTGAAGGCTGCTTCCAACTGCATCGCCCAATTGTAGGTGGTGGCCGTGTCGACATCTTCTTCTACCATTGCAAGCATGGCTAGCTCTTTCTTTGTTTTAATTTAGGTGCAATCAAGTAACCATAAATAATAAGGATTCATATTGATTTCGATGGCAATGGTGACGTTCGATTCCTGCTGTCTCAGACAAATTCTATAAGAGCAAAGTGTGGCTTGGTATCTCTGTCAAAGGTTCTGGAATAAACTTACAGAACCAACTTTACTTCCACCAAGCTCGATCCGAGTTCTATTCTGTCTTAGGAGAACTGTCTCGACATCCAGAACGGACTCCAACATAGGTTGCCTTCATAAGAGATACATATTGATTTCAATGGAGATGTTTGGTTATTGTCAACTCGATCTTCCGATGTGACTCATTCTCATTGATTTGAGAATTATATCCTAACAACTTCGAAATTGTAATTCAATCATGATTGAGACGTGGGAATGTTCATTCTCTTGTTATCTAGAGAGGGAAAAAAAAGGGGAAAACATTGTACACTATAATACCGATATCTCAACTAACAACACTAATGATACATGATGAGATTTGGAGCCTAAAAGGTGTTATAAAGTGACAATTAATTAGATGAAATTTGGTGGCGAAATGTGTCATAGAAAAGTGAAAGTGGAGGTTCAAACCAATTGATGCGTAAGCAGAATGTGAGGGTTTATTTATAGATGGTAGTGTTAAATCAACTGGACACGTGTCACTATTAAGTCTAGAATCTGTGGAATAAAGAAGGATATATAGGAACGAGTGTAACATCTCAGAATTAAGTCTAGAATATATACAGTGGAAGTCCATAAAAATTGTACACTTTTGTTGCTGAATAAGAAAAGCCCTTATCATCAAAATTCCTTCACAGTTGACAGCATGTACAATCAGCAGTATCTGCGCTCAGTATTCTCTATTCTATTTAACCACCACCTCCGTCACTGAAACTGCATGCATCAACTGTAACTGCAATGAACCCAGCTAAGTTCAAATTTCACAGTTGACAGCATGTACAATCCTAATTTTTTTTTTTTACTCTACATATATATTATAAAAAAAAAAAAAAATATACGAGTCGTACATATCTAGCCTATTCTAGCCGAACTAAGTTCAAATTTCAGATTCCGCCCTTGCTGCAAACATTTTGTGATGGAATAATTTTATTTTATTTTACTAATAGGAAACAATTGGACAACAGAATTGCTACTAACGTCTATTAGTAGGTCATATACCTTTGAAAATATAGCATCGCCACTTGGAACACTGACAAACATGTCTCCTCCCACATGCCATGCATGACACCTGCACACACAAAATGCATCTAGTGCTCCTATATATAATCATGGCCAAAAAGTTTGTAATCAACATTAGTCTTAATTTGATCAAGTGAAAACCATTGTTTGTGATATATAACATTTGTTTAACAAGTGAACAAGGTGCAGGCAGGACCGGGCTGGGCTGGCCCGAGGATTAGAATTGTCTTAGTCGGAACTAATTTTGGTTGTCCTTCATCCCTATTGAAAAGATATAGGTTTAAGTTGGATTTTGACTGGACTGGTCCTAAGAAAATCAAATGATCTGGGAGGTTGTCTTATGGAAGAGAGTGGGGAGGAGGAGGAGGGGGTCAGGTCCGAAATTTTGTCGGACTTACCCTTGGACCGGCCCTTGATGCAGGAATTCTTTAAAGTTGTAGCAATTAAACTTGAGTTAATTGCTACGTCGGCATTCTTGCTTATGTGACAGCTAACGCAGCATGTTAAATAGTATTATATAGCATCTAATTAATATGGCAGCTGGCATGTTAAATGATGACCCATAAATTATTTATCCACAAAAATTGATGTTAATGACACATTAACCGTCACGTCAGCTGCCACATAAGAAGAAATAATTTGGAAAAAAATTTGGAGGAACGAATATCATTATTCTTATCCTAATTAGCCGAAAAGTTCACCTCTTCTCTTCTGATAGCATGCGTGTGATAAAGATTAATCAAGATGATGAATATACTAAAGAAACCAAGTACCTAAACCAAACATTAGCCGAGGATCTTGATTGCAGCTCTAACTAATTCTATTATCATAAAGAGTATTACTATTATTTGTAGTTGCAAAATGTGAGAAAACAAGAGCTCTGCGTCTATTAAATTTCCAAGAGCTAGCTAGCGCATGTGGGGATGGACAGGCAGAGGAGGAGAAAGAAGCACATGTGCAATTATTTCTTTTATTTGGGGTAGAATACTCCTAAATCATGTGATTTGCGTTGTTAATTAATTGTTCACTATGGATATTGATCATAGTAAATAAATACAACCATTTGGAAAGTTCAAAATTAATTTGTCACAATAGATGCAACAACAACAAAATGTTAACAAAATGTTTTAATTATTATTATTTTTTTCGAGTAGCAAAATTTGGATATATACTTTCAAAAAGATAGCATCTCCTCTTGGAACACTTGCGAACATGTCTCCTCCAACATGCTCCACTCCTGCAAAAGTATGCATACAAAGCTCATATCAATAGTACTAGCTCTAAATTTGATCATGTCAAACCGATGCATATATATATATATATATATATATATATATATATATATATATATATATATATATATATATAGTGGATTTGTTTAACAAGTGACATGGTATGAGAGTTTTTTTCATGACCATATAGTTTCTAACTAGGACAAGTTCAATTATAACCCGGTTTCTAATTAAGATCTTTCCTTTTTAGTCTTCATGGAGTTTGTATTCTTACTTTCTATATTTGATGGGAGAATTCTCACTTTTTGTTGTAAGCGATTCTCTATTCCTCTCAGACCGGATCTTAACTTTATCCGTATACGTACGTACGTACTTAATTTAAATTCCATGTTAGTTTGTAGTTATAGAAAGGAACATGGTATAGGAGGTGTTAGAATAATTGTCGTTTTCTTATTGAAAAATTTGTGAATAAAATAAAATAAAATAAGACTGATGTTACCGGCCGCTGGGAAAGTCGTGCACGAAACAATGTCCTAAGAGTTGATTCGGGATCTGTGTGCAGATGTTCCCGAAGCTCCTAGTGGTAAAACCCCCGCACTACCGGTATCTCGTCGCCGCACACGACTCGGAGAGAACGACCAGGACTTAGCTATGCCCAGAGCTTGGAGACGAGCGAAACGACGAAGATTGGACAGAATAGAATGTTGGCAGCAACAGTTTAGAGATAAAATTTCTGATTGTGTTTACAAAGAAAACCAGTCAAATATATAATACTCATCCAATATGTAACGGTCTGAATTAATTTTTCTATTAATTCAGCCATTATACAAGAGAAGGAGAGAATGAACCTGGACACAAAATATATTAACGGTTCAAAAACAATTAGTAACGGACAAAATTAATTTTCCAACGTTCAGAAAATTAAATGAAAAAATGAAGAGAAGCAAAAAGAATTTTAGGGACTCAGCCCGAACCCGAAGAGGAAATCGAATCGGCATTCGGCGCCCGCAGATGTGGGCGCGTACCCGCACCCGTTACGCGCGCCGAACCGAACCGAGCCGGACCAGGCGGCTGCGGCGGCGCGCGCGTGTGGCCCAAGGGGTTCCTCACACAACAACTTTAAGAGAGCAAAGAAGAGAAACTAATATATGTACACAAGAAGGGTTTGGCCCATCCGATGTGGGACTAAAGAAAAGAAGGAGCTTGAAATTTTGTTAAAGCAAAGCCAACAATCCCCCCCCCCCAAAAGGTCAAGTTCCGAAACAGAGGTAAGAGTGAAGTAGAGAGAGAGAGAGAGAGAGAGAGAGAGAGAGAGAGCATCTGGGCAGTAAAATATTATACATAGATAAGATGGACAGCCTTGAATCTCACGTAGTGACTATTGTCTTAATCTG
Source organism: Iris macrosiphon (assembly GCA_036927795.1). NCBI lineage: Eukaryota > Viridiplantae > Streptophyta > Magnoliopsida > Asparagales > Iridaceae > Iris > Iris macrosiphon. The sequence continues at coordinate 202,847,810 of JAYESA010000002.1, read as the reverse complement.
AAGAAGTGCTTGATGGACTATGCCTTGAATCAGACTTCTTGAACCAGATTTAGAAAAATAGCACACATAGTACGCTAGAGGTCCTTGGTCTATCGGGTGGCGCTTTTAAATGGCCATGCGCACTTTTTCACATTCATGAGAGTTGTCTGGGATCGTCCTGTCCCATAGTTGCGGCCTTCACGACCTCTCATATAGGTAAGTCCTTAATGGTTGGTGATATGAATCAACCCAACATTACAGCTTGGACATATTAAGAGTTTAACCTCATCCTAACCATATCACACAGGAACACTGTCACCATAGGGATGGGGAGTCATTGTACACATGTACAGCCTCTTGGGCTTTATTTTAATAAGACTTTAATCTCGAGTCAGTGTTCCATAAAGTCACCTAAGTTCAGCTTGTTTCTACCCATTGAACCGGCTTCTTGGGATCTCCAGTCAGACTCGGTTGGGTTGCCACTGCTGGTGACTAACTTATGGGCTTAACCCTATCCCCCTCGATGATTCTAGGATCAAAGTCCTAGACAGACCCTTCGTCAAGTAATCTGCAAGGTTCTTTTCTGACTTTATATAGTCAAGAACCACATATTTGCCTAGTAGGCTGATTATTGACTTGAAGTGCAGCTGCAGGTGCCTGTTCATCTTAGCATTCACAGAATCATGCTTTAGTAGTTCAATAACAGATTTATTATCATAGTTTATAGAAATTGCAGGAACAGGACTAAGAGAAACAGGTATATGCATAATAAGATTTTTAAGCCATTCAGCTTCTGTGCAAGTTGTATCTAAAGCTATCATTTCGGAGTCCATTGTACTCCTAGCTATGATAGTTTGCTTACAAGAGCCCCAGGAGATTGCAGCTCCTCCTAGAGTAAATACAATCCAGTAGTAGATTTTATATCATGTGAGTCAGTTACCCAGTTTGTATCTGAATAACCTTCTATGATATCAGGGTGCCTAGTAAAATAAAGTTTGTAATCTAGGGTGCCCTTTAGATATCTAAATACCCTATCCAAGGCAGTCCAATGTGACTGATTTGGGTTACTGGTATATCTACTTAGTCTCCCAATAGCAAATGCAATATCAGGTCTTGTCCTGTTTGTTATATACATAAGGGAGTCTATCATCTGTGAATATTTATGTTGTTCTAAAGGTGATCCTTCATTCTTTTTTAGTATAGTACTGCTGTCATAAGGAGTAAGGACAGGTTTCTTATCAAATAACTCAAACCTTTTTAGCATTTTTTCAATTGAATGTGCTAAAGATAGAGTATAACCCTCTTTGCCTTTGGTCACTTGCATTCCTAAAATTAAGTTGGCTTCTCCTAGGTCTTTCATATCAAACTGGCTAGATAAATAGTTCTTTATAATATTTATCAATTCCAGTGATGAACCTAGGATAAGCATGTCATCTACATACAAGCATAAAATGACACAACTCTTACATGTACCTTTAGAGTATATACATTTGTCATACTCATTTGACAAGAAACCATATGCACAAATTATTTTGTCAAATTTATTGTGCCATTGTTTGGGAGCTTGTTTCAAGCCATAGATGGATTTTACTAGTCTGTAGACTTTCTTTTCTTGACCTTTAGCAATGAAACCTTCAGGTTGGTCCATATAAAGTTCTTCCTCTAGATCTCCATTCAAAAATACTATCTTTACATCCATTTGATGGATTAGCATATCATGAATGGATGCTAAGGCCAAGAGAGTTCTAATGGATGTGATCCTAGCTACAGGAGAGTAGTTATCAAAATAATCTAACCATTTCTTCTGGGTAAAACCCTTAGCAACTAATCTAGCTTTGTATTTCTCTATAGTACCATCGGCTCTGAGTTTCTTCTTGGAAATCCACTTACAACCTAGCTATTGGTTTATTGTCTAAAGGTAGATCTGTTAGAAACCAAATGTTATTCTCCATGATGGAGTTGTATTCACTGTTAATGGCTTCTTTCCAAAAGGGAGCATCAGGAGACGACATTGCTTCTTCATAAGTTGAGGGATCACCCTCTATCAAAAAGGTGAAGAATCCTTCTCCTAATTTTTTTTCAATCCTATTCCTTTTACTCCGTCTAGGTTCTAAGTCTTGTTCAGATTTTGAGCATTCGGGACCAGAGGGAGGGTCTGGAGGAAGACGATGGGTTTGGTTTGGGTTTGGATTAGGGTTAGGGTTTGGAGGAGGAAGGAGAGGAAGGAGGCGGGGGATGTGGAAGGAGTGTGCTGTTGGAACCAGAGGGAGGCTTCCGTTTCAGGAAAGGGGGAATTGAGGAAGATTTCAAATAGGGGAACCCACTGCTCCATTCCCTTCATGATCATCTCTTCTTTCCCTCCAATTTTCGGTTGTTTGGTGGAGGCCTTATAATTATAGGGCTTAATTTCCTGGTCATATTTTTTTGGTGTACAGTTCATAAAACATTTTAAACAAGAAGAAGTGTACGCACCTAAAAAGTAAGTACAAATTATAATTTCGTGGCCCAAACTCAACTAATCAGCACTCATGGTGTTGGGTGGGCCGGGCCCAGCCAACCCAATCTGTTTTTTATCGGGTTCGGTCTGGAGGGGAGTAGTTCGGTCAAAGATTGGACTTTGACAAAAAATCTGAAACTCAATATAAAGAAGCTTAATTTTTTTAACCGATAGAGTCGGTTCGGGCCGACCAACCAGAACTACTCCCCTCCAGACCGAACCGGATAAAAACCGGATTGGGTTGGCTGGGCCCGGCCCACCCAACACCATGAGTGCTGATTAGTTGAGTTTGGGCCACGAAATTATAATTTGTACTTACTTTTTAGGTGCGTACACTTCTTCTTGTTTAAAATGTTTTATGAACTGTACACCAAAAAAATTTGACCAGGAAATTAAGCCCTACAATTATAAGGCCTCCACCAAACAACCGAAAATTGGAGGGAAAGAAGTGATGGGCATGAAGGGAATGGAGCAGTGGGTTCCCCTATTTAAAATCTTCCTCAATTCCCCCTTTCCTGAAACGGAAGCCTCCCTCTGGTTCCAACAGCACACTCCTTCCACATCCCCCGCCTCCTTCCTCTCCTTCCTCCTCCAAACCCTAACCCAAACCCAAACCCATCATCTTCCTCCAGACCCTCCCCCCTTTCGTCCAGTCCCGAATACTCGTCCCAATTTATAAGGCCAAACCATTGTTCCTTTGCACGGGGTATTCTACCCAAGCTCGTTTTATTCAAATTTTTTAAACATCGAGCACAGATTATCCTATTCTTATTAGCACGTTCGTTTGTACAGGGGTTGAGTCCGTTTAGTAAAATCCAGGTTTGCTGGACAAGCCTAGTAATTGTATAGTCTATCCCTCCAAACATGTTTTGCTAGAATCCCTATATCCATTCCAAGTCTAGACCACCAAGCCAAGATTCAATCTAAACCTTTGTTTATAAATCCAAGTCGTCCAACATGATTCATGTACCCATTCACGAAACCATCAAGCGTGATTTACTCCAGGTTCTAGGCTAACTTATCCCTGAAACATATCTGATTCACTTGCATTTCCAAGTCGTCTTATCTTGTTGAACCAAAAGTCAAGATGATCCATCAGTTGTCACGCTCCGGTCTCCTGCAAGTTTGATAATTCTCGTTGGACGTGAGATCACCACGTCAATGCTCCCGCTGGATAATCATCCTAATTCGGGCGTAATGCATGTACGAGCATAGAGTTTTGCTCGCACACGACAAGAACGTCAAACATTATGGTTATCTTCGAAATGATTGAGACACCTTATTATTTCACTTTGCTCCATCCAAGTTATATCCAAAATCCACCAAGTCATGTCCGTTCATCCAGTGATTATGATTCGTCTAGCAAAATCATCCAACTTCAATGTTACCGTTCGGTGGATCCATTGTCTACTTCTAGCATTCCTCAAGCAACTAAGTTCAAATATTCAAGCCAAAGTCCATCTACTTTTGATACATTCTAATCATCGAGTTCGTTTGGAATAATCACCGAACATGTTCCCTTGAGTTCGATCATCCCCGCCGTACGTGAAATCACCACGCCGGCGCTCCCGCGGGATAATCGTTCTCGTTGGGACTGATTCAAAGGTTATCATTTCGAACTAGATTTCAAGATCGTTCTTCCAAACTCCAAGTAAAATCCGTTATCGCTTATCTCTTTCATCGAACCACAATATTCATTCTCGGGCTAACTTCTATTCGAGAGATATTGTGTTCAAGTTTAATCTGTTTGTTTCAATCCGAAATCGCTCGCACGATCCTCCAAGTTTCTAACAAATTTTCCTTAACCAAGATATTGATTTATATTTCCGAGAATCCCTATTCGATATAAGCCTTATCATTTATTCAAAACATTCTTTCAATCGTTCAATCCGACTATCGCACGAGACCTATGAATCTGTTTGGACATTTCTAAGGATCCATACACCACTCGAAATCGAGTCACCCAATTAAATCCTCAATCGTGTTTGCATCAATCGCTAGCATATTCACCAAGTCGTTCCTTAGAACTCCTGCACGATACTTAGCATTGCCTAATAAAATCTTAGTCTCGTATATATCCCGTTGATTTGTATCTTCTGACACGAAATACCATTCGAACTATTTCCTAAAATCCAAGCACGATTCTTTATATTCGCCTAAGCGATAATCTGATAAGGTTTCTATCGGTTGTCATTTTAAGTCTGACTTGTCTTTTATCTGAACGATATCCCAAATCTCGTTTGCAACTGGCTTGCACCAAAGGGTCTTGGTGTGCGATACTTTACACAACATAGTTGAAAGGCTGTGTACATAGCTAACCGTTCGAACGATATTCTATTTCACACACTAACCAGTTGGATAATCACGTATAGGCATTGGGTTCGCACGAAACTTGTACATTCTAGCACGATTCTATTCCCACAAAGCCTAACATAGGTCGGCACAAAGGCCTTCGCATTATAATTTTGCACAAGCAATCACATCATTTATATCCACTTTTGAAAGTATATAGACTTATTGTTTGGAATATTCCGATGGAACATTGAGAGAGTGTGTGCACATAACCCACGAACGAGCTTTCAAAACTGAGAAAATCGAAACGATGTCTAAAGGCGTAAAGCTATACTCTGATACCAATATGTCATGTCCCGACCTCCCGCAAGCAATCGACCGTCCCAGCTGGGCACGAATTACCGTGCCAGCACTCCCGCGGAACAATCTCTTGACCCATCTGGGCGTGATGCCGCACGAGCGTACGTAGCGCCCGTACAAGTCCGTGATCCGAACAGGCAGTAAGAGGTCTAAGCCACAGAGTCATCGATAGCGGAAGCATTGAATAACACAAGTATAAAAATAAAACAAGCTCTTTATTGATATTGAACAGGTGTTACAGGCGGCGCTAGGCCAAGATTACAAGTCGCTCAAGCACTCTCTCTGAAACAGTAAAAGTATTCCAAGAGGCTATATTTGTGGAATGATACATAAGCGATGTTCCAATATTATGTCTTGTATATGTTCTTCAGTTCTGGATGCAACGCTCCAGAGTGAACTCCATGCCTTAGCACGCACGAAGGAGGCATCCGCACCGAACGAGGTTCTCCCGCACCCTACAAGCAATCTGGTGGGTTATCAGTACATGAATACACTAGTGGGGAGGCTTCTCGCCCACTCGACAAATCCAAACACGTTATATAGGTTCCGTGCACCATTTATTAAGTTATCTTTCTATTCTTGTCTTAGGATCAGTTTCATGGCAATGATGAATAGCCTAACTCATGTGGCAGTACACCGTGTGATATATGAGTAACACGGCGAGACTTACCAACTTACCATCCGTCCTTCCCTGCCCAAGGAAAACCAAGTTAAATCAAGCACGAGCATATATAATGAAATTCAGGGCAATGACGTAAGCAAGCAAATTGTTGTGAACGAGGTTATGTTTTGGTGCACGAGTTACACAGATTATAAGGCGTGTTGCAGAAAAGATTGAAGTGCTCCATATGTACAAGTATTTAAACTCATGATCGTTCAGGTCTTTCAGTTATTCTCGATGCGATGCAATGACTCGCACGCGGATTGCCGCTAAGCAATGATGACTTATCTATATGAACAATTGTTGCTGGCATAGCCATAAAGGAACATAGTCAATGACGAGGATGGAATACAATAAAAATTACATGAGGTGCTACAAACCATCCCGTCCGATGCACATAAAGACTACACATGAAGTTCTATCCGGATCGGATCGGCCCCGGTGCCCCGGTGTAAAACCCCCTTCCTAGAAAATCGTATATACACCTTTTATTTATTAATTATTAATTAAATTGTAGTAATTAGGTCTAAATAGGAGAAATAGATTTTTAATAATTTTTATGTTAGGTGTTCGGGCACTTAGATGACTTGTGGGACCATCAGGAATTTTTCGGAATTTATTCCATGTAGGAGATCCCTTGAGCTGTTGCTAGCCTAACGATGTGCAATACCCTACTATATAAATTTTCTTATGTGTGAATATATATATATATATATATATATATATATACAAATATATATATGTATATATATATTTAAAGAAAAGAAAAGAAAAGAATTAAATAAATTACTATTCATAATAAGTATAATAATAATACTAATAGTAATAATATAATAATAAGAGTAATCATACTACTTAGTACTTAGGAATCCTTATAGCAACATGAATTCTTAGCAATCCTTCAGCCACAGCATAGTGCAACTCCTTAGCAACATTTGCTAAGGAACCCGCAATAGCCTTCAGCGGCCAGGACCCGAACCCCCTTTGCTTTCCAACCCATCCGCACTCTCCCTCTCTCCAAAATATATATAATATATATATATATATATAATAGCTCTCTAAAACCCTAACCTAAAAACTCCAGACTTTCTCTTCCCATCTAGAGCCGTCACCGCAGCCAGAGAAGCCCCACCAAGCCATCCAACCATCCCGTCGACTCCGACCTCGCGCGCTGTAGTTTCCCACTCGAGGCACCTTCACCCCGGCGCGATTTTCCGTCGACTCGCTCGACCAAACGCTGTTCCGTTTTTATAGGTATGATCATCCCTTAACCCTCTCCAATATTCGTTTTATAGCCAACCTCAGAAAACGTGTGTCCCTAGGTGTAAAACAGCGTCCAAAGTGGACGGACAGACCCAATTCTGGGATCGCAGAATTCCAGAATGACCACCCGTATTGCCGAGTTCGTATCTCCCACCACAGAGATCCGAATTCGGTGATTCTTTTTGATACCTGTAGAATACCTGACCTAGTTTAATTTCTGTTAAATAACCCTGTGCTATTAGTCGCTGTGGACATAGTTATATTCGTCACAAAACTGCGCACACCCATTTTTTCGGTTTTCCAAAAGTTGGAAAACGGAGCACGCCCCGCCAAACGGGACCGCCCCGCCGTGTGCCAAGTGTACCCAATGGTGCACGCAGCATAACCGGACACGTAAAATTTCGTGGGGACTGATTCGGACGCGTGTACGCGCCGGAATCAGGCCGTATCCGTGGACACATTTCGTGTCGCCACTTTTGTAGAACTCGTACGTATTTTGTGCACGCTTGTCAGATTGCGACGAAACTTGTGCCACTGGACTCGTGGTAACGCGCTGGTCCTGTGACCCAAATTTCACGCGATTCTGAGACGGTTGACCAAATCGCCAATTGGCGGGCCCTACAGTTGACTTTTTGGACCAAATTTTGTTCGGCTCATCAGAATCAACATTTGGACATACCGTTGGGTTCGTATTGACTTTTAGAGTTGTTTGACCTATAGTTTGTCCCATTTAGAGACTGTTACCCTTGGCACGCTTTTCGGTATAAAGTGGGCCACACGTGGACCCCACTTTTACCCGAAATTACCGTTTTGTCCCTGTGTCCAAATTGGACGAAAGGAATGTGCTTTTTAGCTATTTTGCTCATTCCAGAAATGTTGGTGGTATTTATTTCAGCATCCGGGGACGTTTGTTCGGAGTCCTTAGTTCCAGGTTCAGTGTCCTTGACATTTGGGCGCGTACACTTTACAGATTCCTTGCCAGGCAAGTATACCTTGTCATTGTACTGTTTTTACATTCCATATGAGGCATGCATGTTTATTTTCTGTTTATTTAGTTCATTTATTTTAAACTGCTATATAAACTGTGCGTCCAAGGAAACTTGGGTGCAACGACGGTGTCGTCGTACTATATTTTATTTATGTATATGCATTGGACCTACTTTATGAGACTACCCCATTTTCATGAGGCATTTATGTTTCATTGGCCATGATACTATTCATACACGAGTGTGAGTCACATGTAGGACACGGACTTGCGTATTCGGCTGGCCACTGGTACGTATAGGTCGTGCGACGGATAGGGATAACTGCCAATAGAAACTTTGCATGCTAGTAGACCTGGCGATTATTAGAGGTATTATCGTGTCATGGACATGACATGCTTAGAGCATTGGGTGGGGAGAACAACAAGTACCGCATTTGGGCTCCTTTGTACTTTCCTTGTGTAACCCGTACGCTCCGCCGGAGATACGCGGTCATGATGACCCCTATATATTATCATGGCGGGCCTCCGACGTACGAAAGTCGTCGTGCCTTTGTAGGCCCCTGGATCTCCAAGAGAACTATGCCAATCCTATTTATGGCCATATAGCCCACTTGTTAGAAAGTTGTTCTCAAACTGCATTCACATAGATGGTTAGGCGACCCCAATGGATGTTTATTTTCAGTACTTTATTGGCATGTGCTTTTTGTATCTTGTTATGTCCCTCTGAGGACCTGGTCCCTTCCAGATATAGGTGAGCAGGAGTACCCGCAGGAGTATGGACCTGGACCTGACGCTACCTATCAGCCTGAGGAGATCTTATCTTCTGATTATATGTGATTCATTGCAGCTGTTTAGAGATTTTAGTTGCTATTCTTTTCTAGACATTTATTCTTATATTAGAGTTTATTCTCTTCTCTCTTTAGTAGTTTATTATAGTCGATTTGCAGTGGATTTGTCTCCACCCGACTATCACACTTTGAGATTCCTATTTGAGACTGCTTATTTGATATTCATTTATTGATTTCTATTATTTTATTATTTGTGCTGTGGATGAGATATAGAACTGCGTGTGACTTGTTGTGATATATATTTACCACTGTGGATTGGATATTCATGTACAGCGTACGTGTGTATATGGTTTTCATATATTGGAGTTCGTATACATACGGCTGACGTGTTACGTATTCCTAGTCCTACGTATTTTGGGACTGGAGCGTGACATATTTTTGTGGTGGCCCATGCAGGTCGAGAATATATTGTCTCGGTTACGTAACTGTACCGAACAAGCCTGCGTATAGGAATAGAGTATAAGGATCTTATCCACGCTTGATTGAAATTCATCCTTCCTATTTAATACTTGCATCCTGTTTAATTCCTGTACTTTTTCTAATCGTTTCGTACTCAACTGCAGAGAGATGGATTTGCAGAATGGACGTACTGCCGTCGATGGCGACGCAACTTCTGGAGTCAATGGTCAGACTCAAGGAGGGACCCCAACGATTCCTAGGCTTCCGGGGCCAGATGGACAGACTCACACCCCAGTTCCATCTGATCTTCCCGCTTCACCTATTGAGAACCTTTCACCTGCCCCAGTACCGCAAGATGGCCAAGCGCAGATGTTCCAATTCTTTCAGATGATGATACAGGAACAGAGGCAGCAGGCAGCCGAGCAGAGGCAGCAGACAGTCGAGCAGAGACAAGAATTTTTGGCAGCACTGGAGAGGATGGCTGCACATGCTACTGTACTAGCCCAAACACTAGCTCCAGTACCTCGAGCTAAGGTTGGATCAGTAAAGGATTTTGTTCAGATGGGTGCAAGGCAGTACAAGGGCACTGATAGCCCGGAGGAGACCACCAACTGGATCACTCACACGCAGAAGCTACTGGAGGCATCGCAGTTACCCACGGACCTATGGATGACGGGTGTACGAACGCTTCTGGATGGTAATGCCCATCACTGGTGGGAATCCATGGAGCGCCAGTTGGGTACTTACCAGACTTGGGAGCAGTTCTTGGAGTTCTTTGAGGGAAAGTACTTCCCGGACACTGTCAGGGACACCTTGTATGATCAGTTTCTTCACTTAGAGCAGGGGAACAGAACAGTGGACAAGTATGATGCCGAGTTTAGTCGACTCAGCAAATATGGCGCTGCTTTAATACCAAATGACTTGGCTAAGGCTAAGAGATTTCATCGAGGTCTGACCCAGGAGCTACAACATTATACAAGCTCGCAGTCTCGAGTCTCTTACGCTGAACTACTGACAGAGGCCAGATTTCAGGAAACCATTAGTAGAGAAAAGGGAGGTCAGCTGAGGACACAACAAGGATCAGCAAGGATACAGCAAGGACCAGCCAGGACACAACAGGGAGGACCTATCAGACGTCCCTTAGCACAGCAGCATCAGCAACACAAAGCTGGACCATACCAGAATCCAGAGAAGCCCCACTGCAATTATTGTGGAAAATGCGGACATGTAGTGAGAGATTGTCGGACTCGCTTGGGTCAGTGTCTGAGATGTGGCTCCGGGCAGCACATGGCGAGAGACTGCCCAATGCAGACATCGACACTCCCACCACCAGTTCAGAGATTAGCGCTTCCAGCACCGAAGCCAGCCCAACAGATGACCAGACCGGGAGCACCCCGTCCCCCAGCAGCAGGAGGAGTTCAGAGAGGACCCCCGCTATCCACTCAGGAGGAGCAGTATATGAGGACCGGACACGGACAGCCACAGAGGAACGGGCGAGCTTTTGCATTGGAGGAAGATGACCTGGATCATGAGGTGGATGTCATAGCAGGTATTACCCTTGCTTTTACTTTTTCTGCTGTGACATTATTTGATACGGGAGCCACCCACTCATTCATATCATCTAGTTTTATTGCCAAACACAATATTGCTTCTACACCATTATCTAGTTGTGTTAGAATACTTACCGGAGGAGGAGTTGTACCAGTTAGTCGAGTTTGTAGATCGGGCCCTATAGTGATACGTGGCAGGGAGATGAATGCCCAACTCTTAGTCCTTCCTATGCCGTCTTTTGATATTGTGCTTGGAATGGACTGGCTGAGCAAGAATCACGCTTTCTTCGATTGCTTTGGAGGAAGCATTCTTTTTAAGGTACCAGGCCAGCCTGAACTTGAGTTTACCCGAGGATCCACAGAAATCATTGATGGTATGCAGCTCGCAATGGACGATGTTGTCTATCACCCTATTATTTCAGAATTTCTAGACGTCTTTCCAGAGGATTTGCCAGGACTACCCCCAGACAGAGACGTAGAGTTTTCAATTAAACTAGCACCCGGAGCAGCACCTATAGCATCGCATGTTTACAGACTGGCGAAGAAGGAGATGGACGAGCTGAAGGCACAGTTAAAAGAGCTAGAGGAGAAAGGTTTCATCCGATCGAGTGCATCACCCTGGGGAGCACCAGTGTTGTTTGTACCCAAGAAGGATGGGTCAGTGCGTATGTGCATTGACTACAGAGCCTTGAATGCAGTGACAGTGAAGAACAAATATCCATTGCCACGCATTGATGACCTGTTTGATCAACTCAGTGGAGCTAAGGTATTCTCGAAGATAGATCTGAGATCGGGATACCACCAAGTGAAGGTACGGAAGCAGGACATCCCGAAGACCGCATTCAGAACAAGGTATAGGCACTACGAGTTTTTAGTCATGCCATTTGGATTGACCAATGCTCCAGCGATCTTCATGGACTTGATGAATCGAGTCTTCCACCAGTACTTGGACCAGTTCGTGGTCGTCTTCATAGATGATATACTTGTCTATTCGAAGAGCCACGAGGAGCACGAGGAGCACCTGCGGATTATTCTAGAGACTTTGAGGAGAGAGCAGTTATATGCTAAACTCAGCAAATATGAGTTCTTCTTGGACAGAGTTTCATTTCTTGGACATGTTGTTATAGGAGATGGTATTTCTGTTGACCCAGAGAAGATCTCAGCAGTTGAGACATGGCCTGTTCCTAAATCAGCAGCAGAGGTGAGGAGTTTTCTTGGACTTGCGGGATATTACCGACGGTTCATGGAAAACTTCTCAAGAATAGCGGCACCTATGACTCGTCTGACTTGTAAGGATCAAGAATTTATATGGTCTGACGAGTGTCAAGCGGCCTTTGAAGAGTTGAAGAAGCGACTGACTACAGCACCAGTATTGACGATTCCGTCAGGATCAGGAGGTTACGTGATCTACAGTGACGCATCAGGGAAAGGCTTAGGATGCGTATTAATGCAGCATGGCAAGGTGATTGCATATGCATCTAGGTAGTTATGAGTACATGAGAAGAATTATCCGACTCATGACTTGGAACTTGCAGCCGTTGTATTTGCCCTGAAGCTATGGAGACATTACTTATATGGGGAACGAGTAGAAATCTATACAGACCACAAAAGCCTCAAGTACGTCTTCACGCAGAAGGAGTTAAATATGAGGCAACGTCGATGGCTCGAGTTGATGAAAGATTTTGAGATAGAGCTACATTATCATCCAGGCAAGGCTAACGTGGTAGCAGACGCGTTAAGCCGGAAGCCAGCAGCTTACTTCTTGACAGCACAGAGGGAACTTTTGGAGAACTTGCAAGAGCTTGGCATTGAAGTGATAGTACCCTGAGCAGATGGGACACTAGCCAACTTACAAGTTCAATCATCATTGGTAGAGAGGATTAAGGCAGCTTTGCCTACAGATGCCAGATTTTGGAGACTAAAGGAAAGGACAGAGGCCGGAGAGCAGACCGGATTGCGCATTCATGAGGATGGAACATTACGATGTGGTGATCGTCTTTATGTTCCAAATGGAAAGATTCGACAGGAGCTGATGACAGAGGCTCATAGTTCGATCTATTCTATTCATCCTGGAGGCACCAAGATGTATCGTGACTTACGACAGCATTTTTGGTGGCATGGGATGAAGAGAGAGATAGCTCGTTTTGTAGCTAAATGTCTGGTATGTCAACAAGTGAAGGCGGAGCACCAGAGGACAGCGGGATTATTACAACCACTTCCGATTCCAGAGTGGAAGTGGGAGCACATCACTATGGACTTCGTCACGGGTTTTCCCAAGAGTCCAAGTGGGAGAGATGCAGTGTGGGTAATAGTGGACCGACTCACCAAGTCAGCCCATTTTATACCTTTTAGAGTGGGTCAGTCTACAGAAACTTTAGCTGACTTATATATGAGACAGATCGTGAGATTGTACGGCATACCAGTCAGCATAGTATCGGATAGAGATTCGCGCTTCATATCGCACTTTTGGAGGAGTATGCAAGAAAGTCTTGGTACTCGTCTGAAGTTCAGTACATCTTTCCACCCGCAGACAGATGGGCAGTCGGAGCGCACTATTCAGACCTTGGAAGATATGTTGAGGGCTTGCATGTTAGACTTCGGAGGATCATGGGAGGACCACCTACATCTTGTAGAGTTTTCTTACAACAACAGCTATCAAGCGAGTATTCAGATGGCTCCGTTTGAAGCATTGTATGAAAGAAAATGTAGGTCTCCTGTGTGTTGGAGTGACGTGGGAGAACGTCAGATTTTGGGACCCGAGTTGGTGGTCAACACCGTAGAGACAGTCAAGAAGATTCAGGGACACTTGCGAGCAGCGCAAGACAGGCAGAAGCAGTGGGCAGACCTTCATCGTCGTCCCTTGGAGTTCAAAGAGGGCGATCACGTCTTCTTGAGGATATCACCGACCAGAGGCACCATCCGATTCGGAGGGCGCGGCAAATTGAGTCCAAGGTATATTGGACCATTTGACGTGCTCGAGAGAGTTGGAGAGGTGGCATATCGACTTGCGCTACCACCTTCACTGGAGGGAGTACATGACGTATTCCATGTGTCGCAGCTCAGGCGATATGTGGCTGACAGCAGTCATGTTCTCGACCATTCAGAGATCACCATTGGGCCGAGCTTGTCTTACCAAGAGCAACCTGTGGGAATCCTTGATCGTCGAGAGAAGGTATTGAGGAACCAGTCTATTCCCTTGGTTCGCGTAGCTTGGAGGCATGGCGCGCCAGGAGAATCAACTTGGGAGCGCGAGGACTACATGCGCAAACATTTTTCGAACCTATTCGCAGACCAAGGTATGAATTTATATTGTTAATTTATATCTTATACCATCCTTGCATTCTATCGTGGCTTAATTTTAATTTCGAGGACGAAATTTTTACAAGTTGGGTAGAATGTAAAATCCCCTTCCTAGAAAATCGTATATACACCTTTTATTTATTAATTATTAATTAAATTATAGTAATTAGGTCTAAATAGGAGAAATAGATTTTTAATAATTTTTATGTTAGGTGTTCGGGCACTTAGATGACTTGTGGGACCATCAGGAATTTTTCGGAATTTATTCCATGTAGGAGATCCCTTGAGCTGTTGCTAGCCTAACGATGTGCAATACCCTACTATATAAATTTTCTTATGTGTGAATATATATATATATATATATATACAAATATATATATGTATATATATATTTAAAGAAAAGAAAAGAAAAGAATTAAATAAATTACTATTCATAATAAGTATAATAATAATACTAACAGTAATAATATAATAATAAGAGTAATCATACTACTTAGTACTTAGGAATCCTTATAGCAACATGAATTCTTAGCAATCCTTCACCCGCAGCATAGTGCAACTCCTTAGCAACATTTGCTAAGGAACCCGCAATAGCCTTCAGCGGCCAGGACCCGAACCCCCTTTGCTTTCCAACCCATCCGCACTCTCCCTCTCTCCAAAATATATATAATATATATATATATATAATAGCTCTCTAAAACCCTAACCTAGAAACTCCAGACTTCCTCTTCCCATCTAGAGCCGTCACCGCAGCCAGAGAAGCCCTACCAAGCCATCCAACCATCCCGTCGACTCCGACCTCGCGTGCTGCAGTTTCCCACTCGAGACACCTTCACCCCGGCACAATTTTCCGTCGACTCGCTTGACCAAATGCTGTTCTGTTTTCATAGGTATGATCATCCCTTAACCCTCTCCAATATTCGTTTTATAGCCAACCTCAGAAAACGTGTGCCCCTAGGTGTAAAACAGCGTCCAAAGTGGACGGACAGACCCAATTCTGGGATCGCAGAATTCCAGAATGACCACCCGTATTGCCGAGTTCGTATCTCCCACCACAGAGATCCGAATTCGGTGATTCTTTTTGATACCTGTAGAATACCTGACCTAGTTTAATTTTTGTTAAATAACCCTGTGCTATTAGTCGCTGTGGACATAGTTATATTCGTCACAAAACTGCGCACACCCACTTTTTCTGGTTTTCCAAAAGTTGGAAAACGGAGCGCGTTCCGCCAAACGGGACCGCCCCGCCGTGTGCCAAGTGTACCCAATGGTGCACGCAGCATAACCGGACACGTAAAATTTCGTGGGGACTGATTCGGACGCGTGTACGCGCCGGAATCAGGCCGTATCCGTGGACACATTTCGTGTCGTCACTTTTGTGGAACTCGTACGTATTTTGTGCACGCTTGTCAGATTGCGACGAAACTTGCGCCACTGGACTCGTGGTAACGCGCTGTTCCTGTGACCCAAATTTCATGCGATTCTGAGACGGTTGACCAAATCGCCAATTGGCGGGCCCCACAGTTGACTTTTTGGACCAAATTTTGTTCGGCTCATCAGAATCAACATTTGGACATACCGTTGGGTTCGTATTGACTTCTAGAGTTATTTGACCTATAGTTTGTCCCATTTAGAGACTGTTACCCTTGGCACGCTTTTCGGTGCAAAGTGGGCCACACGTGGAACCCACTTTTACCCGAAATTATCGTTTTGCCCCTGTGTCCAAATTGGACGAAAGAGATATGCTTTTTAGCTATTTTGCTCATTCCGGAAACGTTGGTGATATTTATTTCAGCATCCGGGGACGTTTGTTCGGAGTCCTTAGTTCCAGGTTCAGTGTCCTTGACATTTGGGCGCGTACACTTTACAGATTCCTTGCCAGGCAAGTATACCTTGCCATTGTACTATTTTTACATTCCATATGAGGCATGCATGTTTATTTTCTGTTTATTTAGTTCATTTATTTTAAACTGCTATATAAACTGCGCGTCCAAGGAAACTTGGGTGCAACGACGGTGTCGTCGTACTATGTTTTATTTATGTATATGCATTGGACCTACTTTATGAGACTACCCCATTTTCATGAGGCATTTATGTTTCATTGGCCATGACACTATTCATACACGAGTGTGAGTCACATGTAGGACACGGACTTGCGTATTCGGCTGGCCACTGGTACGTATAGGTCGTGCGACGGATAGGGATAACTGCCAATAGAAACTTTGCATGCTAGTAGACCTGGCGATTATTAGAGGTATTATCGTGTCATGGACATGACATGCTTAGAGCATTGGGTGGGGAGAACAACAAGTACCGCATTTGGGCTCCTTTGCACTTTCCTTGTGTAACCCGTACGCTCCGCCAGAGATACGCGGTCATGATGACCCCTATATATTATCATGGCGGGCCTCCGACGTACGAAAGTCGTCGTGCCTTTGTAGGCCCCTGGATCTCCAAGAGAACTATGCCAATCCTATTTATGGCCAGATAGCCCACTTGTTAGAAAGTTGTTCTCAAACTGCATTCACATAGATGGTTAGGCGACCCCAATGGATGTTTATTTTCAGTACTTTATTGGCATGTGCTTTTTGTATCTTGTTATGTCCCTCTGAGGACCTGGTCCCTTCCAGATATAGGTGAGCAGGAGTACCCGCAGGAGTATGGACCTGGACCTGACGCTACCTATCAGCCTGAGGAGATCTTACCTTCTGATTATATGTGATTCATTGCAGCTGTTTAGATATTTTAGTTGCTATTCTTTTCTAGACATTTATTCTTATATTAGAGTTTATTCTCTTCTCTCTTTAGTAGTTTATTATAGTCGATTTGCAGTGGATTTGTCTCCACCCGACTATCACACTTTGAGATTACTATTTGAGACTGCTTATTTGATATTCATTTAATGATTTCCATTATTCTATTATTTGTGTTGTGGATGAGATATAGAACTGCGTGTGACTTGTTGTGACATATATTTACCACTGTGGATTGGATATTCATGTACAGCGTACGTGTGTATATGGTTTCCATATATTGGAGTTCGTATACATACGGCTGGCGTGTTACGTATTCCTAGATTCTTGCTCTGAACGAGTATTACTCCACGAGCTGTGTTTCTTGCTATACTTGACCTGATACTCGTTCAGTGTTCAACTTGCCTTGATGCATTCACTACTAGAATAAGCGGGATTAGCGACGTTTTTTAGCGACTCCATGTAAAAACGTCGCTAATTTAGCGACTCCATGTAAAAACGTCGCTAGACGTCACTAATTGGCGACATTTAGCGACGTTTAGCGACTTTTATTCAGTTTTTAAAAGATTAGTCGCTATAAGTTCAATTTAGGTCGCTAAACGTCGCTAATATATTTTATTTAGCGACGTTTAGCGACGTTTTTAGTGACGTATATATTTTTGGACATTTAGCGACGTCATTAGCGATGTTTAAGACATCGCTAAATTAGCGACGTCATTATTGGCGTCGCTAAAAATGCCGCTAAATTTTAAATTAGCGACGTCATTATTGGCGTCGCTAAAACGTCGCTAAATTTTTTACTTAGGGCTGATTTCCCCCATTTCCTTCGATCTCTCCCTCTCCCTCTCCCAAATTTCAAACTCGCGCGCGCGCTCTCGATCTCTCCCGCTCCGGCTCCTCCTTCCTCCCTCCGACGACCCCCCTCGGCCGCGTCCTCCCCCTCCGGCGCCCCCTCCTCCCTCCCGGCGACCCCCCTCCGCCGCGTCCTCCCCCCTCCAGCAGCATCCTCCCCCTTCCTCATCCTCTAGGTAAACCCTAACTCTCTCTCTCTCTCTCTCTCCTTATTTGGTGTGGACATAATTTTTTGGGCTGAGTTTGCTCGTGGAGGAGTCCTCATCTACCGCCTTGCCAAGATCGGCAAATTATCTGTCTCTCTCTCTCTACAAACTTTGCCAGTCAGATCTATATTTTATTTATTTTTAGAAATTTTAGGGTTTCTTTATATTGTGTTGTCGGTGCACATGGTGGCGGTGCAGAGCCAGGTAAGGAAGGGATGCTAGGCTCCGAAGTGGTAAAGCGGAAGCAGAGGGACGGTTTGAAATTTTGAGCTATGCAGTGAAAACTTGAAACTTTTTTGGGGAGGGTTTCGAACTCTCGAGATAATTTTCTCCCCATGTGTTAGAGTTATGATCTATTCAATTTATACTGCTCATAATCTGATTTGGGGGTTCTCTATTTCTTTGAGAATCTATTAACTTTATATTTTATTAGAATTGGCATCATAAATTGAATTACTTAATTATTTAAGTCATGATGTGCTCATTTGGTGTGGACATAATTTTTTGGGCTGAGTTTGCTCTAATTATGCTTTGGATCTAATATTTTGGACTTCCATGCTGTAAAATTTATGGGAATGTCGTTTCTTGCTGATAGAATTCACTAGGAAAGTTGATACCAACATGGAGCAGTAATATTATGCTAAAAGCCAGTCATGGAATTTGTCAGTTCATTTACTGATTTTTTTGTAATCCATAACTTAACCCATTTGCAATCTGTCAGTTCGTATATTCGCTCATTTCTCAAATCTCGTCAACGGCTTCTACAACAATGGGTTGTCTTCGAATCTGTTCGATGGCAGGAATCTGAGCCTCGACTACGCTTTCAAAGGTGCGGAGATCGTGAGGGCATCGTACTGCATGGAGCTTAAGTTCCTTGCAAATCCAGTCACTAACCATGTCCAGAGCACCCAGCAACATAAAAAGCACCATAGATTCTCTACTAGAGTGCTTGAGGTATTGGAAAGAACAACTCTTCAGGTTGAATAGAATCTTTGTTACTTATCCATTTCTTTATTTTCATATTTTTAATCATCAAGTCTTCAGGTTTAATAGGATCTTGTTAATCTAGTTTGCTGGCAACAAATTCTAAGGATTGGGTTAAGTCACAAGAGAATTTTCTTATTAATGTTGCTCAGACACAAATAAACTGACACGATATGGTGGAGGTACGATATTATGCATATTTTGGATTGTTTATGTAGGTTTCCAATATGTATTCGACACAATGGCATAGATGCAACACCTACTTTTGGAGTGTCCATACTTACTAGATGTATAGTGTTACATAAAATGTCTGAAGTTCTAAGAATCATGGAAGATACAATATCAGTTTCTTTTATATATGGTAACATTATTTATTTTCTGTAATATCTTCAATGCCTTACAATTCCATTCTCCAGTATAAATATAGTTTTGATTTCAAACCTTTTTTTATTAGGACATCTTATTAATCTGAGTTCCGAAAAATATTGGCCCCTAGGAATTCAAACTGATAGGAAAATGGAATATTTTACTTCTTGCGTAGGAATTCCTAAATCATGTTACTTCTTGCATAGGAACTAAATTTCTCACAATCTCTATTCCAATTAAATTTTTATTCTACTTTTTAAGGTTTCCATTGTACTATGAAATCAAGTTGGCTTTTCTTCATTTACTTATGGCATTTACTTACGGCATCCAAGCATAAAGATAATTTATTAGTAATACATACATTAGAAAATGGACATTGTTTTATACTTTATATATCCTAATCTTATGGCTCGGCACCATCACAGAATGAATAACTTGGGTCTATGCTTCCTTCCTTAGGCTGTTAGTTTGGAAGCATGAGTTAGATATTGAAGTTAGGCTGCAACACATTAGGGCTAGATCTGCAGACTTGTTGTTGTTCTACATCAAGAATTGGTGAACTTAGCGGAAGAGGGGACAAGAAGATTTTGAGGAAGGTATGCTTGCTTGATTCAATTTGATTGAAGTCTAATAGCTTTTTTTTGCATAATGTTGTTGTTTGTTACATTAAAAGTCAAAGTGAAATCAAAAGTGATAAATGAAAACAAACATGTAACATACACATACACCTAACTCATTTTAGATCCAATGCCTATGTGAAGCCTTGTAATCTTTTGTTAAATTTCTTACAAGTCAGTCGTAAGTTTTCATTATCATTTTATAGGTTGCACGAATATTAAACTTGGAAGGAGCAGCCGTCCTGCCTAAGAGATCAACCTAGGTGATACTTCCATTTTATAGGTTACAAGTCAGTCGTAAGTTTTCATTATTTATTATTTTTATTTTTTTTTAAATTTAGCGACGTATTTAGCGACGTTTAGCGACGTTTATACACGTCGCTAAATACGTCGCTAATTAGCGACGTTAATAAACGTCGCTAAATACGTCGCTAAATACTTCGATGTACGTCGCAAATTGCTGACATGGCTGTACTGCCAGGTCATTAAAGACGTCGCTGTCACGTCGCTATATACGTCGCTAATTAGCGACGTTTGTTTACATCGCTAATTAGTGACGCTGCGTCGCTAAACGTCGCTAATTTAGCGACACAATTAAGTCGCTAAAAAACGTCGGTATCGTGACGTTTAGCGACGTTTTTCCTTTCAGCGATGTGTTGATTTTCGACTTCTGTAAAACATCGCTAATTACGTTGCTAAACATGATTAGCGACATTTTTTTGTCATTTAGCGACGTTTTTTTACGTCGCTAATTTGACTTTTTCTGGTAGTGATTCCCCTGGTTCGGGGACTGCCTTGGCGACCTAACGGTCCCGGATACTTTCAGGTTTACACATACACGAAACGACTATTAGATAGTCTTCCGGGGAGAACTAAATAAATGCATGACATAAATAGTGTTACACGGTCGAGACATGGGTTATGTGGCAAGCATTAAAACGAGGCAACGAATACAAGTTAACATATAAGCATGCAAGCATTTCATTCATATAAAACATAAGCATTTACTTTGGCATGGTCTAAGGGTAAACCGCGGAGTAAAACCGCACGGGGACATACCGAGCGACATAATCTTATGGGCGTGCAGTGAAACAGTGAATAACGCACTACGAAGAGTACACTTATCGTTCTACTTGAGGCATAGCGGGGTCTAGTTGCACAGGGCAAAGGTAGCATGCAAGGGTCCAATTATAAGCAAAGTTTTATTTTCATGTTCTAACATAAGCAATACAAGTTGGAATTATTCCCTTAGCTAGGTGCGTTGTATTCTTTATTAGCATGCATGGGTGATTCACCTAGCGACTAACATGTATCGTCTATATTTTAAGTGTGCTGGCTAAGCACAGGCAAGTTCAACGTAGCCACCCACCTTAGCGATGATTCACCTCGGTCGAGTGATACTCCGAGCGAGCCTCTGAAAGCCTAAGACGGAACTCCTGAAGGGCCAAGTCGGAAAATCATTTTGCCTCAACCGAGTTTTCTCGCTGAGCAAAGCGGGTCTGGTCGTTGCACTTGCGCCATTTGAATCGGCTGTCCGCTTGAACGGAATGGGTCGTTACAAAAATTCTCATGGGATTTAGGAGCTTGTTTAAACCTAGAATTATTAGAGTTATTTGTTCTAAAAATTAGACTAGTTTGTGGCATGATCCTTGGATCAACCATACCGACCTGATTGATAGAGAGGGATGACATGTATACGAGATAAGGGGATCTACTGAACATATTAATTGACTTATCCAGGAGGGAGCGTGAAATTTACAAGGTCGATTGATAGAGGCTGCTCATGCGATTGATATTCGAGAGGTGGAGATAGACAGGTTTGGCACGGAGGATTACTGGATGTGGGAGAAAATAGATAAAGGTACTTTCTGCTTTCGGAAGGCCTTCAACCAAATCAGGAGCAGAAATTCGGACGTGGACTGGACAGAACTGGTTTGGACTAAAGGAGGAGCGATTAAGAACTCCCTATGTCTATATAAGATGATCTGTAACCGACTACTCACTAGAGACCGTCTGAGCAGGTTTGGTGTGGACTGCACGGATACGAAATGCTGCTTATGTGGGTATATGGATGAGACCAGGGACCATATTTTCTTTTACTGTGCATTTGTTTGGGTGATCTGGAATAAACTATGCAGATGCTTTGGACTTTCCGCTACGCAGAATAGGGACCTATTGTCAGTCTTGAATGAGGTTAGAACTCAAAAAGACAAAGGATCATGAGCATATATGCGACTACGGATGATTCTAGGTACGGTGGTGTGGCATGTGTGGAGGGAACGAAACCAATGTATCTTTGAGGGACTGGTTACCAGTATTATTATTGTACAAAGATAAATACAAGCTGATATAGATATCCTAGACCCAAGATGAATTTATTTTTTGTCTTGGTTGGGATGATAGTGTTGTAATATCTTGTTTTGATTTTTAATAATATTTAGCTTCTTCGAAAAAAAAGGACTCACTGTATGTCAGAGTGTTAGATACTCTGTGATCTTCTGGGTGTGACATATTCATGGAAGTACCCTTCCTCGGAAGAAATTATTTGGTACGCCGGATGCAGTGTACTCTTTCATGTCAATCGTTAGATTACCATGAAGACGTGTGCATACAAGTATTCCTATACAATCTAACGGTCGAAAGAGGAGGGGGGAGGGGAGTGTACTGTGTCTAGTCCATACAATAATATTTTCTTCCTCGGAGATCTCTGGGTTACCTAACATGCATAACATGGTAAGTTAAAAGCTGTTAGGGAGCAAGTACCCCATTGGAAGTGTCAGTCAAGGAAGATGTATACAAATTAATATAGGGAAGTGTGATATGATAAGCAAAGAATTACAATGAACACAGAACACAAATGAGTAAAGTTACACCTATTGTCCTGAATAATTTACAATGAACACAGAACACAAATGAGTAAATCATTGACATCCCAGAAGCATTCACCATCCAGAGGCATTGACCATCCCAGAAGCATTGACCGCTGTACTTCTGGCGCTGGCATACCATTAATATTTGCTAATGTAAGAAAATCTCTCACATTCCATGTGCTTCCTTTGTTGCACGATCCCAGGCTTATATATAAGCCCAGGCAGACTGAACAGAATTTTACTCAAGCACTCACTCATTCGTGTGCATACGCAAGTACGTACGTAACACACGAATAACTTGATCACCAGCTGGCAATGGGCTCACTTCAAGACCAGCCTAAGCACAATATTGTGCCTAAGCAGGATGGCGACGATGACTCGACTGTGTATGCTCAGGCACTGAACCTGTCGGCGGCCGCATACGTGACCCCCATGGCGCTCAAGGCAGCCATCGAGCTCGACGTGTTCGAGATCATAGGCGAGGCGGGGCCCGGGGCGCAGCTCTCCCCGGCCGAGATCCTCTCGAAGACACCGAACAGTAGCAGCTGCAGTAGTAGTACTGCGCGTGCTGCGGCCGAGCTGGACCGCATCTTGCGGTACCTGGCGAGCTACGGCGTGCTCACTTGCTCGGTCGCTGCTGGCGGCGGCGGCAAGCGATACGGGCTCGCTCCTGTGTGCAAGTTCTATAGGAAGAACGAGGATGGAATTTCCATTGTTCCTCTCATCCAAATGAGCCTAGACAAGGTCCTCCTGGATAGCTGGTGGGTGAGCTAGGTTCACTATTAATTTAGTCGCTAATAAAATAAAAAGTTGATTACAAACCTAATAGTATATAATATTTTTGTTGCAAATAAATCTAGTTACAACTGTAATAAGTAATTCTATTGATTTCTTCAAACTATCTCTTTATGTGACAAATAATGTGAATGTTAAATATCCGGTTGCTATTGGTTCCCCTCTCTCCCTCTCCATCCTAGAAGAACTAACTGACAACTGCCACGTTATATATATATATATATATATATATATATATATATATATATATATATATAATATATGTTTGATCAGGCAAGAACTTAAATATGAAGTGGTGGAAGGGGTGGTTCCGTTCCGCAAAGCGCACGGAATGTCCTTCTTCGAGTACCAAGGAGCTCATCCAAGATTATCCAGGGTGTTCAACCAGGGAATGTCCGACGTTTCTCACCTGCTTCTCAAGAAGATGGTCGACACCTACACAGGCTTCCATGGCATTAAAGAGCTGGTCGATGTCGCCGGAGGCATCGGGACGGCGCTACGCACCATCGTCGCAAAGTTCCCACACATCAAGGGGACTAACTTTGATCTTCCTCATGTCATCTCGGACGCACCTCCTATACCAGGTACGTATACAGGAATGAATCCTTTCTGTAAGTCTAATTAGTACTGTACTGTACTAATATTATCATGTTGTTGTACTAATATTATCATGCAGTTTGTTCTGATCAAGTTTAGAGTAGTATTGATACGAGCATTTAATATATGCATATACTTCTTGTGCAGGTGTGGAGCATGTTGGAGGAGACATGTTCGCAAGTGTTCCAAAAGGAGATGCTATCTTTTTGAAGGTACGTATATATGTCTTATATATTATATATTATTTGTTCGTAGCAAATTGTTTTCCCTCCTCTCCTCCTCCTCCTCCTCCTTCTTCTTCTCCATATATGTATTGTGACAAATTAAACGTACTTGCAGTTCATACTTCACAACTGGCACGACGAAGGGTGCTTGAAACTATTGAATAACTGCTTCGAAGCTTTACCGGAGTCGGGAAAAGTGATCGTGATGGAGTACGTTGTCCCAGAAGTCCCTGAGACCAACATAGAATCACAGATTACATTATTCACTGATCTTTGCATGATGGCTTACTTCGACGGTGGAAAAGAGAGGACATTGAAGGAGTTTGAGTTCTTGGCTACAGAAGCTGGATTCAAGACTGTTAGGGTTGCTTGCTCTGCTTATGGAATGTGGGTGATGGAGCTGCTTAAATAATATATATATATATATATATATATATATATATATATATATATATATATATAGTATTGCCATTGGGAATTTATTAATACTTCATCTACTTAATATGTATGCATGCTGTGCTGTTTCTCCAACTGCATGAAAGAATAAAGTGCCGCAAAAGGAGTTTAATAATTTTTATTTCATTTAGTATTAGAGCGTCTTCTTGTTCACCACAGGAATATATATGCTAATAAAAGGAAATATTCATCTTCAAGAAAGGATCTGGGTGGAGATTTCTTTGTTTCAATTTGGGTTTAGATAATCTTTTCAATGTTCACTTAATTTTGAACTTTCTAAATAGTTGTACTTTTGTTGGGAACGAAAGTGCGGAAACCGTTTCCCAAACCAGATAGTACATGCAAGAAAACCGAGCAAAATGCACAAACCAAAACGCCAAACACAAATTGCAGACACAGAGATTTTTGACGTGAAAATTACTTGCGGAGAAAACCACGGGACGATCGGAGTCTAATCCTGAAAAGTTTTCACTAATGAAATAAGAAATACACCGACTCCTTACAAACTTCTCACCGATCCAAATGGATCACCACAACTCTTTTGGAACAGAAAATAGATTATAACCATGAAGAAGAAAGACAACGAAAAATATCCAAAACTGATCTCCTTCTTCGAAACGGCCTCCAATCATTATTTCTCCTCTCCAATGTTGCAAGGGCACTCTTGCCTCCTTTTCTCTCCTTGTTGCTATATTTTTTTAGAGAGAGAGATTTATTTTAGGGCAGGAGACACATATATATATCCTCAAACCCACAACTAGCATTCTTATTATAGATAGGAATATCTAATCCTAATCCAAATCCAAATCCATTGACATATTCCTATTATATGTAGGAATATCAAATCCAAATAAATTGAGATATTCCTATTATATGTAGAAATACTCAATCCTACTATGGGGTATTTTTCACATAGGTTGGGAACCCCACCCACTTCAACAAATCTTCCCCTTCATAACTATGTGGAGGGGCTCGTCATTCCGACGATCCGCCTGCAGTACTCAAACTTTCTCCTTGGTAGAACATTCGTGAACATATCTGCTCCGTTGTCATCTGTATGAACCTTCTCAAGCGCCGCTTCCTTCTTGTCAACCACATCCCGTATCCAATGATACCGGGTATCAATGTGCTTGGACCGGCTATGAAATGTCTGGTTCTTCACAAGATGAATATCACTCTGACTATCGCAAAGTAAATGATACTGCTTCTGCTTTAGTCCAATTTTCTGCAACAGCTTCTTCATCCACAACAACTCCTTGCAAGCCTCCATCACCGCAATGTATTCTATCTCTGTCGTCGCCAAGGCAACACACTTCTGTAAATGTGACTGCCACGATACTGCTCCACCAGCAAACATCATCACATAGCCCAAAGTCGATCGCCTCGTCTCTACATCTCCAGCCATATCAGCATCGGTATATCCAACCAGCTTTGGCTCGTCACCACCAAATAAAAGTCTATAATCGGCAGTACCCTGAAGATATCGTAGAATCTACTTGACCACACTCCAATGTACCCTTCCAGGATTGGAAGTGTACTTGCTAACTGTGCCGACTGCGTGAGCAATTTCTGGCCTCGTACATACCATAGAATACATAAGACTTCCTATGGCTGAGGCATATGGAACTCGTTTCATATCTTCCTTCTCGTCCTCGGTAGATGGACACTTCTCCTCAGTGAACTTAAAGTGAGCCGCAAGGGGTTTACTCACTTTCTTCAACCCGTCCATCCCGAAATGCTGTAGTACCCGGTGAATGTACTTCTTTTGGGACAAGTGTAGCAGCTTGGACTCTTTCTCTCGGCTGATCTCTATCCCAAGAATAGTCTTCGCTGCGTCCAAATCCTTAATAGAGAAGGTCGCGCCCAATTGTCACTTCAACTCTGCTATCCTGGTGGCATTCCGACCCACCAACAATATGTCATCAACATAAAGCAACAAAATAATAAAATTATCCTCGGCGAAGTACCTCATAAAAATACAATGATCCGACGTCGTCCATGCATAGCCATGCTCCCCCATAAATGACTCGAACTTCATGTACCACTACCTCAGATCCTGTTTCAGACCATACAAGCTCTTCCTCAACCGGCAGACCAAATATGACTTGCCCTTCTCACAGAATTCCTCTGTCTGCTCCATGTAAAACTCCTCCTTAAGATCACCGTGGAGGAATATCGTCTTCACGTCCATTTGCTCGACCTCCAAGTCGAAACTGGCTGCCAATACTAGCACCACCCGTATAGACGACGGCTTGACGACTGGCAAAAAGATCTTATCATAATCTATGCCTTTCTGCTCACCGTAGCCTTTAACTACCAGCCTCACTTTGTATCGAGGACGAGTAGCATCATCTGTCTGCTTCACTCTGAACACCCATCGATTCTTCAAAGCCTTCTTGCCCTTTGGCAACCGCACCAGATCATAAGTAGAGTTGGCCTCGAAGGAACTAATCTCCTCCTGCATGGCCTCCATCCACTCCTGCCTGTGTTCGTCTTCCATAGCCTCTGCAAAACTTTCGGGTTTTCCTCCGCCAGTCGGTAGCATATACTCACCCGGTGAGTATCTCGTAGATGGTCGACGCTCTCTATCGCTCCTCCTCAACGGAACCACTGGTGCTGGCTGTATATCTACAGTCTCCTCCCCTCCATGAACTGCCTCATCGGCATGCTCATCCTCATGAGGGTCACCCTGACCACCATCAGCTGGTTGATGATCAAGGTTGGGAGAAAGCGCAAATTAGGTTTGCACGGCATCGCGCCCAAGCGAGGATGATCGGTTTCGTAGGGACCAAGCGAGGACGATCGGCCCCTGCGGGATCGAGGCGTGATATAATGGTATCAAAGCAACTCGATTCTTTACCCATTGCGTTGCCTTCGACTCTGAGATGCCCCTGATATTGTGTTGCAATGAACGTTCCATACAATAAGTCCATAGATATTCTCAAAGGTGCGCACAAAAGTTTTCTTGTTTGCTTTCTTGTTATTTAGAGATATGATTTCGTGATTCCATATTTGCTTGTATTTTGATTGAGGATGGTGAGGGATGAGGACTATCGCTGCTCTAGATTTTGTAAGTTTCTCCTTGAGTTTCGAGGACGAAACTTTTTTGTCGGTGGATAAGTATGTAGTGCCCCGCTCCGCGTAGGCACTATGTATAAGTGATATCGCTTTGCTTGCTCGAGCGAAAGTCTTCTCGGAGATTTTTTGATCGAACCACAAGACGATTGATCTAAGTGAGTGGGCAAAACTTTATTCTCTGATTCTTGCATGCCTTAATAATGAATATGAGTTTTTGAATGCTTGTTCTAAGAAGATAGTTTTATAAGAAGAATGATAGAACCTGACTCTGCATGCTTAATAAGAGAACTCACATAGCTTGTCATTGAAACGAACCTGCTTGCTTAACTAGAGAACCTGTATGCTTGTCTAAAAAGAGATAGAACCTTGTCATGCTAAGTTAAAAAGTATAAGAAATGTTGCATGCTTAGTTACACTGACACCGCTATCAAACGAACCCTTGCCATGCTAAAAAGATAAGTAAAGGAATTGCTTGAACAAGTCCCTTTGTAATATGTTAAGAAAGAGATAGATAATGCATGCTAGTTATGAAATTGATATCGTGCTTGCTAATATATTTTTTACTTGCCTGTTTTGCTATATCGAACTGTTATAAGTCTTTGATTCGTATAAGAAGAGACTAATAGTGTGCCCTGATGTTCCTGTCCTACGGGATCTAGGGGGTGTGCTATTAGATATGTGAATGATGTATTTTTCTTGAAAGAATAAAAAAGAAGAGTCTAGTAGCCCGCCTTGATGTTCCGGTCCCACGAGATCTAGGGGGTATAGCTATTAGATTATGATATGCTTGTTCATGTTTAGTGCATCCTGATAGGTTTATTTGATAGAATGTTGCTTGCCATACATTGGTCTCGGACAACTTGTGCACAAGATAAATAGTCTCTCGAACGATTCTCGGGGCACTGGGAATCGGTCGTTCCGGAAGAGATTGTTAGAGCACCCCGATGTTCCGGTCCCACGGGATCAAGGGGGTGTTGTTGTCCATCGGTGGGGTAACTCATAGGCTATCATATAGTTAGGGCACATGCTAGGCTAGCCTTCTTGCATACCTAACTGTTTGATGCAGAGATGGACAGGGAAAGAGAACATTATACATATATGTTTATGCAAATTGTTGCTAACTTGTATGCCTGCTACAGGGATAACCGTTCGACAGGGGGTAAGAAATACAAGAGTTTATATACAGCTTGCTTGTTCATTTTGTTTGTATCATAGAGTTTATTTGTTAGTGTTTTATGCATTCGCATCGGTTGGACAATGGCTATTAGTGAAGAGCTGAACCTTGGTCACGGCTGCTATTATGTTAGTAAAAAGCAACCATAAGTCACAGCTGTTAATAGCATCAGATAAAAGAGTCATTAGTTAGCTGGTTTACCGCTACTGATCCTGAGTTTCTCGGAGACCGAAATCATATAGCTGTCATCTTGTTTGCTTGATAGAATGATAATCCACTTGATGCACTTGTTTTGATTCGAGATGATCAGACCACTAGAGATAACTTTTGTTCCTATGAGTTAGTATATGGTGCACAATACATGTTGCGCAATGCACGATAGAACACTGTCCCGATTGTATGCTTATTGTTTGAATATGCAAACTGTTTCCAAATTTATATTTTCGAAAAGAAGTAAACTGACTCAAATCTTGTGCTGTATGAAATGAACATAGGTAAAAGTAGCAAGATCACTAGTAATATAATATTTTGTCACATGCTTACTTAGTGTGAGTTTCAGGGAGTGTTACTTTTGTTCGTTGATTTTTGCTCACTAGTACTTTCTCCAAAATGCTGACCCACCAACAATTTGCTTGTTTTTAGGTGCTGGATGGTCCGAGGAAGCGATAGCCGTGCCTTATCCCCAGAACCCGAAAATCTGGTGTCAATACCTTGAGCCGTATCAAGATTGCTTTGAGCTGCTTTTGTATAAAGGGATGCAATGTATGGAACGGTGTCATTGTAATCGAGAGATAGAGATCTTGAGCTAACTGTAATCTCGGCCAAGCGCCGCTTGTAAGACATCTTGATTATCAATAAAGATGCTTATTTTCTTATGCCATTGTGTTCATTACTTTTCAGCAAAATGTGATGCTGTTTCCATTTTGAATAGCTTACTTATCCTTGTGCAAGCTTTGGCCTTGTGCAAGCGCAAATTAGGTTTGCACGACATCATGCCTAAGCAAGGACGATCGGTTCCGTAGGGACCAAGCGAGGACGATCTGCCCCTGCGGGATCAGGGCGTGACATAATGGTATCAGAGCAACTTGATTCTTTTCCCATTCTGTTGCCTTCGACTCTGAGATGCCCCTGATATTGTGTGGCAATGAACATTCCATACAATAAATCCATAGATATTCTCAATGGTGCACACAAAAGTTTTCTTGTTTGCTTTCTTGTTGTTTAGAGATGTGATTTCGTGATTCCTGATTTGCTTGTGTTTTGATTGAGGATGGTGTGGGATGAGGACTGTCGCTGCTCTGGATTTTGTAAGTTTCTCCTTGAGTTTCGAGGACAAAAAATTTTTGTCGGTGGGTAAGTATGTAGTGCCCCACTCCGCATAGGCACTATGTACAAGTGATATTGCTTTGTTTGCTCGAGCGAAAATCTTCTCGGAGAGTTTTTGATCGAACCATAAGACGATTTATCTAAGTGAGTGGGCAAAACTTTATTCTCTGATTCTTGCACGCCTTAATAATGAATCTGAGTTTTTGAATGCTTGTTCTAAGAAGATAGTTTCATAAGAAGAATGATAGAACCTGACTCTGCATGGTTAATAAGAGAACTCACATAGCCTGTCATTAAAATGAACCTACTTGCTTAGCTAGAGAACCTGTATGCTTCTGTAAAAAAAGATAGAACATTGCCATGCTAAGTCAAGAAGTATAAGAAATGTTGCATGCTTAGTTACACTGACACCGCTATCATACTAACCCTTGCCATGCTTAAAAGATAAGTAAATGAATTTTTTGAACAAGTCCCTTTGTAATATGCTAAGAAAGAGATAGATATTGCATGCTAGTTATGAAATCGATATCGTGCTTGCTAATATATGTTTTGCTTGCCTGTTTTGCTATAAGTCTTTGATTCATATAAGAAGAGACTAATAGTGCGCCCTGATGTTCCGGTCCTACGGGATCTAGGGGGTGTGCTATTAGATATGTGAATGATGTATTTTGCTTGAAAGAATGAAAGAGAAGAGTGTAGTAGTCTGCCCTGATGTTCCGGTCCTATGGGATCTAGGGGGTGTGGCTATTAGAATGTGATATGCTTGTTCATGTTTAGTACATCCTGATAGTTTTATTTGAATGAATGTTGCTTATCATGCATTGGTCTCATAAAACTTGTGCACAAGGTAAATAGTCTCTCAAACGATTCTTGGGGCACAAGGAATCGGTCGGTCCGGAAGAGATTGTTAGAGAACTCCGATGTTCCGGTCCCACGAGATCTAGGGGCGTATTATTGTCCATCAGTGGGGTAACTCATGGTCCATCATATAGTTAGGGCGCATGCTAGGCTAGCCTTCTTGCATACCTAATTGTTTGATGTAGAGACGAACAGGGAAAGAGAACCTTATACATATATATTTATGCAAATTGTTGCTAATGTGTATGTCTGTTACAGGAATAACCGTTCGACAAGGGGTAAGAAATACAAGAGTTTATATATAGCTTACTTGTTCATTTTGTTTGCATCATAGAGTTTATCTGTTAGTGTTTCATGCATTCGCATCGGTTGGACAATGTCTATTAGTGAAGAGCTGAACCTTGGTCACGACTACTATTATGTTAGTAAAAAGCAACCATGAGTCACAGCTGCTAATAGCATCAGATAAAAGAGTCATTAGTTAGCTGATTTATCGCTACTGATCCTGAGTTTCTCGGGGACTGAAATCATATAGCTATGTCATCTTGTTTGCTTGATAGAATGATACTCCATTTGATGCACTTTTTTTGATTCGAGATGATTAGACCATTAGTGAAAACTTTTGTTACTATGAGTTAGTATATGGTGCACAATACATGATGCGCACTGCACGATAGAATACTGTCCCGATTGTATACTTATTGTTTGAATATGCAAACTGTTTCCAAATATATATTTTCGAAAAGAAGTAAATTGTTTCAAATCCTGTGTTGCATGAAATAAACATAGGTAAAAGTGCAAGATCACTAGTAATATAATATTTTACCACATGCTTACTTAGTGTGGATTTCAGGGAGTGTTGCTTCTGTTCGTTGATTTTATACTCACCAGTACATCTTGTTTTCAGGTGCTGGATCATCCGAGGAAGCGATAACTGTACCTCATCCCCAGGACCCGAAAATCTGGTGTCGATGCCTTGAGCCGTATCGAGATTGCTTTGAGCTGCTTTGTATAAAGGGATGCAATGTATGGAACGGTGTCATTGTAATCGAGAGATAGAGAGCTTGAGCAAACTGTAATCTCGACCAAGCGTCGCTTGTAACACATCTTGATTATCAAAAAGATGCTTGTTTTCTTATGCCATTGTGTTCATTACTTTTCTGTAAAATATGTCGTTGCTTCCGTTTTGAATAACTTACTTGTCCTTTTTCAAGCTTTGGCCTTGTGCAAGCGCAAATTAGGCTTGTACAATATCGCGCCCAAGCAAGGACAATCGGTTCTGTAGGGACTAAGCGAGGACGATCGGCCCCTGCGGGATAGGGGCATGACAGAGTCAACCCACCCTGTCGTCTGGCGCTAAAATCGAAGGATGAACCTGGCTTAGCGGTTACATGAATACTTCAAATCCTGTGACTTGTGGATTTTGATCGACCAAAAATTGAGAATGAATTCCATAAAAAAAGATTTGACAGCTTGTCAAAATCATGCGGCAGATAGGCCATGCGGCATCTAGCCGGACATGCGACAGATAAACCATGCAACAAATCGTCCATGCTTCTTTTTAAAAGTATTTCAAACTTATTCAAATTTGAAAAAATTGAAGGGGGTCTTATAGAAGCATGAAAAAAAGTCTAATCCATTCACCCATACTAAAGGCCACATCCATGCTGCAGTAAGCTCATGCGGCAGCAAACCCAGTCCCCATTCATAGCAGTCTGAAAAGCATGCAGCAGAGCCAAGGCACACACAAGTCCGCCGCATGTTGTCATCTTTGTTAGTGCATACGTCAGCACCTACAAATACCAATGGAATTAATTGCCCCGAGAGTCTCGGGTTTGCCACAACCGGCACACGCCAACGTCTAATTTAGCACCATAATGGCCCCTGTTAGTGTACAGAGGTGCAGCGCCACGTATACAAAAAGAAAAAGCTTCATGCGGCAGTGACCTCATGCGGCAATACGTACCTTCATTAGTACTTTATCAACAAAGGCTCCCATGCGATAATACTCCTATGTGGCAGCGTACCCATGCGGTAGTGACCTCATGCAACGTTAATACCATCATACGACTAGGATGTTCGTCTAGCCAATCATCCAACTTCAATGTTACCGTTTGATAAATTCATAGTCTACTTCTGGCATTGCTCAAACAAATAAGTTTTAAATATTCAAGCCAAAAGTCTATCCACTTTTAATGCGTTCCATTCATCGAGTTTGTTTGAATAATCATCGAGCATATTCCCGTGAGTTTGATCATCCCCACCGGACGTAAAATTACCACGCCGGCACTCCCGCAGGATAATCGTTCTCGGTGGGACTGATTATCGAGAGTTATCTTTCGAACTAGATTCAAGATCGTTCTTTCAAACTCCAGATCAAATCCGTTATCGCTTACCTTTTTCATCAAACCATAATATACATACTCAAGTTTTAATCCATTTGATTCAATTTGAAATCGCTCGTATGATCCATCAAGTTTCCAACAAGTTTTCTTGACCAGGATATTAATTTTATTTTCTTGAATCCCAATTCGCTATAAGCCTTATCACTTATTCAAGATATACTCAATCACTCAAACCAACTATCGCACGAGACCTATGAATTCGTTTGAATATTTCCAAAAATAAACCATATACCACACAGGAATCGAGTCACCCAATCAAATCCTCAATCGTGTTCACAACAATCGCTAGCATATTCCCCAAGTCGTTCATTAGAATTCATGCACGATACCTAAGCGTCGCCTGATAAATCTTAGTCTCGTATATATCCTGTTGATGGTCATCCAAGTAAACCATATATGATTTTTATCTTCCAGATACGAAATACCGTCTGAGCTATTTATAAAAATTTAAGCACGATCTCTATATTCGCCTTAGCGATAATCTGATAATATTTCTATCGGTTGCCATTCTAAGTCTGACTTATCCTTTCCTGAACGATATCCCAATCTCGCTTGCAAATAGCTTACACCAAAAGGGTCTCGGCGTGCGATACTCTACATAACTTAGCCGAAAGGCCGTGTGCATAGCTAACCGTCCGAACGATATTATATCTCGTACACTAACCAGCTGGGTAGTCATGTATAGGTATTCAGGTTCGCACCTAACATGCAAATTATAGCATGAGTTTATTCCCATAAATTCTAATACATGTCGGAACAAGGGTCTTTGCATAACTATCCAATTCAAGAAATTATATCAATCACATACAACTTTTAAAATTATTTTGACTCATTGTATGAAATGTCCCATTGGGTCAACCAGAGAGAGTGTATGCACATAACCCACGAACGAGCTTTCGAACTGAAAAAATTGATACGAAGTCCAAAGGCATAAAGCCATGCTCTGATACCAATTTTTCACGCCCCGATCTCTCGCAGGTAATCGGTCGTCCCCGCTAGGCGCGAATCACCGTGCTAGTGCTCCCACGGGACAATATTTTCCATCTGGACGTGATGTCGCACGAGCGTAAGCTGCGCCCGTGTAAGTCCATGATCCGAACATGTGATAAAATGACTAAGCCATAGAGTCGCACAGATAGTCCGAGTGTAGTGGAATAATAAACGAACAGGCGATTGGTAACAAGTTCACAGAGTTGTCAATAGCGGAAGCAATGAATAACACAAGTATAGAAGTAAAATAAGCACTTTATTGATATTGCACAAGTATTACAAGTGGCGCTAGGCCGAGATTATAAGTCGCTCAAGCCCTCTCTCGAAACAGTAAAAGCGTGCCAAGTGGCTACAATTTATGGAATGATACATAGACGATATTCCAATATTATGTCTTGTATATGTGCTTCAGTTTCGGATGCAACGTTCCAAGGCTTCAGAGTGAACTTCACACCTTAGCACGCACGAAGGGAGTTTTCGTACCGAATGAGGTTCTCCCGCACCCTGCAAACAATCTGGTGGGTTATTAGTACATGAATGTATTGGTGGGGAGGATTCTCGCCTGCTCGAAAAATCTAAACACGTTATAAAGGTTCCATGTACCATCTATTAAGTTATCTTTCTAGTCTTACCTTAGGATCGGTTTCATGGCATAATGAAAAGCCTAACTCGTGTGGCAGTGCACCGTACGATATAAGAGTAACACGGCGAGACTTACCAACTTACCATTCATCCTTCCCTGTCCAAGGCAACCAAGTTAAACCAAGCACGAGTATATACATAATAAAATCCAAGAAAAATGCATAAGCAAATACGAGTGTCATGAGCGAGGGTCTGTTTCAGGTACACGAGTTACACGGATACTCGGTGTGTTACAATGGATTGGTCAGGTTATTCAATTTATGTATAGATGTCTTATACTCATAATCGTTCAGGTATTTCAGATTACTGGATGCGATGCAATAACTCGCACACGAATTGCCGCTAAGCGAGAATGACTTATCTATATGAACATGAGGTCACTGGCTTAGCCATAAAGGATGATGCATAGTCTTGGACGAAGATGAGGCGTAGAGCAAGAGTTATTAGGTGTTACCCATCATCCCGACCAAACATGGTGAGACTACCAAAGATCATGGAGTCAGACGGGTTATCCAAGTGTAGGATGCACTACCAAGGGTCCGACCACTGAATATATTACGTCACCCCAAACCGGAGAGCATCCTACCGATTTGGTCACACAATATTCATATTCCTCCTAGGACGGTACGATCCCGGTGCCCCGATGATTGTTCGATGAATCCATGTTATTACATCGTGCACGAGTTGTCCGTGACCATGCAAGTCTAGGGTTTCAGATTCAAGGGATTCATGACATGTTGATTCTTGATTCTTGTTCAGAACGAGTATGCTCCACGAGCTGTATTTCTTGCTTTACTTGACATGATTCTCATTCAGAGTTAAACTTGATATGGTATAATCCCCTAGTTCGGAGATGCCTTGGCGTCCTAACGGTCCTGGATACTTCCAGGTTCATAGTTGCACGGAACGACTATTATATAGTCTTCTAGGGAGAACTAAATGAATGCATGACATGGATAGTGTTATTGGGGTCGTGGCATGAATTATGTGACCAGCATTGAAACGAGGCAATGAGTACAAACTATAATCTAAGCAGGCAACCATGAATTTATATGAAACATAAGCATTTACATTGGCATGGTCTAAGGGGTAGTGCTAAAAGTGCAACCGTACAGGGACATATCGAGCAACATAGTTCTTAGGACGAGCAGTGTAAACGAGTAAAGAAGTGCACTTCGAAGAGTATATAGTAATTTACTCGAGGCATAAAGGGGTCTACTTGCACGAAGCAATGGTAGCATCCGAGGGTCCAAGTTATAAGCCAAATTTTATTTCCATGTTCTAACACAAGCAATAAAAGATGTGACTATTTCCTTAGCTAGGTGCGTTATATTCTTTATTAGCATGCAGGGGGTGATTCACCTAGCGTCTAGCATGTATCGTCTAGACAAGTTCATCATACCCACCCACCTTAGCGATGATTCGCCTCGATCGAGCGATACTCCGAGCGATCCTTTGAAAGTCTAATTCTAAACTTTTCAAGGGCCAAGTCCGAAATCCTTTGTCTCAAACGAGTCTTCTCGCTGAGCAAAGCGGGTCGGATCGTTGCACTTGCGTCATTTGAATCGGCTGTCCGCTTAAACGAAACTGGTCGTTACAGAGAGGTCTATTCCAGACATGGAAATAAGAGCAGTAGAGGGATAGTGTTCAAATTTTAGTTTGGGGTTGTGTTAGAGAATGGTAGAGTTATGGGAGTATCCTTTTGAGTTGCAAGTATGCTCTTGTTGCATAAGGTATTAGGATTATGATGTAGGTGTTGGTGTTGCTCGAGTGACAGAGATATGTGGGAGTGTGTGTATCTTGTGTGGGAGAGATATTGCTCGGGGGGGGGGGGGGATATACAGCAGCAGGGAATGTGAGAAACTCATTAACTGCAAGAGTGTGTCATGTGTAGAGTATTCATGCAAGTGTAAGCATCTAATATTGCAGCAGTAACATCAGGGTGTGTATCAGAGTTGGTAACGAGAGTATCAGGTGCTAAGTAGCACCTGGAAGTGTGAACTGGGTATCAGTGAGGGGATTAAATTGAGTGTACCAGTTGGAGTATCAGAGGATAGGTGCTCAATGCATTGCAACTCTTGGGCTCGAGTGGGAGTGTTCAGGGGACTTGTGGGTATCAATGCACTGCAACTCATGGGCTCGAGTGGGATTATATATATATATATATATATATATATATATATATATATATATATATATATATATATAGCCTCGTGACATCTAGTATTTCCACATTCATGAGTTATAACCTAGTTGGCCTATAATATCAAAGGTGGACCTAATATGACCTTGATTTCCTAAAATAAATCAAGTATAGGTTAATAACAGTTAGTTTGGTTCCATAGACCAACCCTATAGGCAGTTATGAACTATAACCATAATATTGACCTAGTGTGATGCCAAATAACCTAGAAATGACCCAAATATCCAACCTAGAGTTAATTACACATGTTTATTATTATATAGCACTTTTTTTAACATTGATATTCCATCTTTAGGACTCTTGGACTCCAGTTGAGCAATGGTTACTATTTCTTGCACCGAATACCAGTTGTGACGCCCCGCTCCGAACGGTTACTTATGGAACACTTATTACTTTAACTCGGTTGAGAATTGAGTCTCGGGGAAACCTTACCGCCCAATCAACACGGACGGAATGCAATGAACCCTTCAAATTGATGAAACGGCTTCTATTGAAATAAGTCCAAGAGTTTTTGTTGGTTGTTTTGCTTCTTGGTTTTGTGTTGCTTTGTGTTTTGTCTTGCTTTCAATGACTTGGTTTTCATGATTTGCTTTTCTCGCTTGCGCATTCTTTTCGAATCGTAAAGGAAAGAGATCGAAAGATGCTAACCAAGTATTATTGCAATTTCAGGACGCATAACCAAGGAGTGAACGTTGCATAAGAGGCTTTCCCATCCTCTCGTTTGATTCAATCAGTGAGTGGCTTAGGCCCTTCGATGAATCCTTCAATCCATACGCCTTAATAAAATGATCGCTAGTTCACTTGAATTGCTTGTCCCTATAGAATTGTTAAATTCACTACAAGATATGCTAAAAGAAATGAACTGCATGCAATATATATAGAGTTACTACTTTACTTCAATTAATGTTT
The DNA here is from genome assembly GCA_036927795.1 of Iris macrosiphon. Lineage (NCBI taxonomy): Eukaryota > Viridiplantae > Streptophyta > Magnoliopsida > Asparagales > Iridaceae > Iris > Iris macrosiphon. The sequence continues at coordinate 202,809,371 of JAYESA010000002.1, read as the reverse complement.
GCCTCTTACTCGCCTGTTGTGCCACTAAATCTTGTATCGGACCTTTATGGTTAGTGATTGTGTCCCGTGTTAAAGAAAGAAAGAGAAGAGTCTAGTAGTCCGCCCTGATGTTTCGGTCCTACGGGATCTAGGGGGTGTGGCTATTAGATTATGATATGCTTCTTCATGTTCAGTACATACTAATAGTCATTAATTGATAGAATGTTGCTTGTCATGCATTGGCCTCGGATAACTTGTGCACAAGGAAATAGTCTCTCGAACGGTTTTTGGGGAACTAGGAATCGGTCGGTCCGGAAGAGATTGTGAGAGCACCCCGATGTTCCGGTCCCACGGGATCTAGAGGGGTGTTGTTGTCCATCAAAATAGGGCAACTCATGGACCATCATATAAGTTAGGGCGCATGCTAGGCATACCTTCTTGCATTCCTAACACCTGATGCCTAAATTGATTCATAAGTTTATCCATATATGCAAATTGTGGCTAACTTGTGTGTCTGCTGTTGGATAACCGCTAGGCAGTGGGTAAGAATTATCATATGCATGGTTTAATTATCATCTATGTTTTCTTGTATGAATTGTTAAAAAGAAAATAGACAACTAGAAAGATTACCTAATACTGCTAGCTTCACATGCTTATTTAGTGTGGACTTCTAGGTGAGTTTGGCCATGGTCGCTCACCAGTACATGTGGTAGTACTGACCCACGTTTGTGGGCAAATCTCAAGGTACTGGACGCGAGAGCTTGGCGAGCATTCTGAATCAGTGTTAGCGCATCCTTCTAAGAGACCGTGCTCGTGCTCCATTCGTAGCTTTCCTCTCATGTGGGCAACTCCTTTTCTGCTGGATGTTTTGATATTTTTTTGGTCATACTAAAAGGATGTAATGTGTGGGCATTGTGGCTAGTTTTAGGAATGTAAAAAGAGTTGTAATTCTTCTAAGGCATATTTTGTAACTCAGCCAAGTAAGCAGTTTGTAATCCAATCTACAAGTATTCAATAAAAAGAAATTATTTTGTGTTCCTATCAATGTGTTCAACTTTGGTTCTCTGTATTTCAATCTATGCCTATATATGTATATTTTTGTCTAACTTGTCTCTTGTACGAGTACTTTACCTGGTGCAAGCGCAATTTAGGCTTGCACGGCATCGCGCCCAAGCGAGGACGATCGGTTCCGTAGGGACCAAGCGAGAACGATCGGTCCTTATGGGACCGGGGCGCGACAGGTGGTATCAGAGCACGGCTTTACGCCCTTGGCCTCTTCAAATATTGTTTTCGAAAATGATATAAGTTTTCAAACGGTTTTAAAAGTCCTAAATTTTTGAAAATGGTTGCGAATCTATATAAGTAAATAGAAGGTGTTAATGCCCCTAAGAGTATGAAAAACCCAACGTCCCATGCATTAAGTCCATAATACGTTATGAGACTAATGCAAGCTACTCTTTTTTGCTACAAGATGACTATAACAAGTAACCCAGGGACATCGCGCGCAGTAAGCGTGAGCGATGACCAAACCGATAGGCTGATTGCTATGTTTGAGAACCAGAATGATCGCCATACGACCCAACAAGAACGGTTTGAAGCTCAGCAGCAACGGGCTGATGCTAGAGCCTTGGCACAACAACAGCAGCTTGACTCTCTGACTCAAATAGTGACAACATTGGTAGCACACAGTAGTGCATCAGGAACTGTCGTGACACCTGCGACTACCGCGACTGTGCCTCAGAGAGCAGGCTTAGCAGAAACTAACGAGCCTCGACGTGCGGCCAAGAAATATACCTTTAAAGGTGCTGAGTTTCTGAAGTTGAACCCTCCGGAGTTTGAAGGCAGGACCTCGCCGGATAAAGTGATGGACCGGATCGCAAAGTTGGAGAGCTTGTTTGAGTTTGCTTTGATACTTGCGAACAAGAGGGTGGCATGTACAGACATGCAGCTGCGGTTACGTGCACACGATTGGTGGCAAATTAAGAAAGAAGATCTTGCCACAAAGCATCAGAATGGTAAGATCACTTGAGAAATGTTCAAGGATGCATTCCTTGCATAATATCTTCCGCCAGCTGTCAGACAGAGAAAAGAAGATCAGTTTACCGAACTTAAGCAAGGGAGCATGTCCGTCGAGGACTATGAGTCCGAATTCTCCAAACTTGCTAAGTTTGCTAACTCAATAATTCCTGATGAGAGGGCCCATACACATCGGTTCATAAGAGGCCTGAACAACAATCTAAGGAAGGATGTTATAAACCGGGAGTGTATATCGTACATACAAGATTTTGAGGAAGCATGGCAAAATGAGCAGTTCACACCGCACAGTGTTCAAGAAAAGGCATCGGCTCCAAGAAATCCTCCTGCGAAAAGATATCACGATGGCGATAAGAAGATCGACACAGATGGGAACCCAGGAAAAGTGTGCAGTTACTGCGGCCATCCCAGTCACATTAAAGAAACTTGTCATTTCCTCCATAGGCTATGCTTCAAATGTGGAAAACCAGGCCATGAACTCCGATATTGTCCACTTAGGAAGTCCGTACAGCTGAATCAGAATGACAATGCAGAACGTGGACAGAATCAGACCCCCCCCCAGGCCCAGCTATTGAATAAACTGATCAAATAAGGAGGCCTAGAGTTTATCAGCTAAATATTGAGCGTGATGCGGATGGACACGATGTTGGTGAGTCTGATTCCTTTGACCTCTTGATGCCTTGATCTTCTCCTCCTTGATCTTTTAAGTTTCGAGGACGAAACTTTCTCTCAGTGGGGTAGTATGTAACACCCCGCTCCGAACGGTTACTTATGGAACACTTGTTACTTTGACTCGGTTGAGAATCGAGTCTAGGGGAAACCTTACCGCCCAATCAACACGGACAAAATGTAATGAACCCTTCAAATTGATGGAACGGCTTTCGTTGGTTATTTTGCTTCTTGGTTTTGTGTTGCTTTGTGTTTTGTCTTGCTTTCAATGACTTAGTTTTCATGATTCACTTTTGTCGCGAGCGCATTCTTTTCGAATCGTAAGGAAAAGAGATCGAAAGATGCTAACCAAGTATTGTTGCAATTTCAGGATGCATAACCAAGGAGTGACCGTTGCATAAGAGGATTCCCCATCCTCTTGTTCGATTCAATCAGTGAGTGGCTTAGGCCCTTCGGTGAATTCTTCAGTCCATATGCCTTAATAAAATGATCTCTAGTTCACTTGAATTTCTTGTCCCTATAGAATTATTAAATTCACTACAAGATATGCTAAAAGAAATAAACTGCATGCAATGTATATAGAGTTACTACTTTACTTCAATTAATGTTTGCCTCTTACTCGCCTGTTGTGCCACTAAATCGTACATCAGACCTTTATGGTTAGTGATTGTGTCCCGTGTTAAAGAATGAAAGAGAAGAGTCTCGTAGTCCGCCATGATATTTCGGTCCTACGGGATCTAGGGGGTGTGGCTATTAGATTATGATATGCTTGTTCATGTTCGGTGCATACTAATAGTCTTTAATTGATAGAATGTTGCTTGTCATACATTGGTCTCGGACAACTTGTGCACAAGAAAATAGTCTCTCGAACGGTTAGAATGTTGGTTGTCATACATTGGTCTCGGACAACTTGTGCACACTAGAAATCGGTCGGTCCGGAAGATATTGTGAGAGCACCCTGAGGTTCCGGTCCCACGAAATCTAGGGGGGTGTTATTGTCCATCAAAATGGGGCTACTCATGGACCATCATATAAGTTAGGACGCATGCTAGGTTTACTTTCTTGCATACCTAACACCTGATGCCTAAATTGATTCATAAGTTTATCCATATAAGCAAATTGTGTATAACTTTTGTGTTTGCTGCAGGATAACCGCTCGACCGTAGGTAAGAATTATCATATGCATGGTTTAATTATCGTCTATGTTTTCTTGGATGAATTATTAAAAAGAAAATAGACAACTAGAAAGATCACCTAATAATGCTAGCTTGGCCACGGTCGCTCACCAGTACATGTGGTAGTACTAACCCACGTTTGTGGGCAAATCTCCAAGTACTGGGCGCGAGAGCTTGGTGAGCATTCTGAATCAGTGTTAGCGCATCCTTCTAAGGGACCGTGCTCTTGCTCCTTCCGTAGCCTTCCTCTCATGTGGGCAACTCCTTTTCTGCTAGATGTTTTCATATTTTTTTGGTCCTACTAAAAGGATGTAATGTGTGGGCGTTGTGGCTAGTTTTGGAAATGTAAAAGGAGTTGTAAGCCTTCTAAGATATATTTTGTAACTCAGCCAAACAAGCACTTTGTAATCCAATCTTCAAGTATTCAATAAAAAGAAAGTATTTTGTGTTCCTATCAATGTGTTCAACTTTGGTTCTCTACATTTTAATATGTGCCTATATATGTATATTTTTGTCTAACTTGTGTCTTGTGCAGGCACTTTACCTGGTGCAAGCACAATTTAGGCTTGCACGGCATCGCGCCCAAACGAGGAAGATCGATTTCGTACGGACCAAGCGAGGACGATCGGCCCAGACGGGACCGGGGCGCGACACCAGTCGAGTACATTCTCTTACAGTTTTTGTTATTTTTGATGATTACTATGATTCTAGTTGTAGTGTTTACTTTATTCTGACACAGTGGATACACGGACTAGTATCATAGATACCTGTCATGAGGAGTAGTGATTTGATCTATCGTACTAGCTGGGGATGGAGAAATATTAGCAAGTTATGTGATCATACCCCACCTTACATGCATCATAGCTCACCCCACAACTCACGTAGGGTGTAGCCTGAACATATTACATGCCTCATAGCCTGTTATATATAATTATCATGACTCTTGCTTGCATCATTGTCACTACCATAATTTTAGACTAGGGGTATTTTGGTCTTTTCATAATTATTTATTTAATGTGCTTGTTATATATTTAATTATTGTTAGAAGGCTATATTAATTATTGAACTTGTGTTAGTGGACCTAACTAGACTTGTCATGAACCATGGACTAACATTAAGTTAGACCCAAGCTAGGCCCAATAATTAGTCACCCTTTAATTAGTTAGTGATTTAATTAAACATCCATTAGGAGTAGAATCTTTTCTCCTAAATAATTTTTTTATGACAACCCAATAGGGGTAATTGTGTCATTATACATTTCTTGGGGAGGGGGTTAGTGGCCGGCCCCTTAGAGGGAGGAAATTTCTCTCTCCTCTCTCTCATTTCATTCTCATTTAGATCTCCAATTGAGTTCTTCTCCAAATTAATTCATCCCTCCACCAATTCCTCTCAAATCACTCTCCTTACCTTCCATTTTTATCATCTAAGTAGTATTGGAGCTTAGATTGCAAGGAGCACTTGGAGAAGGAGGATTTTGCTAGGAGCTTGTGTCATAATTGTGTCCATTAATCATTTTATTGGGAATCCATCTCCCAATAGGTAAAATTCAGTTTTTTCTTCTAATTAGACTCTAAGTCTATAATTAAACTATTAGAAATCCACCAATAGACTAGGGCTACCTATAGGAAGAAGAATTGATCTCTAGGGACCCCTATTGTGAATGTTATGGTATATTTTATGTCCAATTTGGAGGAAATTCGAGATTGGTGCACCATGCGTTTATCAATAGATCAATTGGACCAAATTGACATTAGTTTGATTGTGTGAGACTATTTTCATATCCATAATTGGATACGAGTAGTTCGTGTCATAATATTTTATGACACGGGTTAAATTTGGGGGGTTTTTCTTCGACACGGGGGTCTACACATGTCATATTTTGTCTTATAGAATACTTGTTACTTTGACTCGTTTGAGAATCGAGTCTGGGGAAAACCTTACTGCCTAATCAACACGGACGAAATGTAATGAACCCTTCAAATTGATGGAACAACTTCTATTGAAATAAGTCCAAGAGTTTTCGTTGGTTGTTTTGCTTCTTGATTTTGTGTTGCTTTGTGTTTTGTCTTGCTTTCAATGACTTGGTTTTCATGATTCGCTTTTGTGGCTAATGCATTCTTTTCGAATCGTAAGAAAAAGAGATCGAAAGATGCTAACCAAGTATTGTTGCAATTTCAGGACGCATAACTAAGGAGTGACCGTTGCATAAGAGGATTCCCCATCCTCTCGTTCGATTCAATCAGTGAGTGGCTTAGGCCCTTCGATGAATCCTTCAGTCCATATGCCTTAATAAAATGATCTCTAGTTCACTTGAATTGCTTGTCCCTATAGAATTTTTAAATTCACTACAAGATATGCTAAAAGAAATAAACTGCATGCAATGTATATAGAGTTACTGCTTTACTTCAATTAATGTTTACCTCTTACTCGCCTGTTGTGCCACTAAATCGTACATTAGACATTTATGGTTAGTGATTGTGTCCCGTGTTAAAGAATGAAAGAGAAGAGTCTAGTAGTCCGCCCTGATGTTTCGGTCCTACGGGATCTAGGGGGTGTGGCTATTAGATTGTGATATGCTTGTTCATGTTCGGTGCATACTAATAGTCTTTAATTGATAGAATATTGCTTGTCATGCATTGGTCTCGGACAACTTGTGCACAAGGAAATAGTCTCTCGAACAATTTCTGGGGCACAGGAAATCGGTCGGTCCGGAAGAGATTGTGAGAGCACCCTGATGTTCCAGTCCCACGAAATCTAGGGGGTGTTATTGTCCATCAAAATGAGGTAACTCATGGACCATCATATAAGTTAGGGCGCATGCTAGGTTTACCTTCTTGCATACCTAACACCTGATGCCTAAATTGATTCATAAGTTTATCCATATATACAAATTATGGCTAACTTTTGTGTTTGCTGCAGGATAACTGCTCGGCCGTGGGTAAGAATTATCATATGCATGGTTCAATTATCGTCTATGTTTTCTTGGATGAATTGTTAAAAAGAAAATAGACAACTAAAAAGATCACCTAATAATGCTAGCTTGGCCACGGTCGCTCACCAGTACATGTGGTAGTACTGACTCACGTTTGTGGGCAAATCTTCAGGTACTGGGCGCGAGAGCTTGGCGAGTATTCTGAATCAGTGTTAGCGCATCCTTCTAAGGGACCGTGCTCGTGCTCCTTCCGTAGCTTTCCTCTCCCGTGGGAAACTCCTTTTCTGCTAGATGTTTTCATATTTTTTTGGTCCTACTAAAAGGATGTAATGTGTGGACGTTGTGGCTAGTTTTGGGAATGTAAAAAGAGTTGTAAGCCTTCTAAGGCATATTTTGTAACTCAGCCAAGCAAGCACTTTGTAATCCAATCTTCAAGTATTCAATAAAAGAAATTATTTTGTGTTCCTATCAATGTGTTCAACTTTGGTTCTCTACATTTCAATATGTGCCTATATATGTATATTTTTGTCTAACTTGTATCTTGTGCAGGTACTTTGCCTGGTGCAAGCAAAATTTAGGCTTGCACGGCATCGCGCCCAAACGAGGACGATCTGTTTCGTAGGGACCAAGCGAGGACGATCGGCCCTTACGGGACCGGGATGCGACACCAGTCGAGTACATTCTCTGACAGTTTTCGTTATTTTTGATGATTACTATGATTCTAGTTGTAGTATTTACTTTATTCCGACACAGAGGATACACGGACTAGTATCATAGATACCTGTCATGAGGAGTAGTGATTTGATCCATCGAACTAGCTGGAGACGGAGAAATATTAGCAAGTTATGTGATCATACCCCACCTTACATGCATCATAGCTCACCCCACAACTCACGTAGGGTGTAGCCTGAACATATTACATGCCTTATAGCCTGTTATATATGATTATCATGACTCTTGCTTGCATCATTGTCACTACCATAATTTTAGACTAGGGATATTTTGGTCTTTTCATAATTATTTATTTAATGTGCTTGTTATATATTTAATTATTGTTAGAAGGCTATATTAATTATTGAACTTGTGTTAGTGGACCTAACTAGACTTGTCATGAACCATGGACCAACATTAAGTTAGACCCAAGCTAGGCCCAATAATTAGTCACCCTTTAATTAGTTAGTGATTTAATTAAACATCCATTAGGAGTAGAATCTTTTCTCCTAAATAATTTTTTTTATGACAACCCAATAGGGTTAATTGTGTTATTATACATTTCTTGGGGAGGGGGTTAGTGGCCGGCCCCTTATAGGGAGGAAATTTCTCTCTCCTCTCTCTCATTTCATTCTCATTTAGATCTCCAATTGAGTTCTTCTCCAAATTGATTCATCCCTCCACCAATTCCTCTCAAATCATTCTCATTCCCTTTCATTTTTATCATCTAAGTAGTATTGGATCTTATATTGCAAGAAGCACTTGGAGAAGGAGGATTTGGCTAGGAGCTTGTGTCATAATTGTGTCCATTAAGCATTTTATTGGGAATCCATCTTCCAATAGGTACAATTCAGTTTTTTTCCTTCTAATTAGACTCTAAGTCTATAATTAAACTATTAGAAATCCACCAATGGACTAGGGCTACCTATAGGAAGAAGAATTGATCTTTAGGGACCCCTATTATGAATGTTATGGTATATTTTATGTCCAATTTAGGGGAAATTTGAGATTGGTGCACCATGCGTTTGTCAATAGGTCAATTGGACCAAATTGACATTAGTTTGATTGTGTGAGACTAGTGTCATATCCATAATTGGATACGAGTAGTCCATGTCATAATATTTTGTGACACGGGTTGAATTTGGGGGGTTTTCCTTTGACACGGGGGTCTACACATGTCATAGTTTGTCATGAACACTTGGTTGGGTATCTAGCACTTTATATTGCCTCTAATTAGGATATTAGACTTGTTCGTAACCTTTGTGGAGAGTTGGGAGATATTTTGATTGAGTATCAAGGGTGTATCACAATGGTATCATAGAGAATTGTGATACTTGGGTGATGTTCTCCTTGTGTTTGTTAAATTGCCATGATAATATATATTGTGTCCTATTGTGCTCAAATTGTTAGATTAATAGGTATATGTTATAATGTTATATATATATATATATATATATATATATATATATATATATATATATATACTATAGATTGATACATGTATTTTTAGAGTGGTGTTATGTATATATTTATATGTAGTGTGTCTTGTGGGTGTGTGTGCATGACTGTGTTGCAAAGCTTGGACTGATACATTAGTGTGGTTAGCATGAGGAGTTAAGTTGAGTGCTTGGGTTTAAGTTAGTGTCATTGGTGTAGTGTTAGCGTGTATTATATCTTAGTGTGTATGAGTTGATGTGTGAAGGAAGGGGAAAATGTTACTTGGAGTTGCTTTAGTAGTGGCAGTAGTAAATGTGGATTGTCGGGTTGTTGCTATTGTTAATGTTGTTGTTGGTATTATGGTTGTGTCTGGATGTGTTGTGTGGGGTCTTGAGGTGAGGACTGAACTGATACTTTATTATGTATCAGTGTAGTCATTGCCATAGCAGCAGTCCACATGTTCTTGACCTGCAGCATCAACATCAGGCAGCTCTGATGGCACAACAACTGCCAAGTGTTAGTGTTGATGAGCACCAGCACTAGAAGCAGTGACAGTGAATTTGGCACTGCTATGATAGAGGGGTGTCGGGTATTAACATAGGTAGAGAGCAGCAGCAGTTGTAAGAAGAATGCAGTATGCAATAAGGTTCCAAGACTAGGCAACTGAACAGTTGCATTGGGGTTCTGCCAAACAATTACAATGATTGTGCCACTGCCTAGTAGAAAAGGGAGGAGTGGGTTGAGGGGATACAAATTCCAATTAGTATGAATAAAGGTTGTTGGCATCAGTTTGAGTTAAGTTAGGTATTAGCTGCGATTTAAAATACTATAAATATTCAGCTAAGGTAATGTATATGTTACTTAGTATTACTAATTAGTATATGTATATTTGTTATACATGTTGAGGTAAGTATATATGTATAGATATTACCTAGTATTAATAGCTAGTGTAAGATATATATTGTTATTGATATTGATATTATTAGGTATCTCATTACCTATTTTTAGCTAGTATGACTTGTATCCTCAAGATACCAACATAGAGACCTAGCTATAGGCTAACACAACCTAGAAATGGCTACTTGGACCAAGTTTGACTAGTTTGACCTAAAGTTGACCTAGTTTGACTGATTTGGCCTAGTTTGGCTTAGAGATGGCCCAAAGACCTAGAATTTGGCTAGTTTAACTTATTTATCATTTCAAAACCATGTATTGATGTAATATTCCATATTTAGATCCTCGAGGCACTGTTTCAGATACAGTCGATACTTCATACTGGATTCCATGCGAGTACATTCTATGACAGTTTTTTATTTATGATATCTTCTATGTTTCTTGTATCTAGTGTAGATATCCTTGATTTCTTGACACATGGTTATACAGATTGGTATTTCCGGATCCCGTCGTGAGATATTATTCCTTGTATATCTTGATATATTTTGTGCAAGCCTTATGACTCTTGTGCATGCCTTGTGATTCTTGTACATGTATAGACGACGATTCATGAGAAGATTAGCTCCCTTATCATAGGTCAATATGAATAACAAAAGAAATAAGAAACAAAAGACGACGCCATCAGTCGTTGCACCCAAGTTTTCTTAGACGCGCAGTTTAATAATATACATAAATAAGAAAATAAATGACATAAATAAAATATGTGAATGTGAATGTAAATAAACAGTAATAGTAGCAATGTATATTTGCCTGACAAGCAATCAATGTAGAGTAGACGTCCAAACGACTAGCAAAATAAATCAAAAACTGCGGACTCTGAACGAACGTCTCCGGATACTGAAATAAATATCACCAATATTTCCAGAGTCAATGAGATAGTCAGAAAACTCTACCCTTTCGTCCAATTTGGACACAGGGATAAAACGGTAATTTTAGGCCAAAACGGAGTCCACATGTGGCCCACCTAGTACCAAAAATATGTTAGGGGTAAAGGTATCTAAAAGGGACAAATTATAGGTCAAAAAAATCCTAATTGATGATACGAACTCAACGGTACGTCCAGTTTTGGATTCTGGTGAGTCGATCATAAAATCACTCGTTAAGTCAAACCGTGTGACACGCGATCGATCAAATGTCTCAGAATCACGTGAAACTTGGGTCACAGGACCAACGTGATACCACGGATCTGTTGGTGAATGTTTCGTCGTGTTCCAATGAGCGATCACAAACTTGTAGGATATTTTGTAAAATATCGATATGGAGGACTTTTTACGAATACGGATTAATTTCGGCGTGAACACACGTTCAAATCAACTTTCGCAAAATTCCACACTTCCGGATATACCATACGCGCCTTTCATTGCAATTGATATGCGACAAAGTGGTCCAGTTTGGCGGGACACACTCTGTATCACAAATTTTTTGTGTTTTGAGAAACAGATTTTTAGTCAAGTTTGGACAGAAATACTCAACGGATAAATCAAGTTAATTAAAACTAAAAGAAGGGTTTTAATCCTGGATATATTGTTAATAAGTCCTTTTAAATAGATTTTGAAAACATTAACCGAGTTGGTACAAAACTGGACGTGAACAAGGGTAATTGGACTATTTTTATGCAGTTTTGAAAGCATGTTTTTTGTCAACTTTGCGTCGACTTTTCTCCCAAATCAGGACACTAAAAATTATTCTACTTGAAGGGGTTCCTAAACGTTCATGTTGTAAATGCAACGCAACTGACCGTTCAAAAAATAATGCAACGAGGGGTGAGAAAATTTACCCAAAAAAGGGGGGTCGCGGCTAGCTGCTGTCCGCGCAGATGCGTTTCCAGGTGGCGGCCGGCGGCGGCGGTGGTCGGCGGAGGTAGGGGTGAGGTCGCTGGGGGTTTGGGATGTGAGGAGTAGGGTTAGGGTTAATGTTTGGGGGAGAAGATATTAGAGTTAGGGTTAATGTTTGGGGTATATTTATAGGAGGAAGAGGGGGTCGCGGAACATGGGTCGGGGTAGTGGGCTGGAAGATTAGGATGTGTAGTAGTCAATGACGTAGCTCTTTCTTTTTGTTATTTAATCAAAGATAACTTACAAAAATAACCTGAGTACAAGATTGGGTAAGTGGTAGTTGTCAACATGTTAGGAAATCCAATGTTTATGGATTAATGTTTTAAGAGCCATGTGCTACGACCTCAAATGTTCATGAGTTAGGAACTCACAAAGACTAAATACCAACAATAGTTTTTATTTTATTCTTTTTATTTTATTTTATTTTCCTTTCATTTATTTTCTAATTCTTTTCTTTCAATATTATCTATATATTTATTTACATATATATTTATATATATATAGGTGAGTTATATAAAAATACAAAAGGATATATTTGTACATGAATTAAAATCTAGAAAAATTTATAATACTCTAAAAAAGGATTTAAAATAGGAAAAATTAGTTTTGTGAAATATTTATAAGTAAATATTTATATAAGTAAATATATCAATAATTATTTTCTAATTAGCTAAGAAAATAATCTAAAATAAAAATCAACAATTAAATAAAAAAATACTTAAAAATAAAATTTAAATTTTAGGGGATTTACATTCTACCCAACTTATAAGAATTTTGTCCTCAAAATTAAAACTAAGGCAAATTTTTAGAATAAGGGAAGACAATGAGGTAGAGAAGGATCAAGTACGCATTATCGTACCTCAAACTCGGAAGGGAAAGATATAACTCGTGTATTAAATTCTGGTCTGCTTTAAGTAAGGTAATATGGTACGAATAAGTTTAGTACAAAAAGAACTTGTATAAGGAATCAAGGATACGAAGTACACGATAGGGGAGATAAATAGTCCAAGAGATTGAAGTGTTGATAGGACGGAGCATAAACTGTCACTACTTGGATACATGGTCGATCTTGAGATCTCTATGATCTAATAATCTAAAAAAGTATATCCCTCTATTCTATAAATTCTCCATAGCCACTATGCCTACATTTGTACTCATTGTAGTCGTCAAATTTTAAATCCTTAAAATTTGTATCTAGGTCAAGTCAATCGTAATCTCTTAAAATCTTATAACATATCTAAATCTAAATCAAATTCATCACATTCTTCTCAAAATCAAAATTTAAATTTAATTTCAATATATAAAAATCTCTTCTCAAATTAAATAATTATACTATAAATTTAAGTCAAATCTATATAACATACCCAAAATTTAAATAGCGCGCAACAAATTTCTAAATAAAGATCCAAGCCATCATAATATCCTCTAGAATTTAAATAACCAAAAATCTATTCAATCCAATCTTATTCCGAGTTTCAAATTAAAGGATTTCGTAGTCATCAAATCTTAAATTCGATCTCCATCCTTAAATTTCTAACTAGGTGATTCAACATTCAAAATTTAACATTTAAATTTAAATCCTCAAATTGTAAAATTTTAAATCCATTCCACCAATATTCAAGTTTAAAATTCTATATTTATCCTCAAAATTTAAATCAATGATTCAACCTTCAATATTCAAAATTTAAATCATGTGCTCAAATTATAAATATTTGGTCCAATATATCAAAGTTTTCAAATTTATTCCATCAGGCATTCTTCTCTTTAAAGTTAAATTCTTATCATCATAATCATTCTCCTAAACATTCTCGAAATGACTTTATTCTCTCGATCTTATCTTACTTTATTACCTTCTTAACCATGATCTAAGATTTTTACCTTCATATAACATTTGAGCTCAAGTTGACAACACAACGCTATACATTTAAGAAAAAATTTCTCAAATTATTTAATCGCGTTATTCAATCCTCAAAAATTTTAACATAAAATATATCACATGTCTCATGCCCTTACTCATAAAAGACAACCACCTAGTAATGCGATTTGCCTATGGGATATTTTCCTAGTACTATCGATGTATCTAACTCCCGTTAAGCACGAGTTACTGTCTTTTCGAAATATGGAAAGACAAAAACAATAATAAGAGTTCAAGGAAGATGTAATAGAATTCAAATACAGAGTCAAAGGTGATTGAAGAATCTAGGAGAGTTGCCAAGACGGTTGTGGGTTGAGATTTTATTTTGGTAATTTTTATTCGCAAGCTCGTATCAGTACAGTTACGTAACTGATATGTTGTGCTCTGGCCTATCTAGAGGGCAAGTATATTCGTCTAATAAGCTAAGTCAACTATATCTCAATCCACATAGAGTAGTCATACGAAGAGTGAACCAAGTGCACTAAGGTTGATCAGACTGTAATACACTGATTCTAAATAGACAAATGTATTAGAGTGGGTCCCCCAATAACACATATGTCATGAACAAGCTCGATAAAAGAATAAGCTTACAAAACTAGGCTATAATAGCAGCATAAGTCGAGGTAGTCCAGAAAATATAAGTACATGAGATTATGGTGAAAATGGGTACAATAGTTCATGTTCATCAAGAATTTAAGACTAATCCGGTGGTTGTGCCTCTACATTTTTCATACTAACTTCTTGCCTAAGTCTCTGGTCGACAAAATGGGGTATGGACCTCTAAAACTCTACAGTCTATGTAAACATTATCTTCTTACACTAGCATATATTTAGTGTCATTCAATTATACGTCATTAATGGGTCATAAGGACTATGTAATGCTAAGTTGTGGGGCATGTTACCCAACTTACAATGATTCAACTAATATTGTAACTGCCTTATTGGGATTCTATAAAATAGCCTTGTTCTTGTTTGAAGGTAGAAACTCTCATTAAGGTATACGAGGGAAAGTTCTTGGTACTATTAGGGTGTCCTAGTTAATCATAGTGCTTATAGAACAAAATATGTTAATATTAATAATGAAGAAGTTTTTGGCCCTCAACGTGAGAGAGAATATAATCTGTATAGGGATAAGGATTACAAATTATGTGATTTGAAACTAGAGGATAATCATAAAATTATAATCTAAATGAACAACTCAATCTATCAAGTTCTAACTACAAAGAATAAAAATTCAGAATTCAAGATTAAAAACTATAATCCTACCAAACTATATGTCCTAACATAAAAGGAATCACTTGGCCTACAATTAGAAGGGTTAGATGGCACGATATGATTTCCCTCATTGTTTAAGGTCAACGGTTATGGAATGAGAAGTTGGCCCAAATGGGTAACCGTCAACTCGATTTCGATAATCGACTAACTATGAACTGATATGACTCAATACAGCACATAAAATGACAATTGTTGCATCTTCGTTACTTCGTTGAAGACATGTTACAACA
This sequence comes from Iris macrosiphon, assembly GCA_036927795.1. Taxonomy (NCBI): domain Eukaryota; kingdom Viridiplantae; phylum Streptophyta; class Magnoliopsida; order Asparagales; family Iridaceae; genus Iris; species Iris macrosiphon. Next base: position 202,794,225 of record JAYESA010000002.1, on the reverse strand, counting down.
AGTCTACAAGATGTGTTATTGAGTCTGTATTTTATATTCATTGATTCTAGGACAAAATGTACATCGGGTTCGTGTTGGCACTAGGAAACTTAAACCCATATTAAACCAGAACCTAGTCCACTCAAAATATCATGAACCAAACCAAACCTGGACCCAACATTCTGGAAATAGACCAACAGAGTTCGGACAGAACTCAGAATAAACTCGGGGCAAACTCAGGGCGAACTCAGGGCGAACTCGGTCACACTAAGACCCAGTTTGCAACTTTACTCTATGAGACCAGGATTCTAACGTTCAATTTTTTGAACGTTGGGCATTCGAACTCGGCCCGAACTTGGTTCAGAAAAACCGTATAAATAGAGATTGAATTCCATATTCTTATGAAATCATTCACTCACTTTCATATCTCTATCTTCCTGAGCTATAAACCTTCTTCATTCCCAAGATCAACTCCCAGCCTTCTAGTGCCAACACGGTTCCGATTTAGAATTCTGATCGAGTTATAAAAATCTTGGTTTGTCAAGTTCTCTAGTATTTTAAGTCGGCGTGCCCTTCGTACCAAACACACGTGTGAAGTCTTTCGAGCCTTCGGATCAAAGCTCGATGTTGTAAGAAGTTTGTAAGGCTTCGGATTAAAGCTTGTGATTCACTATTGGTGATTATAGTGGATACAAATCTGTGCAAGAGTTCTCGGGCCTGGACTAGTCCTCCTAGAGGAAAACTATGATAAAATTGCGGTATTTGCATTTACTATTCTCAACTCTTACTTTACTACATATTTATAATTGATATATCTGTTGGTACATATACTGCCTTTACGTAGCTTAATTTTTAATTGGGGTTTATTGTTTTCGCTGCACACACGCACTCTATTCACCCCCTCTAGAGTTGCCCTAACGGTTCTACAATTGGTATCAAAGCAGGTACTCTCTGAATTGGTTTCTGATCCCAATTGGTTCTACAATTGGTATCAGAGTAGGTACTCTCTGAATTAGTTTCAGATCCCAATTGCTCCTACAATTGGTATCAGAGCAGGTTTTCTCTGAATTAGTTTTTGATCCCAATTGTTCCTACAATTGGTATCAAAGCAGGTACTTTCTTGATACATGATTAAACTCCTAATATACTTATATGGCAACCTTGAGACCCTTGTACTCCAATAATGGTGAAGTCCAGTCTACAAATAGATCATCCCTATTTGATGGTACCAATTACACATATTGGAAGACACGGATAAGCTTTTATTTAAAATCTCTTGGTTTTGATGTATGGACCAATGTTATTGAAAGCTATAAAAAACCCACTATTATTTATCCTCTTACTTCCAAGGTTGTTAACAAACCTTATTATGATTATACGAAAAAAGAAAAGAGGTTAGCTAGTCTTGATGCAGTAGCAATGAATGCACTTTACTTTGCTTTAGACAATAATGAATTTAATCATATTTCTTCTTGAAGCTACTTATGAGTACAGGCATGAAGAAGAAGCTAGCGATATGGTAGTAGAAGAAAGTTCTAACGCAAGCATTCGGCACAAAAGCAAAGCCAGCGATTCAGACGATGATCAATCATAAAATACAGCAAATGTGTGCTTAATGGCATTTGATCAGGTATCTATAAACCCTCTATATGATGAATTCACTTTTGATGAATTGGGTGATGCTTTTAGTGATCTTCTTAATGACCACAAGACACTTTTGGATAAATACAAGGACACTAAGAAGAAACTTAAAGCACACAAGCAGAAGATTAATAGATTGCCTACACTTTTAGATGATATTAGAGAGACAGAATCTACTAGTGACACAAATAAATTGTCTTCTATTAGATTAAACTTGCATGAAGCTTTACTGAGTATTGAACAGAAGACAAGGAATATGCCAAGCTCATGGAAGAGTTTATGATAGAGAAGAAGAAAAATAGTTGTGCTCTAGATATACTGAGTTATATGACACATCCAAAAAGTTGAAAATTAGATTAAGAAAACAGCCTGTACAGACTGCTTCTCAATCTAACATGTGTCACTCAAAACCCAAGGACACTCATAAGACACAACCCAAGAAGGCCAAACCTTCTAATGATGCATTTTATTACAAATATCCACGTAAGACACAATGCACCACTTTATATAGTCATATTCACCATACTGTTTCTAACACTTATGCCCATGCTGCATGTCATTACTGTGGTCTACAAGGACATATTTCATAACAGTATAATATTAAACAGTTGGTTAGTATGAACAAGTTTATGTGGATACCAAAAGCTAACAAATATGGATCCAAATCTTAGATACCAAAGTTTCTGCCTAATGATGTAGGTAAAACGTCTTGTGTCGGGATTTAGCACCAAAGAGAATGTTGGTGGTTACAAAGCGACAAATGTCATCTTCCAAGCAATTGCACCAACATAAGTATAGCAACGAAAGCTACTTTGGTAACATAAAAAAAGGTTTCCTTCCTAACTGGCTAAATTATAGAATCAAGCATGTTTTTAATTTTTCAATTGTTAATATGATACTTATGATACTATCATGCTTAGTTAATTCTTTTTATTTCATCTAGCATGACTAGTGGTTGAGTATTTTTAGATATTTTATTGACTATTGCACGTGACTAAATATGGATTTGAATCATATGTTCTTAGATCACCTTATTTATTTAGTGCATATTTTTCAAGTATATATTTTTTTCATCTTTGTGAAATAAGATTTATGATATTTGGTTAATTCTTTTATTAGCTCTGAACATCATTTTGCTGATATCTTTACTAATCCCCCAGCCAAGTATCGCCTCAACTTTATTTGTCAAGAATTAGATATTCTGAATTTTAATGATGTACGAAGACTTAAATTGCTTAAAATTCTTTTAAATCTATGTTCTGTAAAAATAAAATTTATTTTAGGTATAAGCCGAAAGGGCCCTTCTGTCAAAAATATGTAAATAAACTAAGCGACACGGTATTTAAGTATCTTTGGACCACAGCTAGTTAGGATCCGGCCCCTACAGCTAACCCAAGATGATCGACACTTTATAGAATCATGATTTGTTAAGGTCTTTTCTACAATTTATTATTCCAAAGACAACAACGAATTCAATGTCCACTTTTTGACTTAAAGTTGGCAACTGTTATCGTCAAGAACTGGAATTTCTAGTTTTAACTAGGCGTTTAAAATTACTGGTGACGATCAGTAGTTATTGGCTGGGTCTTTAGTAGAAATTGATGTTGATGATATTCTAGTTACAATTGGTATATTTTTCAGGCTATATCTTTCCTATATTCTGTACTATGAAATCCTTTTTTTTTATTGTGTTCATAGTATATGGAGTGCCTGTAAAAGTTCATGATTATTTATATATAGAAAGGTCATACTTTGCAAGGGAGCATTCCAGTCATCTGAATATTTTATTCTCAAGGATTTTGGTTCTCTCCTTTATATTCATATTTATCTAAAGAATATTCATATAACATGCTAAAGTAATTTAGTTCAAATGCATGAATTATGGATACTCGAAATTTTTTTAATAACTTTTGACAAAAATTCATTCATTTATGTCATTAAATAGTATCTATAATTTGCAATTATGTCTTATTTTTCTTTACTTTGTGTTTCATACGTTGTTTATATTTGCTCCACGAGCTATATCGTTTTGATAAAATGACAAAAGGGACGAAAAGGACCGATACGCAAGACAAGTACAAAAGGGCGGAAGAAGCAATACAGGAGAAGACAAGAAAACAGAAGAAGCAATACAGGAGAAGACAAGGACCGATGATGCGCCTATACCGTCATTCAGGAATTACGGGGGAGCCTTGTACTTTTCAAAGATCTGTGCCCAGGTATGAATATTGATATATTGATCACAGTTTATCAATTATCAAAATGGGAGAGATTGTTGGCCCGAATGGGTAACCGTTAACTTGATTTCGATAATCGACTAACTATGATCTGATATGACTCAATACAACACATAAAATGACAATCGTTGCATCTGCGTTACTTCGCTGAAGATATGCTGCAACAAGTCTACAAGTAGTGTTATTGAGTTTGTATTTTATATTTATTGAGTCTAGGACAAAATGTACATTGGGTTCGTGTTGGCACTAGAAAACTCAAAACCATATTAAACCAAAACCTAGTCCACTCAAAATAGCCTGAACCAAACCAAACCAAACCAAACCTGGACCAACATTCTGGAAACAGACCAACATAGTTCGGACGGAACTCGGGGCATACTCGGGGAAAACTCGGTCACCCTAAGATCCAGTTTACAACGTTACTACGTGAGACTAGGATTCTAACGTTCAATTTTCTGAACGTTGGGCATCCGAACTCGGCCTGAACTCGGTTAAGAAAAACCCTATAAATAGAGCTTGAATTCCATATTCTTATGAACTCATTCACTCACTTTCATATCTCTATCTTCCTGAGCTATAAACCTTCTTCATTCCCAAGATCAACTCCCATCCTTCAAGTTCCAAAACGGTTCCAATATAGAAGTCTGATCGAGTTGTAAGAAGATTGGTTTGTCAAGTTCTCTAGTGTTTGAAGTCGGCGTACCCTTCGGATCAAACGCACGTGTGAAGTCTTTCGAGCCTTCAGATCAAAGCTCAATGTTGTAAGAAGTTTGCAAGCCTTCGGATCAAAGCTTGTGATTCACTATTGGTGATTATAGTGGATACAACTCCGAGCAAGAGTTCTCGGGCCTGGACTAGTCCTCTCAGAAGGAAACCAGGATAAAATTGCGGTATTTGTGTTTGCTCTTCTTAACTCTTACTTTACTGCATATTCATAATTGATATATCTGTTGGTATATATACTGCCTTTACGTAGCTTAATTTTTAATTGGTGTTTATTATTTATGTTGCACACACGCACTCTATTCACCCCCACTCTAGAGTTACCCTAACGGTCCTACACGAGATTGTGAGTGTTATGTAGGTGAATAATAAGTAAACCTCAAGGAGCAAAATAATTAGAAGAAAATATTCAATAATACTGGATTTAGCGAGCATGGCACAATTCGAAAGACAAGGAAAATTTAGCTATCACAAAAAATAACAAGCATCAAAATTAAGGTTGCGGAAGATGTAAAATTAAATAAAGACCCTTGATGATAATAAGGTTTTATAAGAGGAGGTAGTAGGCTAGTTCCCGAGGTCGGAGGATGATCGAGGAAAAGAATCTATTCAATTGTTAGGTTCCATTGGTTATAGAATAATGATGATAGGGCTACGTTTGAGGGAAATGGTAAGGAACTTATAGATAATCAGATGATCACATGGTTTCCTAAGAGGAGATATTTTACTAGGGCATGATAGTTTCCTAGAGAGATTCAAACCATTGTAATGTTGAATAATTAAAGCAATGCCAAGGGATGATAAAGGAAGGATAAGTAGTTAATGTGGAAGGTTATGCCTCGGTCGATAGCATATGAGTACTCGAATACGAATACACAAAGGATCACATCATCTAGGTAATCTGCCAGGCTGAAAAGAGGGTATTCCTCTCATACTAGTGCATTGGTTCCTTCATCTTGGCTTCCTAAGATAATGCTTTGCTAACTATCAAGGTATGAATCCAAATTTATAAGCCTTGTTAATTCCTATATTATTTCTCTATGGAATTTATGCTTATCCCTAATGTCAAACCTTAAATTTTTATTGGTTCCTCAATACTAGAGTCAAACAATTTGATCAATTTCTAACTAAACTTAGTAGTGTCTATACTACTCTCAAGTCATACCTAAATATGGCATGGGATAATATTCAATCAACTTACCAATATTTGGATTCTAGGGTTTATTAGATATATAAACTTTTGGGATCTGTCAATATTCTAATTTATTTTCTTAGTAGTCATGCTATCCTAATTATCCTCTAAACCTAACAGCAAGGATCCTTATATTCTGACAGAAGGATATACTCTATGAACCATCTATGAAGTACATTTATCCCTCCAAATAGGGAGAGGTGAAGAAACAATGATAGGATGTCAAGGTAATTAAGAGAACACAATTTCGAAGGCTAAGGGTGATAGTCGAGTTCAAAAAATTTGGAATAGAATCAAGGAGGAAAGTCAAGTATGTGGATGAGATGCTATACTCTAATCCTATGTGCAGGTTTGCTCGGTACAATAACGTAACCGAGACAATATACTCTCGACCTGCACGGGTTACCACAAAAATATGTCATGCCCCAGTCCCAAAATACGTAGGACTAGGGATACGTAAGCATATCAGCCGTATGTATATGGCAACTCAATTATATGAAAACCATAGCACATACGTACACTGTATTATGAATAATAATTCACAAGTGGTATATAATATCACCAGTCACAGGGCATAACAAAATCTCATCCATAGAATCAAATAGAAATAAATAACCAAATATGGTAATGAACCAAGTATGAAATAGTCGAGAAGAACTAATAGTTGGATGGAGATAAATCTATTACCAAACTAGAATATGAAAGAAAACATAATAAGTACAACATCTAATGATCAGAGGGACTCGAAGGAAAAACCTCCTCCTCGAAGAGAACGAGGTAGCAAGTCCTGGTTCATGCTCTTGCAAATAGTCATGATCGTCTAGACCTGGCAAGGGACCAGGTACTCAGAGGGGCGTAACAAGATATATAAAGTATATCACAATATACTAAAAATAAACATCCAAAAGTGGTCACCTAACCGTCTATGTGATATGCAGTTTAAGAACAACTTTTCTCGCGTATGGACTATCTGGCTAAAATAATGGGATGAGCATAGTTCTCTCGAAGATCCAGGGGCCACTAGCATAACGTCTTTTGATCATCATAGGCCTACAGTAAATAATGGGGTCATAACGTCTCGCATCTTCGGTAGAGCTTACGGGCCAAGAAGGAAAGTATAAAGGAGCCACATACACTTACTTATTATTCTTCCCTCTCAATGCTACTAATCATGTCATAACCATGACACACAAATACCACTAGTAACTGCTAAGTCTTCGAGCATGCAATTATATTAGCAGTTATTCCCTATCGCACGTCTCATACGTATCGATGGCCAGTCAATACGTAAGTCTGTGATCTACATGAGACTCACCACTCGTGTAACACCTATGTCAGGGCCATATAAAACATAAAGATGCCTCAAAATCATTGGGTGGTCTCTTAACTCTAGGTCAATATGAAAAACAAAAGAAATAAGAAACAAAACATGATGCCATCCGCGCACCATTGCACCCTAGTTTCTTTAGATGCGCTATTTAACAATATACATAAATAAGAAAATAAAGGAAAGAAATAAAATATGCAGATGTGAATGTAAATAAACAGTAAAAGTGGCAAGGTATACTTTTTTGGCAAGCAATCAATGTAGAGTAGACGTTCAAACAACAAGCACAATAAATCAGAAACTACGGGCTCTAAAAGTATATCTTCGGATGGTGAAATAAATATCACTAATGTTTCTAGAATCAATGAGATAGTCAGAAAACTCTATCCTTTCGTCCAATTTGGACACAGGGGTAAAACGGTAATTTTAGGCCAAAGGGGAGTCCACATGTGGACCAACTTGTACCGAAAATGTGCCTGGGATAAAAGTTTCTAAAATTGATAAATTATAGGTCACAAAAATCCTAATCAGTGATACGAACTCAACGGTATGTCCAATTTTGGATTCCGGTGAGACGATCACAAAATCACTCGTTAAGTCAAACCATAGGACCCGTGAAACGACGGTTCGATCAACTGTCTCAGAATCATGTGGAATTTGGGTCACAGGACCAGCGTGATACCACAGATATATTGGCTCAAGTTTTATCACATTCCGATCAGCGATCACAAACTTCTAGAGTATTTTGCAAAACGTCGATATATGATACTTTTTACGGATACTGATTGATTCCGGCGTGTACGCACGTCCAAATCAACTTTTACAAAATTTCACACGTTCGAATATATCATATGCGCCTTTCGTTGCAATTATTATGCGACGAAGTGGTCCGGTTTGGCGTGGCGTACTCCATATCATAAATTTTTTGTGTTTTGAGAAACAGATTTTTAGTCAAGTTTGGACAGAAATAACTCAATGGATAAAACAAGTTAATTAAAACTAAAAGAAAGGTTTTAATCCTGGATATATTGTTAATAAGTCCTTTTAAATAGATTTAAAAACATTAAACAATCAGTTGGTAGAAAACTGGACGTGAACATGGGTAGTTGGACTATTTTTATGCAGTTTTGAAAGCATATTTTTTGTCAACTTTGCGTTGACTTTTCTCCCAAATCAGGACACTAAAATTTATTCTAATTGAAGGGGTTACTAGACGTTCATGTTGTGAACGCAACACAACTGACCGTTCGAGAAACAATGCAACAATGGGAGAGAAAATATACCCAAAAAAGGGGGATTACGGCCAGCTGCTGTCCACGCGGGTGCGTTTCCAAGTGGCGGCCGGCGGCGTCGGTGGTCGGCGGCGTTAGGGGTGAGGTCGCTAGGGGTCTAGGATGTGAGGAGTAGGGTTAGGGTTAATGTTTGGGGGGGAGGTATTAGAGTTAGGGTTAATGTTTGGGGTGTATTTATAGGTGGAAGAGGGGGTCGCGGAACACGGGTCGGGGTAGCGGGCTGTAGGATTGGGTTGTGTAGTAGTCAATAACGTAGGTTCTTTCTTTTTGTTATTTAATCAAAGCTAAGTTACAAAAATAACCTGAGTACAAGATTGGTTAAGTGAAAGTTGCCAACATGTTAGGAAATCCAATGGTTATGGATTAATGTTTTAAGAGCCATGTGCTACGAACTCAAATATTCATGAGTTAGGAACTCACAAAGACTAAATACTAGTAATAGTTTTTGTTTTATTCTTTTTCTTTTCTTTTCTTTTCTTTTCTAATTCTTTTCTTTCAATTAATATCTATATATTTATTTACATATATATATATATATATATATATATTTATTTATTTATATATATGTGAGGTTATATAAAAATACAAAAGGATATTTTTTTTACATGAATTAAAATCTAGGAAAATTTATAATACTCTAAAAAAGGATTTAAAATAGAAAAAATTAGTTTTGTGAATTATTAGCTAGTAAAATACTAGTATCTATATATGAGTTATATATTAAAAGTAACTAGTAAAGCTATTCCAAGGAGGTGTTGACCTAGTATTGACTAGTGTGAGCTAATATAAACTAGTATAGACCTAGTACTATTCCTCTAGAAACCCAACTTCAAGGTAGGTTTAGACTCTAACCTTAGAATTAGACAAGTATGAGACCAAGTGACCTAGAAACGACCCAAATACCTAACCTAGAGTCAATTATACATGTTTATCACTTCAATTCAATCTTTAACATTGATATCCCTTATTTAGGACTCTTGGACTCCAGTGTGAGCACTGTTGACTGTTTCTTACACCGGATACCAGGCGAGTACATTCTCTGATAGTTTCTATTATTTTGACAATTACAATAATTCCAGCTTTGTAGTGTTATATACTTGATTCCTGACACGAGGATACACGGTTAGTATATCCTAGATTCCGACATGAGATGTTATCTCCTGGAGGAACCTGTACATGTCATGTGATTCTTGTACATGTATATGTCACGCCCCGATTTCGCCGAATCGTAGGGGCGTCCTCCGGCGTGACCGTCATGTGGGCCTGGGGTTGCGCCCGCACAAGGCTTTCTAGTTTTGCATAACGAGCACATATTCAGAGTACGCAGATAAATTGAAACACATATTTGAAACATGAAAAAGTTCTCTTTATTGATAATGAACATCTATTACAAACTATTGAACGAGTCAGCTAAATTGCTACACGGGCTTACAAAAGTGTTGACACAAAATGGATAGTAGTCATGTACATTACATCCCTTTACTAAACTTCAAAAAGGATAAAGACCTCCGGGCTGGAGGACGACTTTGCCACGGAGCTGCATTGTGTATATAAAGTTGCAAGCTCCTTCTTCAAGCACTTCAAAAGCGACACGGTCAGAGGATGCGCCTACAGCTGGACTGGATCGGAAAGACGACTTCGGCTCCTCGCTCGGTTCACCTTATTGCGGAGAACCTGTTTCAACGAGGGTCAGTATGTCGAAATATACTAGTGAAGGCGAGCTAACCAAACTATACCAATCAACATGTTATTTTAATAAAACATGCATATTTTGTGGGTTTCTATCTTGCCTTAGTTCATTTACAAGTAAGCAGCATATAGAATTTACTGAAATAAACTTGCCACCATTCGGTGGATTTTACCTGGCCGTCTGAATTACCTGCACAATACTTACCATGCCTTCCCTGCCACGAAGACACAAGTTAGTTTGCAACAGATTTAAATATATAGAGGATCACTGGCATAATACCATGAAGGACAATTTATAGTCTCAGGACAGAAGGGTGTACAACGCGGGTGGCAAGCCCCCGCTGCACGCCGCCTTCCGACGATACAGACGACTATACAGACGTTCCGTCTAGATCGGATCGGTCCCAGTGCCCTGGCGATCGTCCGCAGGAACCAGAAATATTGTGCACAAGTTGTCCGTGATCGAACGATGTTAACTGATTTAGCAGATCATGTAGTTGAGGCAACACGAGTATAAGACAAGCAGAATTTCATGATTTATTTTGCAGAGCCTCACTGAACAATTAAGCGCATACAATAATGTTCCATATTTAGCATAATTCATAGAACATTTATAAATGAACTAGCATACAGTATGATAACCGTTCACAAGTTTAGTTGACAAGCAATATTTTCAAGTCTATTCCCTTTTTATCTTGATATCTTTTATTATTACTTGGTATCGTTTGATCGGGGCAAAGAAGAATACAAGATTTATTAGGTGTGAAGACTTGGAAGCAGGGCTAGCTAATCGGGTTGGTAGCCACTCACTTAGATGGTTGGAAGGGAGAAGGAAAGAGGCGCTTCACGACTCCGCTCGTAAGTCGCCTACTGCTCGTTCACCTGCATTGCACGAACAGCTTGATCAATACTTCTTCCTCTCTTTCCAATCTCGGAATTGAAGTATAGTTCAATGAACAAAAATAATAAAATTTATCAAAACCATTCAAGGAAAACAAGCAAATCCGAAAACCAACTCAAAGCACGAAATCAACAAGCGACATCGAAATCCGAGACAATAAAAAGATAGCAGCAGAGAGGTCCCTCCTGACTCTGCCGCTAAGCCGATCCTTAGGGCGCGGCCTACTGAATATGGAAATCGATTCCGAAGAAACAAATCCATAACGAGGACGAGTTCTTGTTTCAATCTATCCCGATCGAACGATACCGTCTTGTGTTTCTTAGCCGCGCTCCCCGCATCGGGGGAACGGGGCGCTACAGTATAGACACTGATTCAGGAGTAGGTTGGCCCCCTACTCAATGAATCATGTGTCTCAACGTTCCATGGTTGGATCTGCTATACTAGTCAGGAGACGGGGGAAGTATTAGCAAGTTATGTGATTATACCCTACCTTTACATGCATCATAGCTAACCATGCACCACATGTATGGTTAGCCTGACCATATTACATGTCTCATAGCTTGCTAGATATGATTAACCTGACCCTTCCTGCATCATAGCTAACCTTACATCTTATGTATGGTTAGCTTGACCTTACATGTATCATAGCTAATCATATATAGCAAGCCTGATCTAGTCCCAAGCTGATCACATAGCAAACTAATATTTTAAACACATGGCAAACTAATATTTCAAACACTTAGCTATTTCTCTATTCTAATTTATATCTGCTTCTATTTATATTTATGTGCTTACTCACTGCTTATTATTTTCCTACGATATGATATATGTTCTCACTTGCTTTCTTATATTTCTAATATGTTATTTCCATTATGAATTATTGTACTCACTGTTTTATAGTCTTTATCAATATAATTGTAACAGCTGTTAGTGCTTATACTTTGCTCCAATTCTGACTGGATAATATTTTTTAGGAATCACTATGGAGTAGCCCTATTCATTATGGAGGAGTATGGTATAGTTGCGGGAGTACCTATCTCGGAGGCTGTTTAGCTAGTTAGGTAGCATTTCATATTTTGGTACCGGATTTGTTTCCGGTAGTTAGTTGATATACTTAGGTTGTTTATTTGGATGTATACTTGATGTGTTGTTTAAGACTTATTAGACTTGTGGATGTTATTGTAACATATCCTAGACTTATGTACCAGATTCTGGTATTCTACCATTCGTGTCATTTATCTTCATTATAGATCTCTTGTGATTGAGTACTGGTATTATCATTATATTGTTCTTCTTTGGAGATGAGGTTATCAATGAGAGGATATATATTGATATTGTGGGATGGGATAGAAAATATTGTTGACCCATACAGCATTCTACCACCGAAGCTGCGGCGTAGGCTGGACGTACCCACGTACTCGTGCCCCTATTCTGGGTGTAGTTTGTGACACATTTTTATGGTGGCCCATGCAGGTCAGGCTTCGCAATTAGTGTGATGTCATGGTAGTGCAACAACTTAGTTGTACTACTGCGAGCCTGCGATAGGATATAGGAAATATGATATTAGGATAAGCGATTGTAAGCCCCCTCAATTTAGTATAGGGATAATTTGGTATTTTATAATTATTTTTATTATTTTATTTAGTTAAATAAGTTACAAAATTAATTTTTAAAATCCTTATATATATATATATATATATATATATATATATATATATATATATATATATATATATATATATATATATATAATACTTTGATTATACATACTAGACCAAATTGACCCATTTGCACCAACATAACTCAACCCAAACATTTCCAAACCTCTGCATGGTTCATGCCAAACATTGTGTATCATTTTTATCTCTACAAAAAACCAAACATCATGATATTTCACTCGCACTCTAACACTTAACACATTAGAAAATATTTTCAGCTATACACACTTTGGATTTGACCCAACTATGCGTCTCACCAATTAACCACTTTAGGTTGAACTCAAGTGTGGTAAACCATACTAAATGGTCAGCCAACCCTCTCCACTTATTCATCTTTCATTACTCCAAAGAACCCTTAACCATTCCCTTTCCATAACATACAAAAACTCCACAACCATTACTCTCCTCCCAACCCTTCATCTCTCCCTTAATGGCTGGCCACTTATAGACTTCTCCTCGGCTTATTACTTCATAAAACCTGAACAAAACTTCTTTCTAACTCTTTTTCTCACATTTTATTTTCATAAACCATCTCCAAAATCCTTATCCATTTTCCTCCACACCACCATCTTTCCACCCCTACCCAGGCTGAATCTGAATTTAGCAACACCCTACCAATCCGGCCATATCTTCCTCCACATTAAGTATCTTTATATAAAATTTAGTATGCTTCTTCTTCTCCCTGTTCTAAATATTTTCTCTTCACAAATATTACATCAAAATTTACTCTAACATTCTCAAAATAGCCCCTCTACTAGAAGTGTCCATGCTGAATCCGAATTCAGTCTATTCCCTTCTTATGCCACTCTAGCCCCTCCACAGCCCCAAAACCTCTACCACAGTGACTCTAATGCGTACTCCTATGTGTTATCTATCTTCTGTTTTTTCACAGCACCTGGATCGCAACCTTTTGCCAGTGGCGAGCATTTTACGTAGATTGGTCCAGGCTGAACCAGTTTTTGTGCACCATTTTTTGCACCACTTTGTGACGTGCCACGACAGCTAATAAATAGTTGGTAATATTCTTAACAAATTCCTCTATTAATCCAATATTCTATGTATTATTCTTGTTGATTTTATACATATTTGTGCATCCATTTTCGTAGGATAACTCATTGAGCATTGAAAAACTCATGAATCTGATTTGTAACTTTAACTTGTGAGACCACCAATTCGGTATATTATTTTTCGATGTTTAAAATCATGTGTCCCATGTTAGAGAACTCTGGATTACATTTTTTTCATGTTTATTCCAGATTATAAAACTCATGTTTTTGAATGTACCGATTTTTTTTCAATCAACCTACTGGTGGACAAGTTGTGCAAGTAGTTGATCCTAGTGACTAGACCCTGCAGATGATGCCCATAAAATGATTAAATCTTAATTATAGATATTTTAAATATTTATTCCAGAATTATTAGAATATATTTTATGAATATATTTATGGTAGATTAATGGTGTAGCTTATTACCAACTTGAACCTAAAACTAAACTAGTTGCCATGTGACCTAGTTTTGACCATAGATGACTATGAAATATTTGTGTGTAACATACCTTAGTATGATAACTGATCGGTAGATATTATATGTTTGTAGGAGAACGTGACGATGCGACCTGGATTGCCAAAGCTGGATCTTTATTCACTCATCGGAAAGATTCAGGCAAGTGTACCTTGTCAAACTTGCAGTAGATCATATTATATTATTTGCCTAAGTTTACTTTCATATGTACATTCTTGTGATTTAACTGTTCTTCCTAGGACCGTGAGACATTTCTTAGCATCCGAACGAGATTCAGGTGTCGACGCCGTACGCTGAGTCGAGCAACGTTACTTAGAGAGTTCATACCATGATCACATTGTGCTTGCACTACCAGCACGACAGACCATAGGACACCTGGCACTGATTACATGATTCAAAGTTCTTCTTGATGTATTTTTTGTTACCAGGACTCTGTGTAGGACTATAGTCTTCGTGACGTTTATAGACATACTTGTACTTATGACTCGTGGTGATAGATAGAGGTCTTGGCCCTACGTGTTACTATGTGATACGTGAGGTTACATAGAAGGGAAGAGTCACACCATACTACAGGCTGATATATATATATATATATATATATATATATATATATATATATATATATATATATATATACTTGTGTTACTGGAGAGTGCCTTAGTCTCTGTACCAGAGCTTTGGCACATATACTAGCCCTTCGAGATACTACTTGTTGCTATGGTTTCCCTGACACAGAGCCTGTAGTGGTTTCAGCCTGAGTACGAGTGATGCTCATTTGCATAACCCTTAGACGGTTATTATAGTTTACCCTTGAGTATGTGGCATTATACTGTTTTACTTTTGGCATGCTGTTTCTTGTACCTTGTTACGTCCCTCTGAGGATATGTTCTCATGCCAGTTTTTCCAGCATAGACGGTTATGGAGCCTTTGGAGTTGCTGATGTGTGTTGCTTGTCATGCGGGCACTGGTGCCAGGTACTTATATCATTTCTACGAGAGTTATGGTTATTTATTCATATTGTTTATTCATCTGCTGTTATAGCCTAGTTTTTTTTTATAGACTCATATTTCTTTCTCGAGTTTACTCGAGCTTGTTTGTTACTGGACGGTTGACTTTAGCGCATCTAGTTCATTCTTGATGTATTATGTTCATTGTGGATTGAGACATAGATATATTTACTATTTTATTTAGATAGTAACCATTAAATTACAGCTTATACGTATTCAAGTCAGACCAGAGTCTGATCGAATTCGTTGCTGACATGTTACGTATTTCTAGTCCTACGTATTTTGGGACTATGGCGTGACATGTTTTTGTGGTGGCCCATGCAGGTCCTGATTAAATTATTTCGATTACGTTACTGTACCGAGCGAGCCTGCACTAGGATAGGTTTGTTATGATCTCAATCCATAATTGCTTTGAATATTCTTTTAATTTCTAATTATCGCCTTTGAACCTAAAAAAATTGTATTCGATGGTACCCTTCTTGAACTCCCTATCATTTGAATCTCGTTCTTTCCTATTTCGGAAGGACGAACACTCGTGCTTGACTTTTTATTATAAATTTAAATAAGCAGAGTTGATAGATTATTTCATAGGAAGGGTTATTTATATTAGAAATGGGTAAGATAGATGCCTGTACTAGGTAGACTACTAGAAGGAGAGGATAGCTTGGAGTTATATATAAGGATTAGCCTTAATAGAGAACTTTTTCTTATCAAATAGATATTAGAACTCCCACCAGTAGTTAGTGTTGGACTAGAACCTTTACCAATCATCAAAAATGGTCAGGATAGACATCGAGTTTCCACAATGACTGAGATGACTATGATAACTATTGAGAGGATACCCAGTTAAAACTTAGAATATGTGTAGCCCCATAAACCAATAGGACCAACCTTAAGGAAGGCTTTAGAAGATCTACTTTGAGATTCTCATAATGAATAGAATAGCTTGACAAATCTTATAGTTAAGATTATACCTAAGCCTGTGTTGAATCTTACCATTTTATGGAGTTCGATGAAATTATCACTTAGAAGAGAGACTTGATGCTTAGTAACCTAGACAAGAGGACTTCTATGAGAAAGATAGTAGAAAGTAGAAGAACAACAGTACAGAGGGATAGGAAATAGAAGGGGTAAGTTGCATAAGAATATATAGACATTCCAATTGATGGTTAGACTAGAATTGGAATGACCAATCCCAATCGTGATTTGAAGAGGGTAAGTATGCCATGAGTAATATACCTGAGTACCTGCTTAGTTTAGCCTTGACCCTTACCTACTAAGTTAGGAATATCCGAGTTAAACGAAGTTGTAAGGAATGTATGGTACTTATCTATAGCTCGAAGTGGGTTGTCAATAGTATGTGTGAGGTTATATAGAATAGAATTTATAGGAAGTATAATATCGAGATCAAGGATTTGTTGTATTACTTTATCGAATGTGTTCCTATCCTTCCTATTAATAATTCCTATCTTGTTTTACGATCCTAAGCCTATTGCTTTTGCAACAACAAGCCTTCTAATTATCCAAATGAGTAGATCCTTCATATTTCTCTAGGTGTGACTTAATTACAAAATTAATCTCTTAGTTGGTACCACCCCTTGTCTTAATATCCATATCACAATAGGTATTAGTTCTTTTCTACTCTAATCCCCTTGATCTAGTCACCATGACTTGATTCTCCAAATACCTGCCTAATCGTGCCTTATTCAACCCTGTAGACTTATCATAATTTTTTCTTATTGTGGTATGAAATTCCTTCATCTCATGATTCCCTCAATTTTGGTCTCTTCGTCATCAATGTCCCTCGATGATCGAATCCTCTATACAACCTTGCCTTAGATAGATCCGACTCAGTCCTTTCTTCTGCCTTGTAGAAGCTTGACCTATACAAAAGCAGTATTGGATGGGTAGTAATTTTTTTTATAAATTTGTTGACCAATAACACCATGATAGTATCTATATTCCCTTAGATAATCTTTGATTATGGCCAGTAAACCCTAAAATTCTTGTATCCTTATTTAGAAAATATGCCCTTCCAGAAATCTTGTTAGCAGGACCAAGACTTTAGTTTTAATACCAACTTAATTTTTATAAGTTGGGTAGATTAAAAGCCATTGGTTTTAGTTTAGGGTTATTTTTGGTATTTTATGATAAATTTTAATTTATTTTGGTATTAATTAGGTTAACAATCTCAAACGAATTAAATTACCTCTTTAATTTATGTATCCTTGATACCTTTTATTGTGGCTCGGATATTTGGAGCACAACACTATCATTTTCTTTCCAACAACTTCCACCATTATGATTTACTAGTCACTCTACACCTATGACATGACTATCACTCATAAACTTATATTTTCATGCTTCGTTTTAGTCGCACGACATTCGCGACGCATTTGTACACACAAATGACACAGATTTTTTTTTCCTTTTCGGTCAATTTAAATACGCAACACTGACTGAATTCTTCTAACAACTTTGACATTCATGAGCCTAACTAGACCTACTAACTAATAACCCAGATTTACTCCCAAGTATGCACTCATATGCATCATATAGACCCCAGCACATTTGTGGCTTGTCTCCTTCTAAAATTCTATACTTAAATATTCAATCCCGGTGCAATTGTACATCAGCAACCCAAGTACCCTGACAACTAATATACCCGTAGCCCACTCGAGCCAAACCAAGTCCATAACACTTGTGTTGTATGAAATTGAGCCCCTTGTACTCTCTATACAATATTAATCACCATGACAAATTATATTACCTTTGACACTTATTGTTGAACTGTTCATTGGCATCCAAGATATGGGATAAACGTTTTCCTCTGTACCATCTCATCCTAGTTGTATTTGACTAAGATATATCCTATTGTCTTGTAAATATGACCTAATTAGGAGCAATTAGAACTGGTAAACTTCGTTTATAGAGATATTGACTCAATAGCACTATGGTGGTACCTAGATTTCCTTTTATAGTTTGTGACAACGGTCACAAAAGTCTCATCATCATGTACCATTTCTTAAAGATAGACTTTACCCTTATAAATATGATCGTGTTCAAAGTTTTCGCTGCCAACTTAATCTCTATAAGTTGGATAGTGACTGGAACTGAGGGTATCCTTACTCTTAGAACGTGACGTCTCATTTGTAACTGTGTCCCCCAGCTTTCAAGATCCAAGGTATGACCTTGCGTACTTAAATTCTTTTCTACCAGTCTGCAATCCTTATCTTTAGATCTTACTTTATTTTTATCGAGAAACTCGATACGATAAGTCGTATTCATAATTCTTCAGCAGTGAATCCTCTTACTATTTTCTATCATGTTTATTTTAAATTTTGAGGACAAATTTTTTATAAGTTGGGCAGATTGTAAGCCCCCTCATTTTATTATAGGGGTAATTTAGAATTTTGTAATTATTTCTATTATTTTATTTAGTTAAATACGTTACAAAATTAATTTTTAAAATTCTTTTATATATATATATAACACTTTGATTAGACACACTAGACCAAAATGACCCATTTGTACCAACATAACTCAACCAAAATATTTCCAAACCCCCGCATGGTTCATGCCAAACATTATGTACCATTGTCATCTCTACAAAATACCAAACATCATGATATTCCACTCACACACTCATACTTAACACATTAGAAAATAATTTCAGCTATATACACTTTGGATTTGACCCAACTATGCACCTCAACACTTAACCACTTTAGGTTGGACTCAAGTGTCGTCAACCACACTAAATGGGCAGCCAACCCTCTCCACTTATTCATCTTCCATAACTTCTAAGCACCCTTAACCATTCCATTTCCATAACTTACAAAAACTCCTCAACCATTACTCTCCTCTCAACCCTTCATATACCCCTTAATGGCAGGCCACCTAAAGACTTCTTCCTAAATCTCTTCCTCACATTTTATCTACATAAACTATCTCCAAAATCCTTCTCCATTTCCCTCCACACCACCATCTTTCCACCCCTACCCAGGCTGAATCCGAATTTAGCAACACCCCACCAATCTGGACATATCTTCCTCCAGAGTAAGTATCTTTATATAAAATTCAGTATGCTTCTTCTTCTCCCTGTTCTAAACATTTTCTCTTCACATACTTTCCATCAAAACTCACTCTAACTTTCTCAAAATAGCCCCTCCACCAGAAGTATCCAGGCTGAATCCGAATTTAGTCTATTCCCTTCTCAGGCCACTCTAGCCCCTCCACAGCCACAAAACCTTCACCACAGTAACTCTGACGCGTACCCCTATGTGTCATCTATCTTCCATATTTGTCAAAACACTTGGATCACAACATTTTGCCAGTGGCGAGCGTTTTATGAAGATTGGTCCAGGCTGAACCAGTTTTTGTGCACCGATGTTTGCATCACTTTGTGACGTGCCACGACAGAAAATAAATACTTGGAATGTTCCTAACACATTCCTCTATCACTCCAATATTCTATATATCAATCTCGTTGAGTCTTATTCATATTTGTGCATACATTTTTGTAGGACAACTCATTGAACATCAAAAAACTCATGAATCTGATTTGTAACTTTAACTTGTGAGACCACCAACTCGATATATTATTTTTTGATGTTTAAAATCATGTGTCCCATGTTAGATACCTCTGGATTACATATTTTTCATGTTTATTCCAGATTATGAAAATCATATTTTTGTATGTACCGATTTGTTCCAATCAACCTACTTGTGGACAAGTTGTGCCACTAGTTGATCCTAGTGACTAGACCCTGTAGATGATGCCCATAAAAAGATTAAATCTTAATTATAGATATTTTAAATATTTATTCCAGAATTATTAGATTGTATTTTATGAATATATTCATGGTAGATTAATGGTGCAGCTTAGTACCAACTTGAACCAAAAACTAGACTAGTTGCCATGTGACCTAGTTTTGACCATAGATGACTATAAAATAGTTGTGTGTAACATACCTTAGTATGATAAATGGTTGGTAGATATCATATGTTCGTAGGAGTATGTGACGATGCGACTGGGATTGCCGAAACAGGATATTTGTTTACTCATCGGAAAGATTCGCGCAAGTGTACCTTGCCAAACTTGTAGTAGATCTTTTTGTATTATTTGCTTTGAGTTTATTTTTATATGTACATTCTTGTGATTTAACTGTTCACCCTAGGACCGTGAGACATTTCTTAGCGTCCGAATGAGATTCGGGTGTCGACTCTGTACGCGGAGTCGAGCAACGTCACTTAGAGAGTTGATACCACGATCATATTTTATGTGCTTGCACTACCAACAAGACAGACCATAGGACACCTGATACTGATTACATGAGAAAGAGTTCGTCTTGATGTATTTTTTGGGACGAGGACTCTGAGTAGGACTATAGGCTTCATGACGTTTACAGACATACTTCTATACTTGTACTTATGACTCGTAGTGATAGATAGAGGTCATCGCCCATCGTTTTAGTATGTGATACGTGAGGTTACATGGGAGGAGAGAGTCACACCATACTACAGGCTGATTTTGGTTATATATATTACTGGAGAGTGCCTTAGTCTCTCTACCAGAGCTTTGGCACATGTATTGGCCCTTCGAGATACTACTTGCTGCTATGGGTTCTCCGACACAGAGACTGTAGTGGTTTTAGCCTGAGTACGAGTGATGCTCTCATTTGCATAGAACTTAGAAGGTTATTGTAGTTTTGTCACGACCCGCACCCGGAAGTTCGGGCACGAGTACGTGGGTACGTCCAGCCTACGCCGCAGAGTCGGCGGTAGTACGCTGTCTAGGTCAATCCATCTAACTAGTCTAACTCATTCACAACTAACATAGGCAAGATAATAATGAGAATAGAAACTTAAAATTTGCAACTGAAATAAATGTGACAACAATTCAAATGTTTTAATACAGGAATTTCAAATGAAATCGGGGACAAACCCGATTAAATAAGATAAGAAACAGAATAAAAGATAGCTACTACTAGCTACTCTGCAGCAGGGGTCTCCTGAGTGGGTTCTGGCTCCTCATAGGTATCATCTGTACCCTCATAAGGACCATAATAAGTAGGGGCAAGATCCTCATCATCGCCTAAATCAACAGATCCAGTCAGGAAAGGAGCAAAGTACACAGTGCACAACAACGTTAAACTAAATATTTATGACAAATAAATATTGAATATCATGTTAAGGAAATTGCATAAAAGAATGTTAATATTTCAGAGTCAAAACTATAAACAGGAATATGAGAAAACAGAAGTAAACGAGCAGAAAAAGAACTACACAGTCAGCAAGAATATAACATGACTTGAAGTTATCTGTATGAAACTTGTGTTTATTTTTAGAATACTTAGTTGGCATGTAGGGGTTTATAAGGCTAATCCGGCCATCATGAACGGCTATTAGTCACGAATAATCGGGATCCGGCTGATGGACAGTCGTGTACCAACAGCTATTATTCACGGCAAGGGGAAGGGTAACTACATGCCTTTCAGTATTCTCCCACCCGACATGAAAAACAAGACATGAATTCCAATATTCAAGACATGAAATATAGTATTCTAACACTACATGTAATCAGCAAGAGTACTAGTAGAGCAGGGAATTTAATTATCACAATATAAAGATTAACTTGAAGTGCAGGTACTTGCCTGTTGTTTGGATCTGTTTAATTTGGTTCTTGGGAGAAATTTCTACAGATGAGTCCAAAAGCTGAAATAGACATTACCATCATGCTCAAAAGATGTCAAATAGCTAGAAATGCCTGTCCTTGGGTCCAATTTGGAGACAAGGGCAAAAACGGCAGTTTCGGGCCAAAACGGGGTCCGCCGTTGGGCTCGCTTTGCACCGAAAAACGTGTCCGGGTCAAAAGTCTCCAAATTCACCAAACTTAGTGTCAACAGGTCAGGAACGCTGATACGAACCCAACGGAACTTCCAGATTTGGATTCCGATGAGCCGAACACAAAATCGCCCGTCTAGCGGGGCCTGTGGGGCCCACGACACGCGATTTCGTCAACGTTCTCAGAATCGAACCAAACTTGACCCACAGGACCAGCGTATCACTACGAGTCCGATGGCGCAAGTTTCGTCTCGATCTGACGAGTGTGCACGAAGTTAGGGTGAATTGCCGAAAAGGCGGATACGGGGCGATGTCCGCGAATACGCATTGATTTCGGTGTGCACGCACACCCGAATCAGCTTTTACGAAGACTCACACGTCCGTATCGATGATGCGCACGTATCTGTGAAGACCGCACGCGACCAAGTCGTCCCGTTTGGCGGGACGTACTCGGTTCCGGGGTAAAACAGGGTCTGATTTTTCCTGTTTTTGGATCGCGGTGTGCGATCACCACAGGACGCGGCACCCTGAACAGTTTGTCCGGACACCGAGAGGGTCATACAGGCTTCAAAACGCAATTTGCGGAATCAAAAAAGGAGCTACGAGGCGAAAGTTACACATACCTGAAGGGGACCTGAAAATCAGGGTCGCGTCGTGTCCGAGTCGTGTCGGACACTGTGTCCTGTGTCCGACACAGGAACAGAGATTTAGGGTTAGGGTTTCGATGGTTTTCCGGCGGCACACGGCGGAGGGCGGCCGGAGGGACGTCGGCGAGGGCGGGGGGCTGTTCGCTGGAGCGAGGCGCGTCGTCCACGGGGCGGCGGTAGCGCTAGGCGGCCGACAGCGGCGGCTGCGGCTGCTGCTGCTGCTGCTGGGTTGCTGTCGGCGTCGGGGACGGCGGAGCGGGGCGCCGGAGGGGAGAAGACGGGAGGAGGAGGCGCGGCGAGCTAAGGCGGAGCCGGTCGGCGGAGCTTTGGGAGGCGGCGGCGGCGTCTAGGGTTACGGCGAGGGAGTGGGGGAGACGGCCGGGGTCGGGGGGGGTTTATAAGGGGGCGAGGCGGTTGCAGGGGGCCGGCCAAGGCGGAGGGCGAGGCGACGTGGCGCGGAGCGCGCCGAGCGGGGTACGGGACGCGCGGCGCTGCGCGCGGCGGCCGGCGGGGGAATCGGGCGTCGTGGCTGGGGGAGAGAACGTGCGGGTCGGGTCGGGCTAACGGGTCTGGGCAGACCCGCCCGACCCGCGAAGGAGACGGGCTGGGTTGGGGCTACGGGCCGGGCCGCGGCCCAACGGGCCGTGGGCCGGAAAAGAAGAAAAAAAAAATAATAATAAAAAAAAAAATTTAATAAATAATAATAATAATAATAAATAGTTAATTAATTAATTAATTAGAAAAATTATTTTTAGGCATTTTAAAATAGTTCTGAGGCCCAGAAAAATCCAGAAAAATTACCCTAAGTCCAGTTTTCTATTTTACACCCAAAAATGTTATTTTTATAATATTTTAATATTATTTATTGCCAACTAAAAATCATTTATTAATTAAAAGCCTTGATTTTAATTACAGAAAATTCACAGAAAATTCCAGAAAATCGGGAAAAATTTAAGATTTAATAATTTGAAAATTCAGGGGATTTACAACCTACCCAACTTACAAAAATTTTGTCCTCGAAATTTAAGAATAACAATGGGACGAAAAGAAAAGCCGGAAATTACAACATACCTCAGGGTTCAAAAAGATAGGGGTATCGCTCTCTAATCTCGTCTTCACGCTCCCAGGTGGATTCGCCGGGAGAATGATGCTTCCAAGCTACGCGAACCAGGGAGATAACCTGGTTCCGTAGGACTTTCTCCGAGCGATCCAGGATCTCCACGGGTTGCTCTTGGTATGTCAAACTTGGGCCTACTTCGAGCTCTGAGTGATCCAAAATGTGGCTGGGGTCTGACACATACTTCCTCAGCTGCGACACGTGGAAGACGTTATGGACTCCTTCCAGAGAGGGTGGCAATGCCAGACGGTATGCCACTTCTCCGATTTTCTCCTGAATGCCAAAAGGTCCAATGAATCTTGGGCTGAGTTTTCCACTCCTTCCGAACCTAATGGTGCCACGTGTCGGGGAAATCTTTAAGAATACCAGCTCTCCAACCTTAAAATAGAGTCAAAATGAAGCCTTAGTTCCATAATCAAAATGTTTAAATTGACTTGAATTTCATAAATTTAATTACCTCAAATTCCAAGGGCCTTCGGTGGCTATTTGCCCAATGTCGTTGTCTGTCTTGAGCCACTCGAAGTCTGTCCCTTATTTGCTTTACCTTCTCAGCTGAATCGATCACCATCTCTGGTCCCAGTAGGGCTCTTTCTCCAACGTCGTCCCATGATAGCGGGATACGACATCTTCGGCCATACAGGGCTTCAAATGGAGTCATCTCGATACTGGCTTGGTAGCTGTTATTATAAGAGAACTCCACCAGATGTAAATAGTCTTCCCAGGATCCTCCAAAATCCAGAACACATGTACGGAGCATATCTTCAAGGGTCTGGATTGTACGTTCCGATTGCCCATCGGTTTGGGGATGATAAGCTGTGCTGAATTTGAGTTGAGTCCCCAAGCTGGCTTGTAAGCTCTTCCAGAAGTGAGAGGTGAATCTTGAATCTCTGTCGGAGACAATACTTACTGGAACCCCATGCAACTTAACAATATGTCTGATATATAGATCTGCCAGCTTCTCTGTAGATAGCCCCACTTTGAAAGGTAGAAAATGTGCCGACTTGGTCAGTCTATCCACTATCACCCAGATTGCATCCTTACCACTAGGTGTTCTTGGAAGACCGGAAACAAAATCCATTGTGATATGTTCCCACTTCCACTCCGGAATGGGTAGTGGTTGAAGCAATCCTCCAGGTCGTTGTCTTTCAGCCTTAACCTGTTGGCACACTAAACAGCGGGATACGAACCTGGATACTTCTCTCTTCATGCCATGCCACCAAACATGCGTCCTCAGGTCCTTGTACATCTTGTTGGCTCCTGGATGTATAGAGTACTGCGATCTGTGTGCCTCTTGCATAATTTCTTTCCTTATGTCTCCTTGAGGTACACATAATCTATCGCCATGCCTCAGTGATCCATCTTCATGAATTCTGAATTCTTCTACTAGTCCAGCTTGCACTTGACCTCGAAGGCTTCGCAGGCCTTCGTCCTGAAACTGAGTCTCCTTGATCTTGTCCATTAAAGTAGACTAAATTTG
Organism: Iris macrosiphon; assembly: GCA_036927795.1. NCBI lineage: Eukaryota > Viridiplantae > Streptophyta > Magnoliopsida > Asparagales > Iridaceae > Iris > Iris macrosiphon. Next base: position 202,768,911 of record JAYESA010000002.1, on the reverse strand, counting down.
CAAGTTCATCATTTGGCCTTCTTTTCCTGGGATAATTACTTCAATACCTAAACTTTCCAAGTCCTCCAGCAGGTGTCTGTCCATAGTCAAGTACATCGCCATAGGATACCTGCTTAGAGCATCAGCAACTACATTTGCCTTCCCAGGGTGATATTGAAGAGTGATATCAAAGTCTTTCATTAGTTCCAGCCACCTTCTTTGCCTCATGTTTAGCTCTTTCTGGGTGAAGATATATTTTAAACTTTTATGGTCTGTAAATATTTTCACCCTTTCTCCATAAAGATAATGCTTCCATAGTTTAAGAGCAAAAATGACAGCTGCCAATTCTAAATCATGAGTTGGATAATTCTTTTCATGTGGTCGAAGCTGTCTAGAGGCATAGGCTATTACCTTCTTGTTCTGCTCCAATACACAACCTAGACCTTTTCCAGAAGCATCACTATAAATAGCGAAACCTCCGGTTCCGGAAGGTAAGGTCAGAATAGGGGCAGAAGTCAGTCTTTTCTTCAATTCCTCAAAAGCACGCTGACATTCATCAGTCCAGGTGAACTCTTCATCTTTTCTTGTTAATTTTGTCATGGGCTCCGCAATTCTAGCAAAGTCCTTCACAAACTTCCGATAGTAGCCAGCTAGTCCCAGGAAACTTCTAATCTCAGCTACAGAGTCTGGAGTGGGCCAGGATTCTACTGCAGCTATCTTCTTAGGGTCTACTGCTATTCCATCTCCAGTCACAACATGTCCCAAGAATTCTACTTTGTCTAGGAAGAAAGCACATTTAGACAATTTTCCATAAAGCTTTTCCTTCCTCAAAGTCTCTAATGCTAGCCTCAAATGTTCTTCATGTTCTTCGGGGGTCTTGGAGTAGATCAAAATATCGTCAATAAAGACCACTACAAATTTGTCTAGGTATGGCTGGAAAACTCTGTTCATTAGGTTCATAAAAACTGCTGGTGCATTCGTCAACCCGAACGGCATCACTAAGAATTCGTAATGTCCGTTCCGGGTATTGAAAGCAGTTTTAGGGATGTCTTCTTTTCTCACCCTTACTTGGTGGCAACCAGACCTCAAATCAATCTTTGAAAACACCCGAGCTCCACTCAACTGATCAAATAAGTCATCTATCCTGGGCAGGGGATACTTATTCTTAATTGTTAAGGCATTTAAGGCCCTATAGTCAATACACATTCTGGATGTTCCGTCCTTCTTGGGCACAAATAGTACTGGAGCTCCCCAAGGTGAGACACTAGACCTAATGAAACCTTTGTCTTCTAGCTCTTTGATTTGTTCATTTAGTTCTATTATCTCATTCTTGTTGATTCTGTAGGGGTTCTGAGATACTGGTGCTGCTCCTGGCACTAAGTCAATGGAGAATTCAACTTCTTGGTCTGGGGGTAAGCTTGGAAGATCCTCAGGGAAGACATCAAGGTATTCAGAGATGATAAGTGGCAATTCTTCTGTTACTAGGGCTCCACAAATTATGTTATTACCCATTTCTCTAGAACCTCTAGCAAATTCAAATTCTGGCTTGTCAGGGGGCCTGAAGATTACACTACCTCTGTGACAGTCTATGGTGGCATGATGTTGACTTAACCAATCCATACCCAGTATAATGTCAAAACTGGGCACTGGCATTACAAGTAGTCTAGCATACAGTACTCTTCCACATAATGTAATAGGACAATTGTTACAGGCATCACTAACCGGAATGATTCCTCCACCGGTAATGATCTTATAACAATTCCTAAGGGGTTTAGTGCTTAAGCTATGCTTCATAAGGAAATCTACTGACATGAATGAATGAGAAGCTCCAGAGTCAAATAAAGTAATAGCTGGTATTGAATTTATAAGCACGGAACCTGTGATGACGTCTGCTGTGGCCTCAGCTTCTTCCAGCGTCATTGCATAAGCACGGCCTTGCTGCGGTGCACCCCTCTGTTGCTGCTGGTGCTGAGCAAAGCGTTGCTGTTGGGTTGGAAGCGGGGGTCCCCTCTGTTGTGCTGTTGGGGGCCTGGCCTGGACTGGAGCCTTTGGTGCAGCTGGGCGTCCTTGAGCAGCAGGACAGTCCCTCAATTGATGTGCTGGAGAGCCACAATAGAGGCAGGCACCTAGCCTCTTTCTACAGTCTTGCCAAGTGTGGCCTGGTTTTTGGCAATAGTTGCAAGGGGGAGCTCGCTGGTTCTGTCCCTGAGCCTGGTGTTGGGGTGCTGGAGCTCGAGGGAGAGGACGCTGAGTTTGCTGCGGGGCCCTCTGTTGTTGCTGTTGTTGAAAAGGGCATTTGTTGGGTCCCGTATTTCCGGTATCTCTTTCTCGTTTCAGTTTGTGCCCCATATCTCTCTCGACGCCTTGAGCCACGCTCAAGATCTCCTCATAGGTGCGAGCTCGGCTGGTGGTGACAGCAAGGCGGATATCCGGAGATAGCCCCTTCTTGAATCTACGGGCTCTGTCCTCCGGGGTACGAACCATGTACTCCGTAAAGTGGCTTAACCTGCTAAATTCAGCAGTATATTCATCAACAGTCATGTTACCTTGTTCTAGTCTCTCGAATTGGCTTTCGAGAGCTTCCCGAGCCACTTCGGGGTAGAATTTCTCCTTGAATAGCCTCTTGAAGTCCTCCCAGGTGATGTCGGGAGCAGATAGTTGGGGTTCATCTCTGAACCAGGTTCGAGCAATGTCGAACAGTTGCAGGCTTGCGGACTCCACTTTGAGATCATCGGGAACCCGAGCAGTCTTCAGGAGTCTCTCGACATTCTCTATCCACTCATCAGCGTAAAGAATGCCCTCAGTTCCGTAGAATTCCAGAGGCCTAAGGTTCTTGAAGTCTTTGGCACTTCCTGGCCTCTTGAGTGGCGACTCCTGGGACTTAATAGCTTCTGAGAGGCTGGTCCGCAGGAGTGCAGTCTGTTCTTTCTGGGATTCCACCAATCCCTGGAACACTCCAAGTAGTTGTGCCCCATCAAGAGTAACTGCCGGAACAGATGGAGGCGGCGGGAGTGCAAGAGTCTCGGGCACATTCTGTTCAGCTGGTTCTGATGTGCCTCCTACTGTATTCCTGGTCTGGACCATTCTGAAAGATTAAGGGATAGGAGAATCAGAATAGAATACTTGGAAATCAAAGGCGATAGGAAAAATTGAGCAGCAATGATATCAAGAATTGAAATAAGGACGCTATACTGTGAATGAGCTTTTCCTAGAATCCTCAATCTTATTCCATATCCTGTCCTAGGGTATTACCCTATTTAAGGATAGGACCTGCATGGGCCACCATAAAAACATGTTACGACCCGCACCCGGAAGTTCGGGCACGAGTACGTGGGTACGTCCAGCCTACGCCGCAGAGTCGGCGGTAGTACGCTGTCTAGGTCAATCCATCTAACTAGTCTAACTCATTCACAACTAACATAGGCAAGATAATAATGAGAATAGAAACTTAAAATTTGCAACTGAAATAAATGTGACAATAATTCAAATGTTTTAATACAGGAATTTCAAATAAAATCGGGGACAAACCCGATTAAATAAGATAAGAAACAGAATAAAAGATAGCTACTACTAGCTACTCTGCAGCAGGGGTCTCCTGAGTGGGTTTTGGCTCCTCATAGGTATCATCTGTACCCTCATAAGGACCATAATAAGTAGGGGCAAGATCCTCATCATCGCCTAAATCAACAGATCCAGTCAGAAAAGGAGCAAAGTACACAGTGCACAACAACGTTAAACTAAATATTTATGACAAATAAATATTGAATATCATGTTAAGGAAATTGCATAAAAGAATGTTAATATTTCAGAGTCAAAACTATAAACAGGAATATGAGAAAACAGAAGTAAACGAGCAGGAAAAGAACTACACAGTCAGCAAGAATATAACATGACTTGAAGTTATCTGTATGAAACTTGTGTTTGTTTTTAGAATACTTAGTTGGCATGTAGGGGTTTATAAGGCTAATCTGGCCGTCATGAACGGCTATTAGTCACGAATAATCGGGATCCGGCTGATGGACAGTCGTGTACCAACAGCTATTATTCACGGCAAGGGGAAGGGTAACTACATGCCTTTCAGTATTCTCCCACCCGACATGAAAAATAAGACATGAATTCCAATATTCAAGACATGAAATATAGTATTCTAACACTACGTGTAATCAGCAAGAGTACTAGTAGAGCAGGGAATTTAATTATCACAATATAAAGATTAACTTGAAGTGCAGGTACTTGCCTGTTGTTTGGATCTGTTTAATTTGGTTCTTGGAAGAAATTTCCATAGATGAGTCCAAAAGCTGAAATAGACATTACCATCATGCTCAGAAGATGTCAAATAGCTAGAAATGCCTGTCCTTGGGTCCAATTTGGAGACAAGGGCAAAAACGGCAGTTTCGGGCCAAAACGGGGTCCGTCGTTGGGCCCGCTTTGCACCGAAAAATGTGTCCGGGTCAAAAGTCTCCAAATTTACCAAACTTAGTGTCAACAGGTCAGGAACGCTGATACGAACCCAACGGAACTTTCAGATTTGGATTCCGATGAGCCGAACACAAAATCGCCCGTCGAGCGGGGCCTGTGGGGCCCACGACACGCGATTTCGTCAACGTTCTCAGAATCGAACCAAACTTGACCCACAGGACCAGCGTATCGCTACGAGTCCGATGGCGCAAGTTTCGTCTCGATCTGACGAGTGTGCACGAAGTTAGGGTGAATTGCCGAAAAGGCGGATACGGGGCGATGTCCGCGGATACGCGTTGATTTCGGTGTGCACGCATACCCGAATCAGCTTCCACGAAGACTCACACGTCCGTATCGATGATGCGCACGTATCTGTGAAGACCGCACGCGACCAAGTCGTCCCGTTTGGCGGGACGTACTCGATTCCGGGGTGAAACAGGGTCTGGTTTTTCCTGTTTTTGGATCGCGGTGTGCGATCACCACAGGACGCGGCACCCCGAACAGTTTATCCGGACACCGAGAGGGTCATACAGGCTTCACAACGCAATTTGCGGAATCAAAAAAGGAGCTACGAGGCGAAAGTTACACATACCTGAAGGGGACCTGAAAATCAGGGTCGCGTCGTGTCCGAGTCGTGTCGGACACTGTGTCCTGTGTCCGACACAGGAACAGAGATTTAGGGTTAGGGTTTCGATGGTTTTCCGGTGGCACACGGCGGAGGGCGGCCGGAGGGACGTCGGCGAGGGCGGGGGGCTGTTCGCCGGAGCGAGGCGCGTCTTCCACGGGGCGGCGGTGGCGCTAGGCGGCCGGCAGCGGCGGCTGCGGCTGCTGCTGCTGCTGCTGGGTTGCTGTCGGCGTCGGGGACGGCGGAGCGGGGCGCCGGAGGGGAGAAGACGGGAGGAGGAGGCGCGGCGAGCTAAGGCGGAGCCGGTAGGCGGAGCTTTGGGAGGCGGCGGCGGCGTCTAGGGTTACGGCGAGGGAGTGGGGGAGACGGCCGGGGTCGGGGGGGTTTTATAAGGGGGCGAGGCGGTTGCAGGGGGCCGGCCAAGGCGGAGGGCGAGGCGACGTGGCGCGGAGCGCGGCGAGCGGGGCGCGGGACGCGCGGCGCTGCGCGCGGCGGCCGGCGGGGGAATCGGACGTCGTGGCTGGGGGAGAGAACGTGCGGGTCGGGTCGGGCTAACGGGTCTGGGCAGACCCGTCCGACCCGCGAAGGAGACGGGCTGGGTTGGGGCTACGGGCCGGGCCGCGGCCCAACGGGCCGTGGGCCGGAAAAGAAGAAAAAAAATTAAAATAATAATAATAATAAAAAATAATTAATAAATAATAATATTAATAATAATAAATAGTTAATTAATTAATTAATTAGAAAAATTGTTTTTAGGCATTTTAAAATAGTTCTGAGGCCCAGAAAAATCCAGAAAAATTACCCTAAGTCCAGTTTTCTATTTTACACCCAAAAATATTATTTTCATGATATTTTAATATTATTTATTACCAACTAAAAATCATTTATTAATTAAAAGCCTTGATTTTAATTACAGAAAATTCACAGAAAATTCCAGAAAATCGGGAAAAATCCAAGATTTAATAATTTGAAAATTCAGGGGGTTTACAAGTTTACCCTTGAGTATGTGGCATTATACTGTTTTACTTTTGGAACATTGTTTATTGTACCTTGTTATGTCCCTCTAAGGATCTGGTCCCTTGCCAGTTTTTGCAGCATGGACGGTTATGGACCCTTTGGAGTTGCTGATGTGTTTTACTTGTCATGCGGACACTGGTGCCAGGTACTTATATTATTTCTACCGGAGTTATGGTTATTTATTCATATTATTTATTCATCTGCTGATATAGCCTAGTTTTTTTATAGACTCATATTTCGTTCTCGAGTCTATTCGAGATGTGTGTTACTGGGCGGCCGACTTTAGCGCATGTAGTTCATTCTTGATGTATTATGTTAATTATGGATTTTAACATAGATATATTTACTGTTTTATTTAGATAGTGGCCATTAAATTATAGCTTATACGTATTCGAGTCAGACCAGAGTCTGGTCGAATAAGTAGCTGGCATGCTACGTATTCCTAGTCCTACGTATTTGGGGACTGTGACGTGACAAAGATACTCAATTACAATTAGGATTTCTTGAGAGATTCCTGGGATGATCCTTGAGAATCTCGTAATAAACTCTAATTCAAAATCTACTCCACTTGTTTCAGATCACTCTCATTTGTTCGTCATTGAATTTGATTCTTGAAGTTTATTGTTGAATTTAATTTTTGTATAAAGATAAATTTTATGGACTGAATTGAGGTATATTATGATGAGATATATTGATTAGGATAGTGAGAAAGGTAACCGTCTGCCTTGGTTATGAAGTCTAGAGTTTATCGCAGCCATACTAGCTGGCATGACAAAAACGTAGAGACCTAATTTTGGATGTACATATCTTACTTATAAAATATAGAGTTTCTTGTAGCTATACTAGTCGACACTGTAAGGATTCTAGATAACATGATTATAGAGGTGCATACCTTAGTTATGGACTCTGTCGTTTATCACAGCTATGCTTACTGGTGTGGCAGAATCTGAGTAACATGATTTCAGATAGACCGGTATGATTATCAGATTGTATCTTAAAATTGGTTCTTAATATATCATCTCTATCATTCAAACTTGTTATCATTGGTTCTTAACAGAAGCAACACTCCCTGAAATCCACACTAAGTAAGCATGTGGCAAAATATTATATTACTAGTGATCTTGCTACTTTTACCTATATTTATTTCATGCAACACAGAATTTGAGTCAATTTACTTCTTTTCGAAAATATAGCTTTGGAAACAGTTTGCATATTCAAACAATAAGTATACAATTGGGACAATGTTCTATCGTGCAGTGCGCAGCATGTATTGTGCACCATATACTAACTCATAGGAACAAAAGTTTTCTCTAGTGGTCTGATCATCTCGAATCAAAAAAAGTGCATCAAGTGGAGTATCATTCTATCAAGCAAACAAAATGACATAGCTATATGATTTCAGTCCCCGAGAAACTCAGGATCAGTAGCGATAAACCAGCTAACTAATGACTCTTTTATCTGATGCTATTAGCAGCTGTGACTCATGGTTGCTTTTCACTAACATAATAGCAGCCGTGACCAAGGTTCAGCTCTTCACTAATAGACATTGTCCAACCGATGCGAATGCATGAAACACTAACAGATAAACTCTATGATGCAAACAAAATGAACAAGCAAGCTATATATAAACTCTTGTATTTCTCACCCCTTGTCGAACGGTTATTCCTGTAGCAGACATACAAGTTAGCAATAATTTGCATAAATATATATGTATAAGGTTCTTTTTTCATGTCCGTCTCTACATCAAACAATTAGGTATGCAAGAAGGCCAGCCTAGCATGCGCCCTAACTATATGATGGCCCATGAGTTACCCCACTGATGGATAATAATACCCCCTAGATCTCGTGGGACCGGAACATCGGGGTGCTCTAATAATCTCTTCCAGACCGACCGATTCCCACTGCCCCGAGAATCATTCGAGAGACTATTTACCTTGTGCACAAGTTGTCCGAGACCAATGCATGACAAGCAACATTCATTCAAATAAAACTATCAGGATGTACTAAACATGAACAAGCATATTATATTCTAATAGCCACACCCCCTAGATCCCGTAGGACCAGAACATCAGGGCGGGCTACTACACTCTTCTCTTTCATTCTTTCAAGCAAAATACATCATTCACATATCTAATAGCACACCCCCTAGATCCCGTAGGACCGGAACATCAGGACGCACTATTAGTCTCTTCTTATACGAATCAAAGACTTATAGCAAAACAGGCAAGCAAAACATATATTAGCAAGCACGATATCGATTTTATAACTAGCATGCAATATCTATCTCTTTCTTAGCATATTACAAAGGGACTTGTTCAAGCAATTCATTTACTTATCTTTTAAGAAAGGCAAGGGTTCGTATGATAGCGGTGTTAGTGTAACTAAGCATGCAACATTTCTTATACTTCTTGACTTAGCATGGCAAAGTTCTATCTCTTTTCACACAAGCATACAGGTTCTCTAGTTAAGCAAGTAGGTTCGTTTCAATGATAAGCTATGTGAGTTCTCTTATTAAGCATGCATAGTCAGGTTCTATCATTCTTCTTATGAAACTATCTTCTTAGAACAAGCATTCAAAAACTCAGATTCATTATTAAGGCGTGCAAGAATCAGAGAATGAAGTTCTGCCCACTCACTTAGATAAATCGTCTTGTGGTTCGATCGAGAACTCTCCGAGAAAACTTTCGCTCGAGCAAACATAGCGATATCACTTGTACATAGTGCCTATGCGGAGTGGGGCACTACATACTTCCCACCGACAAAAAAGTTTTGTCCTCGAAACTCAAGGAGAAACTTACAAAATCCAGAGCAGCGATAGTCCTCATCCCACACCATCCTCAATCAAAACACAAGCAAATCAGGAATCACGAAATCACATCTCTAAACAACAAGAAAGCAAACAAAAAAACTTTTGTGCGCACCATTGAGAATATCTATGGACTTATTGTATGGAATATTCATTGCAACACAATATCAGGGGCATCTCAGAGTCGAAGGCAACGGAATAGGCAAAGAATCGAGTTGCTCTTATACCATTATGTCACGCCCTAATCCCGCAGGGGCCGATCGTCCTCGCTTGGTCCCTACGGAACCGATCGTCCTTGCTTGGGCGCAATGCCGTGCAAACCTAATTTATGCTTGCACAAGGCCAAAGCTTGCACAAGGATAAGTAAACTATTCAAAATGGAAACAGTGTCATATTTTGCTGAAAAGTAATGAACACAATGGCATAAGAAAATAAGCATCTTTATTGATAATCAAGATGTATTACAAGCGGCGCTTGACCGAGATTACAGTTCGCTCAAGCTCTCTATCTCTCAATTACAATGACACATTTCCATACATTGCATCCCTTTACAAAAGCAGCTCAAAGCAATCTCGATACGGCTCAAGGCATTGACACCAGATTTTCGGGTCCTGGAGATAAGGCACGGCTATCGCTTCCACGGACCATCCAGCACCTGAAAACAAGCAAATTGTTGGTGGGTCAGCATTTTGGAGAAAGTACTAGTGAGCAAAAATCAACGAACAAAAGCAACACTCCCTGAAACTCACACTAAGCAAGCATGTGGCAAAATATTACATTACTAGTGATCTTGCTACTTTTACCTATGTTCATTTCATACAGCACAGGATTTGAGTCAGTTTACTTCTTTTCGAAAATATAGATTTGGAAACAGTTTGCATATTCAAACAATAAGCATACAATCGGGACAGTGTTCTATCGTGCATTGCGCAACATGTATTGTGCACCATATACTAACTCATAGGAACAAAAGTTATCTCTAGTGGTCTGATCATCTTGAATCAAAACAAGTGCATCAAGTGGACTATCATTCTATCAAGCAAACAAGATGACATGGCTATATAATTTTAGTCCCCGAGAAACTCAGGATCAGTAGCGGTAAACCAGCTAACTAATGACTCTTTTATCTGATGCTATTAACAGCTGTGACTTATGGTTGCTTTTTACTAACATAATAGCAGCCGTGATCAAGGTTCAGCTCTTCACTAATAGACATTGTCCAACCGATGCGAATGCATCACTAACAAATAAACTCTATGATACAAACAAAATGAACAAGCAAGCTGTATATAAACTCTTGTATTTCTTACCCCTTGTCGAACGGTTATCCCTGTAGCAGATATACAAGTTAGCAATAATTTGCATAAACATATATGTATAAGGTTCACTTTCCCTGTCCATCTCTGCATCAAACAGTTAGGTATGAAAGAAGGCTAGCCTAGCATGCGCCCTAACTATATAATGGCCTATGAGTTATCCCACCGATGGACAACAACACCCCCCTAGATCCCAAAGGACCGGAACATCGGGGTGCTCTAACAATCTCTTCCGGACCGACTGATTCCCAGTGCCCCGAGAATCGTTCGAGAGACTATTTACCTTGTGCACAAGTTATCCGAGACCAATGCATGACAAGCAACATTCTATCAAATAAAACTATCAGGATGCACTAAACATGAACAAGCATATCACAATCTAATAGCTATACCCCCTAGATCCCATAGGATCGGAACATCAAGACGGGCTACTAGACTCTTCTTTTTTATTCTTTCAAGCAAAATACATCATTCACATATCTAATTGCACACCCCCTAGATCCCGTATGACAGGAACATCAGGACACACTATTAGTCTCTTCTTATACGAATCAAAGACTTATAACAGTTCGATATAGCAAAACAGGCAAGTAAAACATATATTAGCAAGCACGATATCAATTTCATAACTAGCATGCATTATCTATCTCTTTCTTAACATATTACAAAGGGACTTGTTCAAGCAATTCCTTTACTTATCTTTTTAGCATGGCAAGGGTTTGTTTGATAGCGGTGTCAGTGTAACTAAGCATGCAATATTTCTTATACTTCTTGACTTAGCATGGCAAGGCTCTATCTCTTTTCAGACAAGCATACAGGTTCTCTAGTTAAGCAAGCAGGTTCGTTTCAATGACAAGCTATATGAGTTCTCTTATTAAGCAAGCAGAGTCAGGTTCTATCATTCTTCTTATGAAACTATATTCTTAGAACAAGCATTCAAAAACTCAGATTTATTATTAAGGCATGCAAGAATCAGAGAATGAAGTTTTGCCCACTCACTTAGATCAATCGTCTTGTGGTTCGATCAAAAACTCTCCGAGAAAACTTCTGCTCGAGCAAGCAAAGCGATATAACTTATACATAGTGCCTACGCGGAGCGGGGCAATACATACTTATCCACCGACAAAAAAGTTTCGTCCTCGAAACTCAAGGAGAAACTTACAAAATCCAGAACAGCGATAGTCCTCATCCCTCACCATCCTCAATCAAAACACAAGCAAATCTGGAATCACGAAATCACATCTCTAAACAACAAGAAAGCAAACAAGAAAACTTTTGTGCGCACCTTTGAGAATATCTATGGACTTATTGTATGGAACGTTCATTACAACACAATATCAGGGGCATCTCAGTGTCGAAGGCAACGGAATGGACAAAGAATCGAATTACTTTGATACCATTATGTTACGCCCTGATCTCGCAGGGGCCGATCGTTCTCGTTTAGTCCCTACGGAACCGATCGTCCTCGCTTGGGCGCGATGTCGTGCAAACCTAATTTGCGCTTGCTCCCAACCTTGATCATCAGCCTGCTGATGGTGGTCAGGGTGACCCTCATGAGGATCAGCATGTCGATGAGGCAGTTCCTGGAGGGGAGGAGACTGTAGATATACAGCCAGCACCAGTGGTTCCGTTGAGGAGGAGCGATAGAGAGCGTCGACCATCTACGAGATACTCACCGGGTGAGTATATGCCACTGACTGGCGGAGGAGAACCCAAAAGTTTTGCAGAGGCTATGGAAGACGAACACATGCAGGAGTGGATGGAGGCCATGCAGGAGGAGATGAGTTCCTTCGAGGCCAACTCTACTTATGATCTGGTGCGGTTGCCAAAGGGCAAGAAGGCTTTGAAGAATCGATGGGTGTTCAGAGTGAAGCAGACAGATGATGCTACTCGCCCTCGATACAAAGTGAGGCTGGTAGTTAAAGGCTACGGTGAGCAGAAAGGCATAGATTATGATGAGATCTTTTTGCCAGTCGTCAAGCAGTCGTTTATACGGGTGGTGCTACCATTGGCAGCCAGTTTTGACTTGGAGATCGAGCAAATGGACGTGAAGACGACATTCCTCCACGGTAATCTTAAGGAGGAGTTGTACATGGAGCAGACAGAGGAATTCTATGAGAAGGGCAAGTCATATTTGGTCTGCCGGTTGAGGAAGAGCTTGTATGGTCTGAAACAGGATCTGAGGTAGTGGTACAGGAAGTTCGAGTCATTTATGGGGGAGCATTGCTATGCACGGACGACGTCGGATCATTGTATTTTTGTGAGATATTTCGTCGAGGATGATTTTATCATTTTTTGCTTTATGTTGATGACATGTTGTTGGTGGGTCGGAATACCACCAGGATAGCAGAGTTAAAGCGATAATTGGGCGCGGCCTTCTCTATTAAGGATTTGGGCGCAGCGAAGACTATTCTTGGGATAGAGATCAGCCGAGAGAAAGAGTCCAAGCTGCTACACTTGTCCCAAAAGAAGTACATTCACCGGGTACTACAGCATTTCGGGATGGACGGGTCGAAGAAAGTGAGTAACCCCCTTGTGGCTCACTTTAAGTTCACTGAGGAGAAGTGTCCATCTACCGAGGACGAGAAGGAATATATGGAGCGAGTTCCATATGCCTCAGCCATGGGGAGTCTTATGTATTCTATGGTATGTACGAGGCCAGAAATTGCTCATGCAGTCGGCACAGTTAGCAAGTACACTTCCAATCCTGGAAGGGTACATTGGAGTGTGGTCAAGTAGATTCTACGATATCTTCAGGGTACTGCCGATTGGAGACTTTTATTTGGTGGTGACGAGCCGAAGCTGGTTGGATATACCGATGTTGATATGGCTGGATATGTAGAGACGAGGCGATCGACTTTGGGCTATATGATGATGTTTGCTGGTGGAGCAGTATCGTGGCAGTCGCGTTTACAGAAGTGTGTTGTCTTGTTGACGACAGAGGCAGAATACATTGCGGTGACGGAGGCTTGCAAGGAGTTGTTGTGGATGAAGAAGCTGTTGCAGAAAATTGGACTAAAGCAGAAGCAGTATCATTTGCTTTGCGATAGTCATAGTGATATTCACCTTGTGAAGAACCAGACATTTCATAACCGGTCCAAGCACATTGATACCCGGTATCATTGGATACGGGATGTGGTTGACAAGAAGGAAGCGGCGCTTGAGAAGGTTCATACAGATGACAACGGAGCAGATATGTTCACGAATGTTCTACCAAGGAGAAAGTTTGAGTACTGCAGGTGGATCGTCGGGATGACGAGCCCCTCCACATAGTTATGAAGGGGGAGATTTGTTGAAGTGGGTGGGGTTCCCAACCTATGTGGAAAATACCCTATAGTAGGATTGAGTATTTCTACATATAATAGGAATATCTCAATTTATTTGGATTGGATATTCCTACATATAATAGGAATATGTCAATGGATTTGGATTAGATATTCCTATCTATAATAAGAATGCTAGTTGTGGGTTTAAGGATATATATATGTGTCTCCTGCCCTAAAATAAATCTCTCTCTCTAAAAAAAAAATATAGCAACAAGGAGAGAAAAGGAGGCAAGAGTGCCCTTGCAACATTAGAGAGGAGAAAGAATGATTGGAGGCCGTTTCGAAGAAGGAGATCAGTTTCGGATATTTTTCGTTGTCTTTCTTCTTCGTGGTTATAATCTATTTTCTGTTCCAAAAGAGTTGTGGTGATCCATTTGGATCGGTGAGAAGTTTGTAAGGAGTCAGTGTATTTCTTATTTCATTAGTGGAAACTTTTCAGGATTGGACTCCGATCGTCCCGTGGTTTTCTCCGCAAGTATTTTTCACGTCAAAAATCTCTGTGTCTGTAATTTGTGTTTGGCGTTTTGGTTTGTGCATTTTGCTCGGTTTTCTTGCATGTACTATCTGGTTTGGGAAACGATTTCCGCACTTTCGTTCCCAACAAAAGTACAACTATTTAGAAAGTTCAAAATTAAGTGAACATTGAAAAGATTATCTAAACCCAAATTGAAACAAAGAAATCTCCACCCAGATCCTTTCTTGAAGATGAATATTTCCTTTTATTAGCATATATATTCCTGTGGTGAACAAGAAGACGCTCTAATACTAAATGAAATAAAAATTATTAAACTCCTTTTGCGGCACTTTATTCTTTCATGCAGTTGGAGAAACAGCACAGCATGCATACATATTAAGTAGATGAAGTATTAATAAATTCCCAATGGCAATACTATATATATATATATATATATATTATTTAAGCAGCTCCATCACCCACATTCCATAAGCAGAGCAAGCAACCCTAACAGTCTTGAATCCAGCTTCTGTAGCCAAGAACTCAAACTCCTTCAATGTCCTCTCTTTTCCACCGTCGAAGTAAGCCATCATGCAAAGATCAGCGTATAATGTGATCTGTGATTCTATGTTGGTCTCAGGGACTTCTGGGACAACGTACTCCATCACGATCACTTTTCCTGACTCCGGTACAGCTTCGAAGCAGTTATTCAATAGTTTCAAGCACCCTTCGTCGTGCCAGTTGTGAAGTATGAACTGCAAGTACGTTTAATTTGTCACAATACATATATGGAGAAGAAGGAGGAGGAGGAGGAGGAGGAGAGGAGGGAAAACAATTTGCTACGAACAAATAATATATAATATATAAGACATATATACGTACCTTCAAAAAGATAGCATCTCCTTTTGGAACACTTGCGAACATGTCTCCTCCAACATGCTCCACACCTGCACAAGAAGTATATGCATATATTAAATGCTCGTATCAATACTACTCTAAACTTGATCAGAACAAACTGCATGATAATATTAGTACAACAACATGATAATATTAGTACAGTACAGTACTAATTAGACTTACAGGATTCATTCCTGTATACGTACCTGGTATAGGAGGTGCGTCCGAGATGACATGAGGAAGATCAAAGTTAGTCCCCTTGATGTGTGGGAACTTTGCCACGATGGTGCGTAGCGCCGTCCCGATGCCTCCGGCCACATCGACCAGCTCTTTAATGCCATGGAAGCCTGTGTAGGTGTCGACCATCTTCTTGAGAAGCAGGTTAGAAACGTCGGACATTCCCTGGTTGAACGCCCTGGATAAGCTTGGATGAGCTCCTTGGTACTCGAAGAAGGACATTCCGTGCGCTTTGCGGAACGGAACCACCCCTTCCACCACTTCATATTTAAGTTCTTGCCTGATCAAACATATATTACATATATAATTAATATCACCTTTTTTTTCTAACATACAATATATATATATATATATATATATATATATATATATATATATATATATATATATATATATATATATATATATATATATATATATATGAGTCATATATTTATAAGCAGTCAGTTGTTCTTCTATGATGGAGAGGAAGAGAGGGAAACTAACAGCAACAGGATTTTTAACATTCACATTATCGGCCATATAAGTAGATATAGTTTGAAGAAATCAATAGCATTACTTATTACAGTAGTAACTAGATTTATTTGCAACAAAATATTATATACTATTAGGTTTGTAATCAACTTTTTATTTTATTAGCGACTAAATTAATAGTGAACCTAGCTCACCCACCAGCTATCCAGGAGGACCTTGTCTAGGTTCATTTGGATGAGAGGAACAATGGAAATTCCATCCTCGTTCTTCCTATAGAACTTGCACACAGGAGCGAGCCCGTATCGCCTGCCACCGCCGCCAGCAGCGACCGAGCAAGTGAGCACGCCGTAGCTCGCCAGGTACCGCAGGATGCGGTCCAGCTCGGCCGCAGCACGCGCAGTACTACTACTACTGCAGCTGCTACTGTTCGGTGTCTTCGAGAGGATCTCGGCCGGGGAGAGCTGCGCCCCGGGCCCCGCCTCGCCTATGATCTCGAACACGTCGAGCTCGATGGCTGCCTTGAGCGCCATGGGGGTCACGTATGCGGCCACCGACAGGTTCAGTGCCTGAGCATACACAGTCGAGTCGTCGTCGCCATCCTGCTTGGGCACAATATTGTGCTTAGGCTGGTCTTCAAGTGAGCCCATTGCTAGCTGGTGATCGAGTTATTCGTGTGTTACGTACGTACTTGCGTATGCACACGAATGAGTGAATGAATGAATGAATGCTTGAGTATAATTCTGTCCAGTCTGCCTGGGCTTATATAAAAGCCTGGGATGGTGGGTGGGTGGGTGTTGATCAAACCTGCCAATGTGCTGACTGATATGATTTGACTATTGAAACACATTTCGAAGAATAAATCTGCATGCAATCGAGAAGAACAACAGGTCAGAAACACCGCCTACCTGGCTGCTACCGCGCGCGCACCAGCCTGGTAGGCATATATAAATGGATAAAGCTTTTTTGTCTGCAGACGGACTAGTCCGTCTGCCGCATGGCCGCACCCCATTGCCTCCCGTGCATTCATGAACCTCACGTCGGTTGACCTGCCAATGGATCAGCAGCAAATGACGTCCGAGGACAACATAGCAGTACTCATATATAAATAGAGGATCGGTCCTGTATTGTGTTGTGTTCAAATGAGTCCATGATAAATATTAATTCTATTTTAGATATAAAAATATTATATATATATATATATATATATATATATATATATATATATATATATATATATATATATATATATATATATATATATTTGATTTTTTTGGATCATCCTAGTCCGTGGGTTCTTGACGGTCGTTCAGTCCGTCCTGGGATACAGTGGTCGTAGCCAAAAAATTTATCTAGGAAGTAAGAGACTTGCTATTAATTTTTATTTAACAATACACATTCATAATTCTCATATATTAATACAAAATATCATACTAATGGATTAAGTAAGTAAAAAAAAAAAAAAAAAAAAGAGAGGGGTGCCGTAGCCACATCCCCTCCAAATAACGTGGCTACTCCACTGTATATATATATACACGTGCTCGAGCTCGTTTGATCACTGAGTTTGACCTAACCGTTTGTATTCTATATGCTTCGGCCAAGTGATCGAGCAAAGCGTCAGTACTCTTGTACTGATAAGAGTGAAGCACAGAATAATGTTGCAAGCACACTGGAAATTACCCTTAATTAAGTATTCGTATCCATATCGTGTTCGTATATGTATATTCGTAACTTATCGTACCGATCTTGAATTTGTTCGTATCTCGTATCACTATCATATATGTCCTTAATTTATCATTACTGGTGCAACATAGGAAGCACATGGAATGTGAGATTTTCTTACATTAGCAAATATTCATTGTATGGCAGCGCCTGATGTACAGCGATCAATGCTTCGGGGATGAGAAGTTTGAATTGGAGTCTCTCTCTTTCTTTGCTAAAGTTTGAATTGGAGTCTTAAGGAGACGGACTGAAGTTAACAGATATGGTGAGGACTGCAGGATATTCGTAGTTGAAGGGTAGCTAGCTTTCATTGTAGGTAGGCAGGTGAAATGGTCGGCCGGTGTTGGGTTGTATTAGTCGGAGCTAATTTTCGTTGTTTATAATTTTTATTGAAAAATTAATTACAACATGAGTATGAAAATTTTTATGACAAGATGTCGATCTAATTTAATTATTTATGTTGATTGCAAATTCCTGTTCAAGTGGTCCTACAACAAGAGGAAAAAAAAAAAAAACCCTTTTTACCATTCAATATGGTTTTCAGTATCGATTTTTACCATTCAACATGGTTTTCAGTATCGGTATCGGAATCGGTATCCGACTATTCCTATACGTATTGGGATCCCCTCCTCCTCAACAAACCCACGAACCACGACCAAATCTCACAATCGAGCGCAAGCCGATAGCACCGCAACAACGGCAACCGCGTCCGGCTTCACTCCCTCCGAGAGCATGTTCGACCACATACATATATCATTTGGATGAATGTCGTCGTCTGCTTCTTCAACCAAATCCTCATCAATACCATTCAACAAGGCTCGCAGTATCGGTATCTCAGTATCGGAATCAATATCCAACCATTCTTACGAGTATCGGGATCGACGGTATCAGCAGTTTTGGATCGAAGTATCAAAAAATTTTGATATCATAAAACAAATAATTATTAATAAATTATTAATATTTTATTAAATATATTTTATACATTTATGCATAATTTTAAGTAATTTTAGTGTTATTTTTTAATTGTTTTAAAATTGAATGAAATAGTAGTCACCATTGTCGATTGGTTTACATGTGTAGATATTTTTTTTTCTTTCTTTTACATGCTTTTACAACCTTATTATACTTTTACATCTTGTTGATTGGTTTATTTATTCAATTTTCGTTGTCAAATTGACCACAAAAGAGACCTCCTGTCACGTCCCAATCCCAAAATACGTAGGACTAGGAATACGTAACACGTCCAGCCGTATGTATACGAACTCCAATAAATGGAAACCATATACACACGTACGCTATACATGAATATCCAATCCACCAGTGATAATATACTGTCACAACAAGTCACACATAATCTATATCTCATCCACAGTACAAATAATAAGTAGGAATAAAGAGCTGAATAATAACTGGATATCAAAGATGAGTATCAAGTCTGATAGTCGGATGGAAACAAATCAACTACAAAACGACTATACTGAAGTAGCAACAAGGATCTCTAAACAGCGATAATAAAATCACAGATACTCCGAAGGTAAGACCTCCTCCATTTGGTAAGTAGCGTCAGGTCCAAGTCCGTACTCCTGCGGATACTCCTGCTCGTCTATATCTGGAAAGGGACCAAGTCCTCAGAGGGACGTAACAAGATACATAATAACATGCCAATAAAGTACTGAAAAGTAAACATCCAATGGGTCACCTAACCGTCTAAGTGAATGCAGTTTGAGAACAACTTTCCAACACGTGGGCTATCTGGCCAAAAAATGGGATTGGCATGGTTCTTTTGGAGATCCAGGGGCCTACAAAGCATGTCATCTTTTGAAGGGTAGAGGCCGCCTGATAATATAATATATAGTGGTCATCACCACCCGTCTCTCCAGCGGAGAATCCGGGTGCACAGGAGAAAAGTGCAAAGGAGCCCAAACGCCTTACTTGTTGTTCTTCCCACCCATGCTCTAAGCATGCCACATCCATGACACGATTTGGCTCATAGCCTATCTTTAGTATAATAGCCCAACCCTACAACCAAACAAGGACAAGGATTGGACTACCGTACTACAATAGGCTATGTCCATGACTACTAATAACTGATACTTAGACATGTCTCTATTTTCAGAATTAGGGGTTTTACATTCTACCCAACTTATAAAAATTTCGTCCTCGAAATTAAAATAGGGTAGGGTTCTCTATCTAATCTTACTTGATCACAATCTAAAAGAATTCACCTCAAGTTTAATAATGCAATTTCTACCCAACTTAGAATTTACCCATCTATCACTTAAGGCTATATATTTAAGAAAACTATTCCTCAAATTATTTAATCATGTTATTCAATCCTCAAAGTTTACAAAATATATCACCTATGATATACCTTTAATTACGGGAAGTAATCATCAAATAATGTGATTGGCCTATGGGGTATATCTAGTACTATCTGCATATCATATAAACCCCCCTGAATTTTCAAAAAATTTAAACTTGAATTTTTCACAATTTTCTGGAATTTTCTGGGAATTTTCTGTAATTAAAATCAAGGTTTTAAATTATTAAATGATTTTAAATTATTAATAAATAATATTAAAATATCATGAAAATAATATTTTTAGGTGTAAAATGAAAAACTGGACTTAGGATAATTTTTCTGGAATTTTTTGGGCCTCAGACCTATTTTTAAATGCCTAAAAACTATTTACCTATTTATTTATTAATTGAATTATTATTATTATTATTATTATTTAAATTTTATTTTAGCCGGCCCACTGGGCCTGACCCGGCCCAGTCCAGCATCGGGCCCAGCCCGCTCCCCTACCGGGTCGGGTCGGGTCTGCCCAGACCCGACCCGCCTCCGACCCGGAGACCCAGCCCCGCTGCCCGAATCCTCCGCCGCTCGCTCGGCCACGCGCAGCGCCGCCCACGTTTCCCGGCCGCCCTGCCCGCTCCGCTCAGCCCACGCCCCGCCACGACGCCTCGCTCCTCCCGGCGTCGATCCCCTCTTCCCGCCGCCATCCCCGGCCGACCCAGCGCCCCTCTCCTCTATAAAACTCCATCTCCAGCTCACCGTCGACCTCCTCCCTCCTCCGCCACTCGCCTGAGTCCCCCGGCCAGCCTCCAGCGCCACTGCCCTCCTCCCCGGCTCCGTCTCCTCCTCCTCCCTCTCCCCTCGCCGTGCCCAGCTCGCCGTCGACCTCCCTCGACAGCCCCGACCTCGCAGCGGCTAGCCCCGGCCTTCCCCGGCGCCTCCCCGACCGCCGTGCCTCCGGCCGCCTCCGCCAGAGCCGTCTCCGGCCTCCCCGCAGCGGTGCGCCCTCCTCCGGCCGGCCTCCCCTCGCCGGAGCAAAAAAACCCTAACCCTAACCCTAATTTCCCAATTCTTCGTGTCGTGTCGGACACGACACGGACACGAAAATTCTCGGTTTCTCGAGCCCTATTCAGGTACTCATATTTTTCTCCTCGCTGCCCCATTTTCAATTCCGTAAATTGCTTTGTGAAGCCTGTATGACCCTCTCGGTGCCCGAATAAACCGTTCGGGGCATCGCGCCCTGTGGTGATCGCACACCGCGATCAAAAAACAGAAAAAATATCGACCCATTTTACCCCGGAACTGAGTACGTTCCGCCAAACGGGATGACTTGGTCGCGTGCGGTCTTCACAGATGCGTGCGCGTCATTGATACGGACGTGTGGGATTTTGCGGAAGCTGATTCGGGTGTGCGTGCACACCGAAAACAACGCGTATCCGCGGACATCGTCCCGTATTCGACTTTTCTGTAATTTACCCTAACTTTGTGTACACACGTCGGATCGAGACAAAACTTGCGCCACCGGACTCGTAGCAATACGCTGGTCCTGTGGGTCAAGTTTGGTTCGATTCTGAGAACGTTGACGAAATCGCGTGTCGTGGGCCCCACAGGCTCCGCTCGACGGGCGATTTTGTGATCGGCTCATCGGAATCCAATTCTGGAAGTTCCGTTGGGTTCGTATCATCGTTTCTGACCTGTTGACACTAAGTTTGATGAATTTGGAGACCTTTGACCTTGACACATTTTTTCGGTGCAAAGCGGGCCCACCGGCGGACCCCGTTTTGGCCCAAAATTATCGTTTTTGCCCTTGTCTCCAAATCGGACTCAAGGACAGGCGTTTCTAGCTATTTGATACCTTCTGAGCATGATGATAATGTTTATTTCAGCATCTGGACACCTTCCTGGAAATTTCCCCGAGATACAACTATAATTGGATCCAAACAACAGGCAAGTACCTGCACTTCAAAGTTTAACCTTTATATTATGATAATTAATTCCCTGCTTTACTAGTACCATTGATGATTACACGTAGTATTAGAATACTGGATTTTATGTCTTGAATACTGGAGTTCATGTCTTGCTTTTCGTGTCGGGTGGGAGAATACTAGAAGGCATGTAGTTTACCCTTCCCCCTGTCCTGACTGCTAGCTGTGGATACACGACTGTACCATCAGCCTGATACTCGATTATTCCTGACTGATAGCCGTCTATGATGGCCTGATTAGCCTTATAACCCCTACATGCCAACTATGTATTCTAAAATAACACAAGTTCACACACATAGCTTTCTGTCTGGTTATAGTTCTTGTTGGCTGTTGTAGTTTCATTTCCTGTCTCATATTATTCCTGTTTACTCATATTCCTGTTTATAGTCTTAACTCTTAGTTATTGTTATTTCTTTTATGCATATTCTCAATATGATACTCAGTCAGTTTTTTTTCTAATTGTCATAAATATTTAGTTTAAGCTTGTTGTGCATTGTGTACTTTGCTCCTTTCCTGACTGGATCCGTTGATTTAGGCGATGATGAGAATTTTGTCCCTACCTATTATGGCCCCTATGAGGGAACAGATGTCACTTATGAGGAGTCAGTTCCCACCCAGGAGACCACTGCTGCAGAGTAGTTAGCAGTAGCTATTTATTTCTTGCTTTTTTATCTTAGTAATCGGGTTTGTCCCCGATTTCTTTCTGGATTCTGTATTAAACATTTGATCTGTTGTCACATTTATTTCATTTGAAATCTCAGTATTCTTTTCCTGTTATTATCTTTGCCTAATTCATTATTTGTGAATGAGCTAGATGTTTTAACTGTGGATATGACCTAGACAGCGTACTACCGCCGACTCTGCGGCGTAGGCTGGACGTACCCACGCACTCGCGCCCGAATTTCCAGGTGCGGGTCGTGACATATCAAACTTATACCAAGCACGAGGTTTCGTCTTTCCGAAGTAAGGGAAGACGGACAGCAATAATAAAGAATTCCAGGTGAAGGTGATAGAATACAAGTACAAGATTCAAGGAGTTTTAAAGAATTCAATTGGGAATCGTCAAGGTGGTTGCGGGTTGAAATCATATTTTGGTAATTCCTATTCACATGCTCGTATCAGTACAGTTATATAACCGATGCGATATGCCAGACATGTCTAAGTATATTCATCTACTAGTCAACTATGTATCTCAATCCACGTAAAGTAGTATTGCGAAGGGCGAACCAAGTGCACTATGGTTGATTAGACCGTAATACACTGATTCTGAAATGTATTAATGTATGCATCCACTAATACATATATCATGAACAAGCTTGATAAAAGAATAAGCTTGCAAAACTAGGCTATAAAATAGCAGCATAAGTCAAGGTAGTACCGAGAATATAAGTACGCTAGATTATGATAAGAGAAGTTACAAAATAGTTCAAGTTCATAAAGAAGATAAGACTCATCCAGTCTCTACAGTTGTCATACCAACTTCTTGTCTAAGTCGCTAGTCGATCAAATAGGGGTATAGCCCCTAAGTTCTATAGTCTGAATAAACATTATCTTCTTATGCTAGCATACAGTTAATGTCATTCAACTATACTTTATTAAGGAGTCAAGAGGACTATGTGATACTAGGTTGTGAGGCATACTACCCAACTTAAAAGAATAAACTAATACTGTGACAGTCTTACGGTAAATCTACAAAATAATCTTGCATTTGTAAATAAAGCAGAAACTCTTATTGGGGTATACGAGAAAAGATCTTGGTACTCATTAAGGTCTCCTATTGCATTATATAGGTAATGGTCATCTCAAGTCTTAGTCATTGTGCTTTATAGAACAAGTGTCTATAGTAAGAATGAAAAAGTTACTGACCTCAGGGGAAAAGGGAATATAACCTATATTGAGGTGGGGTACAAGTTACGTGATTTTATACTAAGAATAATTAGATCACAATCTAGAGGAACAACTCAAACTATTAAGCGCTCTAGCTACCAAGTACCTAATTTCAAAGTTTAAGATTACAACTATAATCTTAGCAAACTATATATCCTTAACATAAGATAGAATTACTTGGCCTATAATCAGAGGTGTCAAGTGGCACGAGTTGAAAGATGAAGAAAAAAAAACGTAATTAGTCGTCGCACAATAGCGAGTGCTATGGGTTCAGAGGAACAAGTCATAAAGATAGAAAGACTTTAGATAATTTTATGGTTTCCTAAGGAAAGATGCTATGCTAATCTCTGTGTTTGAGGTATGATCAAGAAAAATATTACATTCATTCCCTTTGGCCTCCTAGGGTACTGTCTGCTAATATCAAGACAAGCATCCAAATGTATAGTTCTATAATACTATCTCACTATAAAAGTTAGGGTTGGTCCTAATATTCGACCTTGGATTTCTAGTGGTCCCTCAATACTAGGGTCAAACAATATGGTAAAACTTCTAGCTAACTCTAGTAGTGTCTATACTACTCTCAAATCCTCATAATACATCAAGGGGTAATGGTAAACCAATCTATAGATAAGAAATTCTAGGGTTCCCTAGATATTCTAAACTTAGTGGTGTGTCAACACTCTAGTTGTACTCTTAATAGGAAGGTTACCCTACTTATCATCTAACAATAGGGACTTCTATATTCTAGGAGGGGTTTATACTCAAGGAACTATTAGGAAAGTACAGGAATCAAGCAGGATGTAAGCATTAAATAGGATGTAGAAGCATGAAATATGCTGGGGAATTGTCCGCATAACAGTCAAAACCCCCAACATACATGAAGTCCCTTCCTGCGTAAAACAGGGCTTCAAGGTTGTTTGCGTAAAACAGGTTGCTAAGCTGTCCGCGTAAAGCAGAGCTTCAAGGTAGTTTGGCGTAAAGT
The DNA here is from genome assembly GCA_036927795.1 of Iris macrosiphon. NCBI lineage: Eukaryota > Viridiplantae > Streptophyta > Magnoliopsida > Asparagales > Iridaceae > Iris > Iris macrosiphon. The sequence goes on along the minus strand of JAYESA010000002.1, from coordinate 202,744,450 downwards.
AGAGATTTAAGGCTGTCTGCGTAAAGCAGAGAAGCGTAAAGTAGGGCTTCAGAGCTGTTCGCGTAAAACAGAGATTCAAAACTGTCGGTGTAAAACATGGCTTCAAAGCTATCCGCGTAAAAGGTTGTTATACCTTCCTGCGTAAAGTCTGCGAAAAATAATCTGTCTGCGTAAAGTTTGTCCGCGTAAAGTCTGCGTACGTAGAGTTTGCGTAAAATCTGTCTGTGTAAAAAAATCTGCGCTTAAAAGATTGTTGCGTAAAGTCTGCGTAAAAAGTCTGCGCGTAAAAGATTGCTGCGTAGAGTCTGCGTAAAAAGTCTGCACGTAAAAGATTGCTGCGTAAAGTCTGCGTAAAAAGTCTGTGCGTAAAAGATTGCTGCGTAAAGTTGTACGAGAAACTCTTTGTATTTACTCGGATGAATTTGTCAGACAAATCAGTGAACCTGACAACTAACAAAAGTAATGCACGATGATCGAGATGACGGCTGTGATGATGATTTTGTACAGAGACCCAGGTTGTCATTTAGTGACATATTTGATACAAGTCATTTTTACGCATCCAAAAGAAAAAAAAATGGAGTCTTCTGAATACGTTGCCTATTCTACATGGACAGAAATGAGTTTTTACGCTCAAGATAAGACAAAATCGACAGAAATGAGTTTTTACGCTCAAGACAGGACAAAATCAGACGCCATGTCAAAAAGCTATTTCTTGCATAGAGCTCGAGACATATCTCTGCATTTAATGCACGAGATTGGTCATGACTGGGAAAGCTAAGACTGTGACAAATACGCTCACATCACAATCCTTACATTTTACGCCAATCAGTCTATTTTATGCTGGTTGTCTATTATTCATGAATCATCAAGTTTATGCAGGGGCAGTTACCTACGTGGTTTGCATGTCATGATCTTATAAAGGAATACATGTCATACGCATATTGAACGCGTGGGTAGCAGTTGTCATAATCGCAGCGTAAAGGAGGCAATCTTCTTTATTGTTTGGCTTTTTACGCCAACAAGACAGTCATTTGGCTTTTACGCCAACAACAGTCATTTGGCTTTTACGCCAACAACAGTCATTTGGATTTTACGCCAGCAAGGGTAAATGGTCTGGTCACAGGGTAAAGGGTTTTTGGCGTAAAACTTTGTTTATCCAAACATAGGATGGTTGAAAGGAAGAATGAGGTTTTAGTCAAGCGTGGATGAGATCCTTATATTCTATTCCTATATGCAGGCTTGTTCGATACAGTTACGTAACCGAGACAATATATTCTTGACCTGCATGGGCCACCACCAAAAATATGTCACGCCCCAGTCCCAAAATATGTAGGACTAGAAATACGTAACACGCCAGCCGTATGTATACGAACTCCAATATATGAAAACCATATACACATGTCATGACCCGCACCCGGAAAATTGGGCATGAGTCGTGGGTACGTCCAGCCTACGCCGCAGCATCGGCGGTAGAACGCTGTCTAGGTCAACTATCTAGATAATAATCTCACACAAAAATCGGCCATGACCTCTCCAAAAGGAGGGCAACCACACAATCAATATATAAACCTGTCAATATCTCAACTCCAAACGGAGGAGCAATATCATAAAGATAACCACAATATACTCAATCACGAATCTAAGCACGATAAGATGACAAAGAAGCCTAACAACTATAAAGTCTAACCAACAACTACTACAACCACCACAACATCAAATAATAATACAACAATATCCAAAATAATATACAAACAAGGTCTCAATCCAAAACCGGAGACAAATCCGGTGCTAAAAGCTAATAAAAACAACAACAAGGTCCCAGTGATCCCGGCTACCAACCCGGAAATCACCCCTAAACTAGAGGGTCCCTGTCTGCACCATCGACAGGCTCAGGTCCATAAAACGTCGGACACCAATCCTCCGGATACTCTGAAAAATATGCCCAGTCAGGACTGGAGCAAGTACATCTCTAACAGCAGTTCCATTTAAATGATAAAAACTATAAAACATTTATAGCAAGTAGTAAGAGAATGGAGCAAGTATGAAACAAGAAAATATGTATAACTGGTGCATAAAGGTAAAGATGTATGGATATCAGAGCAAGATAGTAATAACTGTAAGATACAAGAAATCTAAGCTAAGATCAAGTCCGTGCACATGAACGTGTAGTGAGTCCAGCATGAAAAACATGTAGTGAGTCAAGTCCAAAAATATGTAAGTGAGACAAGTCAAGAAATGCATGAGAGTCCAGACTATAAAGAATGAACTCGGTGTCTTTGAAATACTTGTTTCGACATGTAAACGGCTAGGGGTAAGTACGGCTCACCGCGCACTGGGTGCGCGGCTGCTATCATTCCAGATTAGACCAGAGGGAGTGATGCCTGATGATTCCAGATGGGAATGTTTACATGTCTACTCGAGTATTTCCCCGCCCCGACTAATACAAGTGGATCCAAGACCCGATACGCAAATCAAGATGAGTCCAGCCTGAACATGAGTGATGCCTGTAGGTGATGCCTGTAGGTGATGCCAGTAGTGATTCCAGAATAGAGGCCAGAAACATGAAATGTACGTGTCACAAGTAAATGAATCCAGAAATACCAGTCAGTGTCCCGTGTTGTGCCAGAATAATCAGATGATACTATACTAGAAGCTGAATCATAATAATCATCAGATAATGAAAACTATCAGAGAATGTACTCGCATGACGTCCTGAGCAACTGGCGATCCGAACTGGTATCGCAAGGACCTAATACGAAAAGCAAGATTAAACAGGGTTCTAATGAGTTAAACAGATATAAAATAACTAAAAAATAGGCTTCTAGGGTCGTTCTAGGTCAAACGGGTCAAACCGGTGAAATCTGGGTCAAAAAGTCAACTCAGGGTCCAAAAAGTCAACTCTAGGTCAAAACTAGGTCAAAAGTTGACTTTGGTGGTCAACCGAGTCAACTACGATCAAGTCTGGGTCAAACTAGGGTGCTCCTGAAATTCTAGGTCAAACCGAGGTCATTAAGCTAGAAAACTCACAAACTCGCCTCCTTGAGATACCGCGATACCCTCGGTATCCGATACCTCAACCTACGCTATATACCCCGCCTATACCCGCTAAAACCTATTCTAGCACACGTAATTATATATATAAAAATATATAAAAATCACTCCAATACTATTTCTAGGCTATTGCTCAAAAACTCCGCTCGAAACCCAATACCTTGGTTATCTTAAGGTATTGAAATACCTCGGTATCTCAAGGTATTGAGATACCGCTCTAAACTCAACCCGACTACCCCTCTAGCTAACTTACTATGCATAAACATATATATCTAGCTATAATCTTGGCTAAAATATAGATATCTAATACATATAGGCATATACCTAGGTATCTACATACCTTACCTTACCTTACCTTACCTTCCTCATAAATATATATGTATCTCTATATCTAGATATCTAAACTATCTACCTAGCTATATGTATATACCTATACATATAGATCTATATATCTAGCTATCCCTCTACCTATCCATCTACCTATCTAGTTATCTATCTAACTATCTAACTAGTTATCTATATCTAGTATTTACCTATCTAACTATCTATCTAATTATCTATCTATTAATCTACCTATTTACCTATCTATAGATATCTATCTAGCTAGCTATATAACTATATATCTATCTTTCTATTACCTATCTATCTATATGTCTATCTATCAATAATCTCTAATATCTATCTAACTATATATCTAGTTATCTATCCATTTACCTATCTATCTATCAAACTATTTATCAATCCGTCTATCTATCCATCTACCTATTAATCTATCTATCTATATACGTATCTATCTAACTACCTATTATCCATCTATCTATCATATATCTATTTATCTATCTATGCATCTATCTAACTACTTAGCTATCTAATATCTACCTATCTATTTATACATATATACATCTCTATATATATATACACTCATACACATAAAAAAAAGGGGGAGGGATAAACAAGCTCGCGCGCGCACGGCTGAAACGCGCTCGCGCTGCACAAACGCTGCTGCGCTGACCGCTGGAGCTGCTGGAGCTGCGCTCGAGCGAACTGCTGCCGCGGCGCTGCCGCGGCGCCTGCTGCCTGCTGCTGCTGCAGGCCGCGCTGCAGCGAGCTGCTGCCGCGGCGCGCTGCCGCTGCTGCCACGGCGCTGCTGCGCCCGCGCGCTCTGCTGCAGCCTGCTGTGCTGCTGCTGCTGCTGCTGCCGCGGCGTGCTGCCGCTCGAGAGAGCTGCTGCCAAGGCGCTACCTCGCTCGAGCGAGCTGCTGCCGCGACGCTGCCTCGCTCTGCTGGCTGCTGCAGCGGCTGTGCGCTTCGCTGCCGCGGCCACACACACACAAACGCACACACAAACACAAGGACACACACACATATATACATATATATATAACTCTATATATATATATATACACACTAACTAACATATATACTTATACACACATATTAACACATATAAACACACACACACTCATATAATTATATACAAACACATATCTATATATACATACACACATATATCTATATATATATATATATATGCACTAATATATATATATACACACACACTCACACACTTAAACATATATATATATATATATATATATATATATATATATATATATATATATATATATATATCCTCACTCACACACACTCAACCCCACACACCCTCACACACACTCTCACACACACTAGCACACACTCTCACAAACACACAACCTCACACACAAACCCTCATACATATATATATATATATATATATATATATATATATATATATATATATAAAAATATATATACATATATACATAAACTCATATATATACACCTATAAACACTCACTCACACTCACACACACTCACCTACACACTCACACAAGCACTCACTCACACACACTCACCTACACACAACAACACACAAACCACACGCCCCACTCACGCCCAACGACCCCGACACTCACCAACACCCTAAAATATATAAAATATAACTCGAAAACTCTAGCACACACTCCCCGATACTAACCCAACGCGCGCACAAGCCCGAAACGAGGAAACCAAGTCGAAATGGCCGTTCGGTCATTTTGACGAACACGTGGTGCGCGACTCGGAAAACCTCCTGAAACGCCTACCAAACAAACTCGGAATCGGCCCAAAATTTACCCACGCGCTTTAAACGATGCCTAGATCCTAGAAAAATGCGCTCCCGCGTCGATTCTAGGCCCGTGGCGGAAATGCGCACGCACTTAGAATCGGCGACGACGAAAAGCCCCAAATTCGTTCGAAATGTCCGTTTCTTCGCGACGCGGCTTTTCGTGTCCGAACGGAGACACGCACTCACCCTCAAGACACCCGACAACGTCTATCTAGGTCCGTCTAACCTAGGGCATCACCCAAAATTGGGCCAAATTCGGATTCCACCCGAAATCGACACAAAACCTAATGTTAAAGTCTCCAAACACTACCCAACTAGTTCCAACTTCCTCTCACGGGTAGCCTAAGGGTCTAGGAAGGTTCTAAACTATTAATTACACTATAAAAGAGTAATTACAAGGGGAAAATTAGGGTTTACCTCTTGGGAGTTGGAATCCCAAACCAAAGTCTCAAAAATGCTCCAAATCCTCCAATCCAAGCTTCCAAGCTCCCAAATCTAGCTCCAACTCCAAATCTAAGCTCTACCCACCTAGGTTGGGGAAGAATGTAGGGTTAGAGTTAACACAAGTAGAAGAAATGGAAGGAGGAAGGAGAAAAAATGGAGAAACTTACTTGTGAAGGAGAAAGGAAGAAGAAGAAGTAGTGGAGAAGAAGGAGAAGAAGAAGAAGAAGAAGAAGAGAATGGGAGAAAGGGGCTGCTGGTTCCACGGGTTGGGGAGGTAGGTTGGGGCCGGCCATGCCAAAAATAAAAGGTTTACAAGTTCCAAATTCCCAAAACGCCCCTACTTGACTTATTTTCGGTTACGGGTTCCAAAAGCACTCAAACTAGCTCCAAATCTCTCCAACTAACCTCCTAAAAATAAAATAATAAATCTAAGCCCCAAAATAATTCTCACAAGGGTGTGGGCTGGGTCGGACATGGGTCCACTAGGGTCTGACATGGGTCCAGGCTAGCCAAAATCCTAAAACAAACAATAAAAATATAATAAAATCAATAATTAAATATAATTACAAATAATTATAAATAATACACAATTAACTAAATTAAAAATAAAAAAATACCCGGCTCTGGAAATGGGGTGGTGACAACACACGTACGCTATACATGAATATCCAATCCACCAGTGGTAATATACTATCACAATAAGTCACACACAATCTATATCTCATTCACAGTACAAATAATAAGTAGAAATAAAGAGCTGAATAATAACTGGATATCAAAGATGAGCATCAAGTCTGATAGTCGAATGAAAATAAATCCACTACAAAACGACTATACTGAAGTAGCAACAAGAATCTCTAAACAGCGATAATAAAATCACAGATACTCCGAAGGTAAGACCTCCTCCATCTGGTAAGTAGCGTCAGATCCAGGTCCGTACTCCTGCTGATACTCCTGCTCTTCTATATCTGGAAAGGGACCAGATTCTTAGAGAGACGTAACAAGATACATAATAACATGCCAATAAAGTACTGAAAAGTAAACATCCAATGGGTCGCCTAACCGTCTAAGTGAATGCAGTTTGAGAACAACTTTCCAACACGTGGGCTATCTGGCCAGAAAAATGGGATTGGCATGGTTCCCTTGGAGATCCAGGGGCCTACAAAGAATGTCATCTTTTGAACGGCAGAGGCCGCCTGATAATATAATATATAGTGGTCATCACCACCCGTCTCTCCGGCGGAGAAACCGGGCGCACAGGAGAAAAGTGCAAAGGAGCCCAAACGCCTTACTTGTTGTTCTTCCCATCCCATGCTCTAAGCATGCCACATCCATGACACAATTTGGCTCATAGCATATCTTTAGTATAATAGCCCAACCCTACAACCAAACAAGGATAAGGATTGGACTACCGTACTATAATAGGCTATGTCCATGACTACTAATAACTGCTAAGTCTTATAGCATACAAAGTTTCTATCAGCAGTTATCCCTAACGCATGGCCCACACGTACAGGAGGCCAACCCAGTACGCAGTCCGTGTTCTATATGAGACTCACACTCGTGTAACAGCTGTCACGGCCAATGAAACCTAATGATGCTTGCATCCAAATTTCCTTGGACGCGTATTTTATTTATAGCAGTTAAAGTATATGAACTAATGACAGAAAATAAAGATGCATGCAACATATGGAATAAGAATAACAGTACAAAGGCAAGGTATACTTGCTTGGTAAGAAATCTGTATAATGCAAGCGTCCAAATGTCAAGGACACGGGATCTGAAACTAAGGCCTCCGAACAAACGTCTCCGGATGTGGTGAAGAATTAGGGTTCGGGTTTAGGGTGTACTGCATGGGATATATATAGGGAAATAGGTCAGTTCCGCGGGATAGTTTAGTTTAGTGGTTTCAAAAACCACTGCTGCTGCTGTTTCTTTCTTTCTTTGTTTTTGGTTTTTGGTTTAGGAGAGTTTAGTAATAATAGAGTTAAAGAGGCGGTGGAATGAGTCAGCTCACACGCACGGAGAGGAGAAAGAAAAGTTGGTTTTTGCTACTGTTGTTGTTGATATTTTGCTCTCCTAACGGGTCCGGGTAGGGCTAAACGGGTAGTGGGTTTAGGATAGAGGGTTTGATCCAATAGGAATTTCTTTCCTAATTAATTATATAGAGATGTATATATATACATATATATACATAAAAAATTCTAAGAATTATATTTGTGCATACCATTAAGCTAGCAACTGTCCAAGGGTCTCCTACATGGAATAAATTAGAAAAAATTTATAATGGCTCTATAAATCCCTTAAATGAACAAACATCTCAAATAAAAATTAAATAAAATCTATTTCCTCTATTTTTAGAATTAGGGATTTTACACCTCCAATGTCAGTATCGATCAGATATCGGTCGGTATTGATGCATATCAGATCGGAACATGCTAAAACATATCGGTATCGACCGTATCGTATCGGTACCTGTCGATACTGCAAACTATGCATTCAACAGCTACTGTTACAGTGAAATACTTCAACAACTTCCTTGATCTCCCCAGTACCTGGAACAGCGTAAACCATCCTTCTTGCACTAATACGCTATTAATTGAATCCACAAACATTAATCTGCATTGATTCCTATTCACAGGGATGGAGCTACCTTAAGGCCAAAGGCCCCGGTCCCTCCTTAATTTGATAAAAATTTTAAAAAAAAAGTTTAATTCAGGTTCTTCTCCATTTGTAGAATATTTATTGGTTACATACTTATTATAGTTTATGTATTTTAGACCAATTTTGAAGTTCCTCTTGATTAGTAAAATTGGTTATGTCCTCGCTCTTACGATATGATTATTATTATTTCTTAATTTGTTTGGATGCTCGGTTCTTGTCTAACGTGAGTGCTGGCTCCATCCTGCCTATTCAACTAGTTGTGAGGAGACTTAACCTAGTCTTCCTTTTTCAGGCAACCCTTAGAAGAGTATAGGTCTTAGCAGAGAAAAAAGGAATAAGGTGTCAAAACAAACGTATATGAAGCATGATACTATGTATATATATGGTATTTTGTAGTCTTTATTCTACCTGGAAAAACATCACGAATTCTAGATCATGATATCAAGTACTGCAAGCATCCAGTTCATAGTGTCGAGTTCAAATATATGTATTCATTTCTCATGGTATGGAGCTAATCAAGTTAAACGAGTTAATTCTGTCATCGTAAATTATTCAGGACAATAGGTGTAGCTTTACTCATTTGTGGTCTGTGTTTATTATAATTCTTTGCTTATCATATCACACTTCCCTATATTAATTTGTATACATCTTCCTTGACTGACACTTCCAATGGGGTACTTGCTCCCTAACAGCTTTTAACTGACCATGTTATGCATGTGAGGTAACCCAGAGATCTCCGAGGAAGGAGATATTATTGTATGGGCCGGACAACATGCACTCCCTCCACCTTGGGTCTAGGATAAATTCATCTTGGGTCTAGAATAACTATATCAGCTTGTATTTGTCTTTTTACAATAATAATACTAGTAGCCAGTCCCTCAAAGATACGTTGGTTTCTTTCCTCCACACATGTCACACTACCGTACCTAGAATCATCCGTAGTCGCATATATGCTCCTAGTCCTTTGTTTTTTTGAGTTCTAACCTCATTCAAGACTGACAATAGGTCCATATTATGCGTAGCCGAAAGTCCAAAGCATCTGCAAAGTTTATTCCAGATCTCCCAAACAAATGCACAGTAAAAGAAAAGGTGGTTCCTGGTCTCATCCATATACTCACATAAGCAGCATTTCTTATCCGGACATTCCACACCAAACCTGCTCAGACGGTCTCTAGTGAGTAATCGGTTATGGATCATCTTATATAGACATAGGGAGTTCTTAACCGCTCCTCCTTTAGTCCAAACCAGTTTTGTCCAGTCCACGTCCGGATTCCTGCTCCTGATTTGGTTGAAGGCCTTCCGAAAGCAGAAAGTACTTTTATCTATTTTCACCCACATCCAGTAATCCTCCGTGCCCAACCTGTCTATCTCCACCTCTCGAATATCAACCGCATGAGCAGGCTCTATCAACCGATCTTATAAGTTCCACGCTCCCTCCTGGATAAGACAATTAATATGTTCAGTAGATCCCCTTATCTCGTATACATGTCATACCTCTCTATCAATCAGGCTGGTATGGTTGATCCAAGGATCATGCCACAAACTAGTCTAATTTTCAGAACAAATAACTCTAATAATTCTAGGTTTAACCAAGCTCCTAAACCCCATGAACATTTTAACCGTCACCGAGAAGTTATTGCTGATCTTGACAGACCAGAAATCTCCCTTAGGAAAGTACCTCCCCCTGATTCAATCCGTCTAGATAGATTTGACAGAGAGGAATCTCCAGAACAGTTTGTAGGAGGCTGTTTTCCTAAGCATAATAAGCGAACTCAACCCTACATCCCCTCTTTCTTGGGCCGGCATAATTTCTCCCAACTGATCACATGAATTCCTCATTTCCAAAGAAAATTAGCACACGTACGTTCTATCTTGTGAATAGTAGCTAAAGGGATCATGATAGCTTGGAGCCAGTACAAAGTAATAGCCAAAATGACTGTCCTGATGAGTTCTATCCGGCCCCCAAATGACAGGATCTGAGCCTGTCATCCTGCCAACCTAGCTTGTGTGTAGTTTAAGATGCCCTCTGTCACGCCCCAGTCCCAAACTACCGAGGGATCGGACGCGTGATAATGGCCAGCAGTACGCACCGATGGACCAACTCAATATAATGGATCCATCAGGGCATACTTAAGCTATAAAACAAGTCTACGACAATCATGGCACAACTAATCTCATCCACACAAGATATAAAATATGATCCACATAATAAATGAGGAATGTAAATCATCAGCAAGTCTCACAAAGTACTTCGGGGAACAACCCGATAAATATCTAGTACAATGGTTCTACAGACCAGAAAAGAAAAGACTGAAATAATAAATAAAAACTGAGCATGAACATGGATGCTCAAGAGAAGTCTTCAGCTAAGACCTCGCCATCAGATGGTGGTACAGCTCCTGGATCGGCTCCTCCTGCTGCAGTCCCGTAAACCTCGGGGTAAACCTGTTCTGCAAAATCTGGGGACAAAATCCATATCCAGGTCCTCAGGGGACATAGCAAGGTACAGGAAATAAAACAAGCCAGAATATAAACAGTGCAGCAATAATGAGATAAGCAGGGTAAGTATGTAACATCTGTATAATACAAGAGAGAATATCAATAGTACTCAGGTTGAACCTCTACAAGCTCTGTGTAGGGGAGCCTGTAGCAGGGGTATCATGGGGTGGTCTAGCTCAGCGGGAGACTGAGTAGCCGACATAATAATATCAACCTGTAGCCTGTGAATCTATCCAGCAATAGATGGAACAATAAGGGAATACTAAAATAACCAGCTAAGTGATATGCAAGATAAGAGCAGCACTAGAACTCAGGCTGAAGCATACTACAAGCTCTGTGTAGGGGAGCCGGTAGCAGCAGTAAATATGAGTAATGGGCCAAGCTCGGCTATAGAGTCTTGTGCCTCACGGTAATAGGGGTGTATATATATAATCAGCCTGTAGTCTGTGTGTCTCTCCCCACCCAATGTAACCACACAAATCCTGAACATAACGTCTCACGTCCATGTCCGCGGGGTCATAACTAATGCACAAGTCATAATGTATCTAGAATATAGTATCTCTATAAGTCCTGCAACCTATACAGGATCACCACGAATATCTCGGGAAGATCCTGTCTCATGATCCGTGTCCAGTGTCCTGGGTCAAGTGTACTTGGTATGACCAGTACGAGAAGATAAAGTGTCACGTATGTCCATATCTAGATGACATTACCCAACACCGCGTACGATGTTGGCACCCGACTGATAATCGGACGCTAAGTATGTCAAACGGTCCTAGGTTGAGCATGCACAGTAATATATATATAGCAAGGAAAATAAATAACTAAGCTGCAGAGTTTGGCAAGGTACACTTGCCTGATGTCCGAATATCAACTGTCGTCCTGGGATCTGTGGAACCGGTAGGGGCTACTCCAGATGCTGTAATAAATATCATCAACAGTCTCAGAAGGTATCAAACTGCTAGAAATGCCTGTCCTTACGTCCAATTTGGACACAGGGGCAAAATGGTCATTTCCGGACCAAAGCGGGTTCCACTTGTGGGCCACTTTGCACCGAAAAGCGTGTCAGGGTCAAAGGTCTCCAAATTAGTCAAACTCAGTGCCTACAAGTCAGGAACGATGATACGAACCCAACGGAACTTCCAGAATTGGATTCCGATGAGCCGATCACAAAATCACCGGTCAAGTGGAGCCTGTGGGGCCCACGATACGTGGTTTTGTCAACGTCCTCAGAATCGAACCAAACTTGGCTCACAGGACCAGCGTATTGCTACGAGTCCGATGGCGCAAGTTTCGTCTCGATCCGACGTGTGTACACGAAGTTACAGCGCGTTCCAGAAAGGACGGATACGGTGTGTCGTCGGCGGATACGCGTTGATTCCGGGGTGCACGCACCTCTGAATCGACTTCTGCGAAATCCTACACGACCGTATCAACGTCGCGCACAGTTTGGTAAGGACCGCGTGCGACCAAGTCGTCCCGATTGGCGGGGCGGACTCAGTTCCGGGGTGAAACGGGGTGTTATTTTTCCTGTTTTTGGATCGCGGTGTGCGATCACCACAGGACGCGATGCTCCGAGCGAATTGCACGGGCACCGAGAGGGTTATACAGTCTACGCATAGCAATTTACAGAAACGGAATCGGAGTTGCGATGAGGGTGAAAACAGTACCTGAACAGGGCTCCGTGAATTCTGTTTTTCACGTGACCGAGAGTCCAATATGTGTCCTGGTCGTGTCCTCACGTGCTGCTGCTCGCGTCTCGTGTCCGCGAAGACGCTGTGAGGCGGAGGAGTTGTGCTCGGGGTCGCTGTGCTCGCGGCGGGGGTGAAGCCGCGCTCGGGGTTGCTGGGCGAACTCGGCGGCGGGGTGAAGCCGCGCTCGGGGTCGCTGTGCTCGCGGCGGAGGGTCGACGAGCGGATGGGGGTGTCGATGGGAGGCGTCGGGGTTGATGACTGACGGATCGCGGTGGAGGGGTGTCGATCGGTGGTGAAGGGGTGCTGGGAACTAGGGTTCCGGTGGGCGAACGGATTCTGGAGAAAGCGGCGCTGCTCGGGCTCGTATATCGAGGATGGCGGCTGCGGCTGCTTTAATAGCTGCTACAGTGCAATCCGGCGGGGCTAGGGCTTGCTGTGCGGGTTTCGGGTTGGTAGGTTTGGGTTTGGTTCGTTTGGGTTCGGTTTACAATCCAATTGCTTTTGGTCCTCGATACGTTGCTCCGGTGTCCGATTAATTCACCGAAAAATGTCATGCGTCCGGTTCTCCATCATACACAATAAATTTTTACTTCCAGAATATTTTAACCCCATCTAGCCACACTTAAAATTATTTCTTTAAATCACACTCATCCTGGTTTTAAGTTTCCAAAAAATCCCAAAACGAAATAACTTCATTTAAAATTATTCTCAAAAATTTAGGGTGTTTATAATCTTCCCTCCTTAAAAGGATTGCGTCCTCGCAATCAAAGAATAAATTACTAAAGAAGGGTTATGGAAATACAAGGTAACCTAGTTTACAACTGCCTCCTCGAACAAATGGGGATATCGTTGACGCATACTATCTTCTCGTTCCCAAGTCGATTCGCCTGGTGAATGATGTTTCCATGCTACTCGGACCAGTCTGATTGTCTGTCCCCGCAATGTCTTCTCACTGACGTCGAGGATGCCAACTGGTTGTTCCTCATACCTCAAGCTCGGGCCTACTGCGATCTCTGAATGATCGACTACGTGACTTGGGTCGGTCACGTACCTTCGCAGCTGTGAGACGTGGAATACGTCATGCACTCCCTCTAAGGATGGAGGTAATGCAAGACGATAAGCCACCTCACCAACGCGCTCTAGAATGTCAAATGGCCCAATATACCTTGGGCTCAGCTTGCCTCTGCTCCCGAATCTGATAGTACCCCGAGTGGGCGAAATCCTCAAGAATACGTGATCCCCTTCTTTGAACTCTAGGGGACGTCTGTGCGTGTCTGCCCAATGCTTCTGTCGGTCCTGAGCTGCCCGTAGATGATTCTGAATCTGCTTCACCTTCTCCACTGTCTGTGTGACCAATTTTGGTCCCAGTATCTGACGTTCACCGACGTCACTCCAGCATATAGGTGACCTGCACTTCCTTCCGTATAAAGCTTCGAAGGGTGCCATCTGAATGCTGGCCTGATAACTGTTATTGTAGGAGAACTCTACTAAATGCAAATGATCTTCCCAAGATCCTCCAAAGTCTAGCATACATGATCGCAACATGTCCTCCAATATCTGAATGGTGCGTTCCGATTGGCCATCTGTCTGCGGGTGGTATGCCGTGCTGAACTTGAGTCTGGTGCCGAGACTCTCTTGCATGCTTCTCCAGAAATGAGATGTAAATCTCGAATCTCGATCCGATATAATACTAACAGGTACTCCATGTAATTTGACGATTTGTCGCATATACATGTCAGCTAGTACCTCTGTGGTCTGTCCAACTCTAAATGGCAAGAAGTGTGCCGATTTAGTGAGTCGATCCACGATCACCCATACTGCGTCTCTTCCGCTGGGGCTCTTCGGAAATCCTGTGACAAAGTCCATCGTGATGTGCTCCCACTTCCATTCCGGTATCGGAAGCGGCTGTAACATCCCTGCGGTCCTCTGATGCTCGGCCTTTACCTGCTGGCAGACTAAGCATCTAGCCACAAACTTTGCGATCTCTCTCTTCATTCCATGCCACCAGTAATACTGTCTCAAGTCCCTGTACATCTTAGTTCCTCCCGGGTGAACAGAGTACATAGAGCTATGTGCTTCCGTCATCAACTCCTGTCTCAATTCTCCGTTTGGAACATACATGCGATTTCCCAACCTCAAGGTCCCGTCTTCGTGGATGCGAAGTCCTGTCTGAATGCCGGCTTCTGTCCTTTCTTTGAGTCTTCGGAATCTAGCATCGGTGGGCAATGCCTCCTTAATCTTCTCCACGAGGGATGACTGAATCTCAAGATTAGCCATCAATCCATTCTGTCCCGGTAAGACGACCTCTATCTGTAACACCTGCAAATCTCTCAATAACTCGGGCTGCACCGTCAAGAAATAGGCCATAGGCTTCCTGCTCAGTGCGTCTGCAACAACATTCGCCTTTCCCGGATGATACTGCAGATCGATGTCAAAATCTACCATCAGTTCCAGCCAGCGTCTCTGCCTCATGTTTAGCTCCTTCTGAGTATATACATACTTCAGACTCTTGTGATCGGTGAAGATTTCTACCCTCTCTCCATAAAGATAGTGCCTCCATATCTTCAATGCAAATATCACTGCTGCTAATTCCAGATCATGTGTTGGGTAGTTCTTCTCGTGGTCCTTCAACTGTCTCGACGCATAAGCAATGACCTTGCCATGTTGCATCAAAACACATCCTAGTCCACTGCCTGATGCATCACTGTAAACAACAAAATCTCCCGACCCCGAAGGAAGAGTCAAGACAGGTGCTGTTGTTAATCTTCTCTTCAGTTCTTCAAAAGCCTTCTGGCAGTCTTCTGTCCATATAAACTCCTGGTCCTTCCGTGTCAGCTTCGTCATTGGTTCTGCAATCCTTGAGAAATTTTCTACGAACCTTCGGTAATATCCCGCAAGTCCGAGAAAACTTCTCACCTCTGCGACTGATGTGGGTGTAGGCCAAGTCTCTATTGCTGCCACCTTCTCTGGATCTACGGAAAGTCCTTCTCCTGATATGATGTGTCCCAAGAAAGGTACTTTGTCCATACAGAACTCACACTTACTAAGCTTGGCATATAACTTCTCCTGTCTCAAGGTCTCTAACACGATTCTAAGATGTTCCTCGTGCTCTTCAGGGCTCTTGGAATATATGAGGATGTCGTCAATGAATACCACTACGAATTTATCCAAGAACTGATGAAAGACCCTGTTCATTAAGCTCATAAACACTGCTGGTGCGTTGGTTAAGCCAAACGGCATCACCAAGAACTCATAATGCCCATACTTTGTCCTGAAAGCTGTCTTCGGGATGTCTTCCTTCCTTACCTTGATCTGATGATAGCCGGATCGAAGGTCAATCTTCGAAAATACCCTTGCACCACTCAATTGATCGAATAGATCATCAATGCGGGGTAGGGGATACCTGTTCTTGATGGTTACAGCATTGAGTGCCCGGTAATCAATGCATAACCGTACTGTTCCATCCTTCTTCGGCACAAATAATATGGGTGCCCCCCAAGGTGAAACACTGGGCCGAATGAAACCCTTCTCCAAAAGATCATCAACCTGTGCTTTCAACTCAACTAACTCCTTGGGTGCTAGTCGATAAACTGTTGAAGTGATTGGCTCTGCTCCTGGAGTTAAGTCTATTATGAATTCTATTTCCCGATCAGGCGGTAAACCTGGAAGATCATCAGGAAATACATCCACAAACTCTGATATGACTCTCGGGTAACCTGTCTCCCCTTCTACAGATAGTACCCTAAGAGTAGGCTGAACTCCTTGCTCTACTGCTCCTCGGAGAAACTCAAATTCTGGATGTCCAGGCGGTCTAAATATAACCCGCCCAATTCGGCAATCAAGAGTCGCATGGTACTGACTTAACCAGTCCATACCAAGTACGACGTCATAATCCGGCATAGAAAATATCAGAAACTGTGCTCGCATTTCTCGGCCACATACGACTACAGAACATGATCTACAGACATCACTAACTGGAATAATACCGCCTCCCGTAAGAATCCTCTTCATCTTCGGGAGGGGTGCGGTAGCTACTCTATGGGTGGCTACAAAGCTAGCTGCTATAAATGAATGTGATGCTCCAGAATCAAATAATGCTACTGCAGGTAATGAAGCTACTAAAATAGTACCTGCGATGACCTCGCCTGCTGTAGCCTCCTCCTCAACAGCTAAGGTGAATGCCTGTCCTCGGCCCTGGGCTTGGCCTCGCTGCTGCTGAGCCTGCTGAAATAAAGCTGCCTGCGGTGCTAGGGGTGGTCTCTGCTGATTCCCTCCTGGGGCTGGTGGTCTGACTCCCCCAACTCCTGCCTGCTGTGCTCCTACGGCTGGATGCGCTGGTCGTGGTGCAGGCAAAGCTAAACTCGGTGCTCCCTCTCTTCGCTCGGTGCAGTCTCTGGTCTGATGCTGGTTGGACCCGCAAGCTAGGCAGAGTCCCAACTTGCGTCGGCATTCTCTCTCATTGTGTCCTACCTTGCCGCAGTGATGACAAGTAGGAAGGGATATGGCCCTGTGCGCTGCTCTATCTGGCGTACTCCTCTGGAATCGTTTTGCAGAATCTCCATGTGCTGCCTTGGTTGGTGCGGAGGTGTTTGGCCTCTTCAGATTCGATTCCCTTCTAGTGACGCGCTCCATGCGTCGCGCTGCTGCTAGAACATCAGTATAATTTGTAGGTGCCACTGAGCCAATCAATCTTTGGAGTTCGAACTTCAACCCGTCAAAGAACTTTTCCGCTTTCTCCTCCTCTGTCGAAATCAATGTTGGAGCAAAGCGGCTCAGGCGAATAAATTCAGAATTGTATTCTTCTACTGTCATGCTGCCCTGGATGAGGCGGTTGAACTTGTCCCTGAGCTCTGACCTTGCAACTGCCGGGATGTACATCTCTTGGAAGAGTCTGGAGAACTCTTCCCATGTGACTCTGTCCTGTCCAAGTCTCCTTTCTTCTGCTAACCACCAGTGGTGCGCATTATCAGTTAACTGCATTCTGACTGCAGTCATCCATCTCTCTCTTGGAAGTTCGGCGGCTTCCAGCTGATGCTGAATGTTTGTGAGCCACTCATGAACTTCCGTTGGCCCTTCTTTACCAGAAAATGTGCGAGGCTTGAGATGACGGAAGTCGGTGATAGATCCCGTCGATGTTCGCCTCGCTGCTGGATTAGCCTGCTCCAATGCGGATACCAGGCTGGTCCTCAGATACTCGGCCTCCTGCCGATGTGCCTCTTGCTGAATCTGCTGCTGTGCTTGCATCATAGCATACATCATCTGAAACATTTGTTGCCCATCCATGGCTTGTCCTGGTGGGAAAGCTGGCATCTGGGGAGTGAACTGTGGTGGAGGTGGGATGTCATCTCTCCGGAACCTTGGATTAGGCTGACCGGTTTGATCGCTCTGCGATGCTTGTCCTCCACTTCCAGGGGTCACTCCATCTCCATAAGTAATCACAGCGTCGTGTGGTGTCTCCAAAGGAATATCATCTCTGTTCTCGGAATCCATTGCTCTGAAATCAAAAGATAAACTATGAGAACGCTCAGAGGAATCAATACAGGATGCAGTTCAAGTAAAAATTTCGAGTTCGATATAGAGTTCAACAAAGGGTTAAATGATGGATGAGATCCTATAGTTTATACTATCCTTAGGGCAGGCTGGTCCGGTCCCTAAGTTGAAACCGAACTATTTAGTCGTAGACCTGCATGGGCCACCACAAAAACCATGTCACGCCCCAGTCCCAAACTACCGAGGGATCGGACGCGTGATAATGGCCAGCAGTACGCACCGATGGACCAACTCAATATAATGGATCCATCAGGGCATACTTAAGCTGTAAAACAAGTCTACGACAATCATGGCACAACTAATCTCATCCACACAAGATATAAAATATGATCCACATAATAAATGAGGAATGTAAATCATCAGCAAGTCTCACAAAGTACTTCGGGGAACAACCCGATAAATATCTAGTACAATGGTTCTACAGACCAGAAAAGAAAAGACTGAAATAATAAATAAAAACTGAGCATGAACATGGATGCTCAAGAGAAGTCTTCAGCTAAGACCTCGCCATCAGATGGTGGTACAGCTCCTGGATCGGCTCCTCCTGCTGCAGTCCCGTAAACCTCGGGGTAAACCTGTTCTGCAAAATCTGGGGACAAAATCCATATCCAGGTCCTCAGGGGACATAGCAAGGTACAGGAAATAAAACAAGCCAGAATATAAACAGTGCAGCAATAATGAGATAAGCAGGGTAAGTATGTAACATCTGTATAATGCAAGAGAGAATATCAATAGTACTCAGGTTGAACCTCTACAAGCTCTGTGTAGGGGAGCCTGTAGCAGGGGTATCATGGGGTGGTCTAGCTCAGCGGGAGACTGAGTAGCCGACATAATAATATCAACCTGTAGCCTGTGAATCTATCCAGCAATAGATGGAACAATAAGGGAATACTAAAATAACCAGCTAAGTGATATGCAAGATAAGAGCAGCACTAGAACTCAGGCTGAAGCATACTACAAGCTCTGTGTAGGGGAGCCGGTAGCAGCAGTAAATATGAGTAATGGGCCAAGCTCGGCTATAGAGTCTTGTGCCTCACGGTAATAGGGGTGTATATATATAATCAGCCTGTAGTCTGTGTGTCTCTCCCCACCCAATGTAACCACACAAATCCTGAACATAACGTCTCACGTCCATGTCCGCGGGGTCATAACTAATGCACAAGTCATAATGTATCTAGAATATAGTATCTCTATAAGTCCTGCAACCTATACAGGATCACCACGAATATCTCGGGAAGATCCTGTCTCATGATCCGTGTCCAGTGTCCTGGGTCAAGTGTACTTGGTATGACCAGTACGAGAAGATAAAGTGTCACGTATGTCCATATCTAGATGACATTACCCAACACCGCGTACGATGTTGGCACCCGACTGATAATCGGACGCTAAGTATGTCAAACGGTCCTAGGTTGAGCATGCACAGTAATATATATATAGCAAGGAAAATAAATAACTAAGCTGCAGAGTTTGGCAAGGTACACTTGCCTGATGTCCGAATATCAACTGTCGTCCTGGGATCTGTGGAACCGGTAGGGGCTACTCCAGATGCTGTAATAAATATCATCAACAGTCTCAGAAGGTATCAAACTGCTAGAAATGCCTGTCCTTACGTCCAATTTGGACACAGGGGCAAAATGGTCATTTCCGGACCAAAGCGGGTTCCACTTGTGGGCCACTTTGCACCGAAAAGCGTGTCAGGGTCAAAGGTCTCCAAATTAGTCAAACTCAGTGCCTACAAGTCAGGAACGATGATACGAACCCAACGGAACTTCCAGAATTGGATTCCGATGAGCCGATCACAAAATCACCGGTCAAGTGGAGCCTGTGGGGCCCACGATACGTGGTTTTGTCAACGTCCTCAGAATCGAACCAAACTTGGCTCACAGGACCAGCGTATTGCTACGAGTCCGATGGCGCAAGTTTCGTCTCGATCCGACGTGTGTACACGAAGTTACAGCGCGTTCCAGAAAGGACGGATACGGTGTGTCGTCGGCGGATACGCGTTGATTCCGGGGTGCACGCACCTCTGAATCGACTTCTGCGAAATCCTACACGACCGTATCAACGTCGCGCACAGTTTGGTAAGGACCGCGTGCGACCAAGTCGTCCCGATTGGCGGGGCGGACTCAGTTCCGGGGTGAAACGGGGTGTTATTTTTCCTGTTTTTGGATCGCGGTGTGCGATCACCACAGGACGCGATGCTCCGAGCGAATTGCACGGGCACCGAGAGGGTTATACAGTCTACGCATAGCAATTTACAGAAACGGAATCGGAGTTGCGATGAGGGTGAAAACAGTACCTGAACAGGGCTCCGTGAATTCTGTTTTTCACGTGACCGAGAGTCCAATATGTGTCCTGGTCGTGTCCTCACGTGCTGCTGCTCGCGTCTCGTGTCCGCGGAGATGCTGTGAGGCAGAGGAGTTGTGCTCGGGGTCGCTGTGCTCGCGGCGGGGGTGAAGCCGCGCTCGGGGTTGCTGGGCGAACTCGGCGGCGGGGTGAAGCCGCGCTCGGGGTCGCTGTGCTCGCGGCGGAGGGTCGACGAGCGGATGGGGGTGTCGATGGGAGGCGTCGGGGTTGATGACTGACGGATCGCGGTGGAGGGGTGTCGATCGGTGGTGAAGGGGTGCTGGGAACTAGGGTTCCGGTGGGCGAACGGATTCTGGAGAAAGCGGCGCTGCTCGGGCTCGTATATCGAGGATGGCGGCTGCGGCTGCTTTAATAGCTGCTACAGTGCAATCCGGCGGGGCTAGGGCTTGCTGTGCGGGTTTCGGGTTGGTGGGTTTGGGTTTGGTTCGTTTGGGTTCGGTTTACAATCCAATTGCTTTTGGTCCTCGATACGTTGCTCCGGTGTCCGATTAATTCACCGAAAAATGCCATGCGTCCGGTTCTCCATCATACACAATAAATTTTTACTTCCAGAATATTTTAACCCCATCTAGCCACACTTAAAATTATTTCTTTAAATCACACTCATCCTGGTTTTAAGTTTCCAAAAAATCCCAAAACGAAATAACTTCATTTAAAATTATTCTCAAAAATTTAGGGTGTTTACACCCTCAATCTGCATAAGTGGCCTAGTTGATAGACAGAGACAGCCCTAAATATTTAACCGTAAGTTCACCCTCAGAAATCTTCATCTTTCCCAACCAAGTCTCATTATCTCTGCAAGTCATGTTAAGGAACATATGGTCCTTATTTTTGTTCAGCTGTAAGTCGGATCATCTTTCTAGTGTATCCAAAATCCTTCTAATAGCCTCAATATACCTATCATAAGGCTCCATAAAAATTAATAGATCATCCGCATAAATCAAATGAGAAACAACAAGATTCTTCTTCTTAAACAGTGGAATGATATCTCCCTCTATGACCGCCTCGTCTATTAATCACGAGAGGAACTCCATCACAATGGCAAAGAGGTAGGGTGGAAGCGAATCTCCCTATCTAATACCCCTGGAAATCTTGAAGGAGCCTTCCGGCTGACCCTGGATCAGAATCAAAAAAGAGGGGGTGCAGACACATTCTCTCACCCTGTCCATCCACCGGGTGTCGAATCCCATGCACAACATAATATGGCATAGGAAGTCTCGGTTGACCATGTCGTAAGTCTTCCTAAGATCTAATTTGAGACAAGCTATGTTTCTCCCTTGATTGTTGAAATCTCTTACCAGTTCATGGGTTAGCAAGTAGTTATCTGAGATCGACCTGCCTTTGATAAAAGCAGCTTGGTTGGAAGATATCAGGTCTTACATAATCGGTCGCATCCGGTCGCACATCAGATGAGTGATGATCTTATACAGGAAGTTGCAGTATGCAATAGGCATGAAGTCCCCTACAGAGGAAGCTCTCTCAACCTTAGCAATCAGTACCACAAAAGTGTGGTTTAGCTCCATAAGCAGTTTATCCAATTCAAAGAATTCTCTGATCGCTTCCAGTATATCAAATTTGAGCTAGCAAACTCCAGTGGTTCTTGAAGAAAGATCTAGTCTACCGTTTATTTTCAATTTTTATTTTGAAGAATTCACTCAGATAGTAGGCAGTCATTATCTATAGTATCCTATCTCCATGGGATATCATACTTTTTTTATTTTTTTTAGATGTCTGACGTAATGCTCGAAACTTTGTGCACGCTGGCGTTGGATGTCTTTTAGGCCCACTGTCTCCGACTCCCACCAAATAAATATAAGAAAAAATATGCCACCGTGGCTCGATCCACTAATCTTTTGCCACCCAGCCAGAGTCTTATATCTCTTCCCGGTAACCACAAGGGGCACTCGAGTTTGGTACATCATATTTTTATTAAGTATTGTAAATTTACATCTTGCTTAGTCCTGGACATATATTGAAATTACTTGCAAATTATCATTTTTATATGTGTATCTTGTTATTTATTTTACTGTGGATTGAGATGTAGATTGATTGACCCTAGGACTTATATGCTAGTTATATCCAGCTATCCTATCTGACAGCTTATATGTGTATTCGTCAGATTGGAGTTGCTAACCAATGTCACATGTCCGTATTTTATATAATTTTCGAACAATTTATGTTAACTATTCCTATGTTTTATAGTTATTACACTAATCATCCTTATTTTGAAACTAATTACACGGACCACACCTATGTTTTATATTTTCTATAAAAAAAATTATAACACTAACCATCCTTATGTCAAAAAAAATTCATCTTTGATATAAAGTGTCTTCTAGACAGCTCAAAAGTGAGTCATCTAAGCCGTAAGTAAATACTCAACTAATTTAATTTAAAAAAAATAAGTTACGGGAGATAAAAAAATATTAAAATAAAATTTATCTTATCCGTCCAAACGGTTAATATATACTCAACAAATTTAATTAACAAAAAAAAATAACTAATGGAAGATTAAAAAAATCTAAAACCAACTTCTTTCTCATCATCCGTAACCCACTATTTTTCACATCATCCGTTACCCACTCTTTTCTTCACGTAATTAATAATTATTAATCCTCACCCAATTAATAATTAAAAAATTCTATAAAAAATTTAACTACCCATGTATGTGTTTTTCTTTCATAGAAACATCTTAAAATCATTGTATTTACCTATATATATATATATATATATATATATATATATATATATATATATATATATATATATATATAACAAATCTTAATTTATAAATATTTAAACTATTTTTAACAATAGTAGAAAAAAAATTACGTGCAACGCACGTATATTTACTAGTAAAATATAAAGCAGAGGGGTAGTTCGTGTAATTATTTTCAAAATAAGGGTGGTCTCTATAATACTCATGAAATATGGAGGGTTAATATATTTATTTCTTTTTTTATCCTAAACAAAATCCATAAATATTTTATAGTATATCCAAAGAGCAAAACTGGACTGAGTTTAGCTATTCACGAAAAAAGACCAACTTCCAAGCAACCAAACACGCATTAATGTACAAAATATATCTAGGAGTACTTGTTTTTATAGATATACCTTGGAGTGGTAGTCTAAACAAATTATCTATATTTCATCATGATTGAGAAATTTAGAAGGATATCATATAATTAAAACATGATGGTTAAAATTTAGAAGTTTAAAGAAAATTTGATAAGATGTCTGTATAATCGACCTTACTTTATGCATCAGAGTGTTATACAATGGAAAAAGAATGTATATAAATTTAGGATGCTTAGATAGATAAGTAAGAATATATTAAAATATCTTATCTTATATATAATAGGAAAAAAATTAGGCTTCAATGTGGAACTTTCATGTTCCAAAAGTGTCCTCCAACCTTATTTATACCAAGATATGTTTAAATTAAATAGGGATTAAACATGTAAATTACACACATTTTTACTAACATAATTGTTGAACGCTAATAATT
The DNA here is from genome assembly GCA_036927795.1 of Iris macrosiphon. Classification (NCBI taxonomy): domain Eukaryota; kingdom Viridiplantae; phylum Streptophyta; class Magnoliopsida; order Asparagales; family Iridaceae; genus Iris; species Iris macrosiphon. The sequence goes on along the minus strand of JAYESA010000002.1, from coordinate 202,720,528 downwards.
ACATATTTCAACTACAATAAATGTTTACAATCTCAAAAATAAATTTACTTCAAAATATATTATACTATTTCAAAATGGTTCGTCAAGCAAGTATCTTCTATAATATAATGAGGCTTCAAACGGCTCAAAAGTGAGTCGTCTAAGCTGTATGTAAGTATATATATCATTAATTAATTTTTTTCAAAAGTTAATATTACATAAAAAATTATTGAATTTTTTTAAATATGTTATAACTAATACCACAGGATTTCAAACTCAGTCAATCAGGGAGAATACCTCTCACCTTAACCACATGAGCTACAAGAAATTTTTGTTTATAATTAGATAATATTACATAGCTAACCGTTTTCAACACTCTTTATGAAAAGTAGAAATATATCTATAACTAATTATAATTAAAATATAATCAAATATATAAAAAATTCTAATTAAAATATAAAAATATATGTAATAAATTTTAAATTAAATATTTTTAAGTATTTAAATAATTTTATCTTAAAATCAGGAAAAAAAAATTATTTTACGTGCAACGTACGTAAATTTACTAGTACATTTAAAAAGGTGGTGGTGGGGGGGGGGGGGGCACAAACAAAAAATACATGCAACGTACATACTCTACTAGTATACACGGGCGGACGCACATGTATTGCAATGGGAGGCGGGGCCCCCAGTAAAAAAAACATGAAATTTTTTTTAGTCAGCAGCAACATGTGTGTGGCTGGGCGGCTGGGCCCACACAGAAACACCCCACAAGTAGACAACTTGAAGCAGTAGCCAATAATCCCTCCTATCTTGAGTCTCTTCTTTCTCTACTTCGTTCGCCTACCCCAAAATAAAATAAAATATAAATATAAATTTGTTGCATGTCGCTGGAAGAAAGGAGCTGTCGAAGCCCGAATGAGTGGAGGATGGAGGTCGGGAGCCGTTGTTGAACCTTTAAAGATAAATTTTAAAATCAAATTAGATCAAGTTCAAGTTAGATCAAAATCAAGTTTCAATTTCTTTAGGGAGTTTAGATTTCTATTTCTATGATGTGAATTAAATTTGTGAATTTGTGAAGTCTCTAATTGATAAATTATGTCTATGTTTGTATTTGTAGAATTGTTTTGTAGAATTGGATGTCTGATTATGGGGGAAAAATTAAAAAAAAATTGTTATATGAAAGTGCAACTAGAAGTTCAGAGGAGGGTGCATCTAATAGTCCTGAACAACATTTTTTGTCAACTTCAGTTATGAAATAAATTATTGATTTGAATAACCTTCATTCAGATCCAGCAGAAAGGAAAAAGATTTCTGAAAATCACACAAACCAAGTTGACGAAATTAGAAAAGCTTACTGCTAAAGGAGCCCTGTCAACCCTGTGGCCATCATTTTCTCAAGAAAATGATTGAAAATAAATAATGTCAATTTAATCTCGATTGGTTTGATCAATATGCTAATTGGTCAGAGTATAGTGTATTGCTTGTGTTGCTATTTGTTTAGGGATCAATTTGGCAATCAATGTGGTAGTAGGACATTTGTAATTGATGGTTTTTCTTCTAGGAATAAAACAGAGAGTTTAGATTCCCATGTTTGTGTGGTTAATAGTGCTCATAATTTGTCATTAAAGAGATGTGAGGATCTAATGAGACAAGAGCAATCCATTATGCATGGTTGCTCTTCATAGACAATCAGATATTGTGAGAAATGAATATCGAATTTGTTTATATGTTTAATTGACGGTTGTAGATTTTTTTTGCACCAAGTGTTACCTTTCTGCGGCCATGTTGTGACAGAAGATTCTACAAATAGAGAAAAAATTTAAAATGATTAAGTATATTGCTGATCAAAATAATTATGTTCGTAATATTGTTCTTAGAAATGCTCCCAAAAAATTACCAAATGGTTGCTCCGGACATTCAAAAATATATTGCTCATTGTTTTGCACAAGAAATACGTTGGCCCATTGGTCATGGTCACACCTTATTTTGATAATCATCTAAAACTCAGACTTGATATAATCTACGAGGATCAATGGTACAAAGACGATGTTGCTTCAACTACAGTTTTAGAGGATGGGATGTGACTTGCTTTCAGTATCGAGTCAATATGATTCTATTTATTTTGAGTATAGAAAAATATACATCGAGTCGTACTTGGCAATTAGAGGCTACCCCAAAATATTTTCTAAATTCAGACTATTTTAGCCAAAATATTTCGTATCTTGAAACTAGCCCAAACCTATGTTTCTAAAACCAAGTTAGCCTAAACCAACTCAACCTCATTCTGAAATTAACAAGGTTTAAGAGAAACGAACTCGGGACGAACTCGGTGTGTGTTCGGTGCGAACTCGGTTCCCTGACTTAGAATTTCCTGGAAACCAGTTCCTCCTGCAGACTCGGCTCCACCATTCAAAAATTCGAACGTTTGGCATCTGAATTCGCCCCAAACTCGTTTTACAAAAATACTATAAATAGAGAAGGAATTCACCATTCTTATTCACTCATTTTACTTTCTATTCTCTTCTCTATTACTTCATTTCAAGAGCCTATTTAATTTTCTATCCCAAGCTATTTATAACTCCTAAGCCTTAAGTGCCAGTGCGTGCTCGGTTAGAAGTTTTCAAGAGTTATAAAAAGGAGCTTGTCAAGAAGTTCAAACACTTCGAGAAGTATTTGAGCCATTCGGATCAAAGCTCGTTTTTGTACGAAGTTGCAAGCCTTCATATCAAAACTTGTGTTTCACTGGATAGTAGATTTCATCTCCGAGCTAGAGTTCTCGGGCCTGGACTAGTCCTCTCAGAGAAAAATTAGGATACATCGTTGTATTTGCGACTGCTGATCTCTCTCTCTCTCTCTCTCTCTCTCTCTCTCTCTCTCTCTCTTTATTTGCTTACTGTCATTTTATATTTAGACTGTTAGCTAACTGTATTTATTTTAATTTAGTGATTTTTATTCTGCTGCATATACACGCACTCTATTTTTCCCCTCTAGAGGTGCTTATTCGATCCTACAATTGGTATCAGAGCAGGTTATATTATACTTGTGCTTAGACTATACACTCTAGAGTAGAACACATGGCTAACGCGAAATCTATCTTCACCGGAGTGGGCTAATCCATAGATGATCCTCTAATATTTAACGGAACAAATTATACTTATTGGAAGACATGGATGAACTTTTATTTAAAATTACTTGATTTTGACGTATGGACCAATGTTATTGAGGGTTATAGAAAACTTTCTATCATTTCTCCTCTTACTTCCAATTTAGTTAACAAACCCTATTATGATTACATGAGAAGAGGCTAGCTAGCCTTGATACAAAAGCAATTAATACTCTTTACTATGCTTTAGACAAAAATGGATTCAATCATATTTCTTCTTGTGCAACCTCATATGAAATCTGGAAACTTCTTGAACTCACTCATGAGTACAAGCACAAAGAAGAAGCTACCGACATAGAAGTAGAATAAAGCGCTAACACAAGCAGTTGGCACGAAGTGAAGCTAGCAATTCAGACGATGATCAATCATAAGACACTGTCGATGTTTGTCTAATGGCTTTCGATAAGGTATCAGACAACCCCCTTTATGACAATTTTACTTTTGATAAATTGGGTGATGATTTTAGTGATCTTCTTAATGACCACAAGATACTTTTATATAAATACAAGGACACTAAGAAGTAACTCAAAGCACACAAGCAGGAGATCAATAGACTGTCAACACTATTAGATGACATTAGAGAAATACAATCATCTAGTGACACAAATGAATTGTCTGCTATTAGATTAAATTTTTATGAAGCTTTATTTAGTATTGAACAGAAAGACAAAGACTATGCCAAGATTATGGACAAATTTATGATAAAGAAGAAGAAAAATAGTTTTGCTCTTATTAGATTAGATGTCTTGACTGCTAAATATACTGAATTGTATGACACATCTAAAAATTTGGAAATTAGATCAGGAAAACAGTCTGTACATCATGCCCATTATACAAACAATAGATCCAATCAATATGTCAATGCTAAATGTCATTATTATGGTACTAATGGACATATCCTTTATTTTGTAAACTTAGAAAATTAGTGAGTATGAATATTTATAAGTGGGTACTAAAGACTAACACTCCAGGACCCTTCATAAAATGGGTACCAAAGATTACATCTGCAAATTATTTTGTAGGTGGACCGTCCTTTACATTCTAGAAGCAAATGGATTCTTGACAACGGTTGCTCACGACACATGACCGGTGACGCATCTCTATTTGTAACACTGTCGATGAAGAAAGAAGGATATATTTTCCTTGGCAACAACTTGAAAGGGTACATTATAGGTAAATATGATGTTGGTATGTCTCCATGTACAATAATTAAAGATGTTTGTCTTGTTACTGAATTAAAACATATCCTACTTAGCATTAGTTATTTAGTTGATCATGGTTATGGTATTAATTTCGTAAAAGAAAAATGTTCTATAATTGATAGATCAACAGGTAAAACAGTATCTGAAGGAATAAGGGAAGACAATATTTATGTATTTTATCTTTCAGAAGATACCAACAATGCAGGTAGATGCCTATATGCTAACAAGGATGAAAGCTGGTTATAGAACATGCGTCTAGGACATGCTAATATGGACACAATTGCAAGACTTTCTACTAAGAAGCTGGTGAGAGGCTTACTAAAAATTATTTTCAAGAAGGATATGATATGTAGTGAATGTAAAAAGAACAAAGCTATAAAATCCTTATTTAAATCAATTAACGTTGTAAGTACTTCTCGACCTTTGCAACTTATACATATGAATTTATTTGGGCCTAGTAGAATCGCCAGTCTTGGCGGTAAATTGTATGCCTTTGTAATTATTGATAATTTCTCAAGATTTACATGGATTTTCTTTCTTGCAAATAAAAATGATGCAATTTCTGAAGTTATAATTTTTTGCAAAAATATTCAAAATGAAAAAGGTTTCATGATTACTCGAATCCGAATTGATCATGGTGGCGAATTTAAAAATACAGATTTTCAAAACTTTTGTGATTCAAATGGTTTTTCGCAAATTTTTCTGCCCTAGGACTCCGCAAAAAAATAGTGTTGTAGAATGCAAGAATAGAACTCTAAGCGAGATGACTAGAGTAATGCTTAATCACCTTACTAAATATTTTTGGGCTGAAGCTGTAAATACAGCGTATTATGTGTTGAATATGGTTCTGATTCGACCTAAATCGAAAAAGACTTCCTATGAATTATGGTTGATAGAACTCCATCTGTTAATTATTTCAAAAAAATTGGTTGTAAATGCTTTATCCTTAATACCAAAGATAACTTAGGTAAGTTTGATATTAAAGCAGATGAGGGTATCTTTATAGGATATGCTGTTAAAAGTAAAGGATATAGAGTTTTTAATAAACGTTTTATGGTTATTGAAGAATCAATTAACGTTACTTTTGATGAGCTAAATTTTTAAGCAACACATGACAGTGATGATGAAGAAATAAGCATTAACAAAACACCAACAGAAACTGCACCCAGTACCAGCTACCTTGAAAGTCTGCCAAAGAATATGAGATTCATGTCTGATCATCCAGAAAATCTGGTAATAGGTGATTTAACGAAAGGTGTAAGTACTCGCTCTTCTACTAGGAATATAGCTGCTAGTGTAGCATTTATTTCACCCAGTACCAGCTACCTTGAAAGTCTGCCAAAGAAGATGAGATTCATGTCTGACCATCCAGAAAATCTAGTAATAGGTGATTTAACGAAAGGTGTAAGTACTCGCTCTTATAATAGAGATATAGCTGCTAGTGTAGCATTCATTTCACAAGTAAAACCTAAAAATGTAGAAGACGCTTTTAATGATGAATTTTGGATTTCTGCTATGCAAAAAAAATTAAACCATTTTCATGCTAAGTCAAGATAGAAATATTGCATGCTAAGTTACACGGTCACCACTATCGAACGAACCTTGACATGCAAAGTAAAGAATAGAATGTTGCATGCTAAGTTACACTGACACAACTATCGAACGAATTGCTATCATGCTAATAAGAAGAGTAAAAGATTTGCTTGAACTTGTGAATCTATTATATGCTAAGTAAGAGTAGAATTGCATGTTTTAGTTAAAAAGAGATAGAAGAACTACTACCATGCTTGCTTTAATAGAGATTACTTGCATATTCTCTATCATACTGAAAGAGATAGAAATTGTATGCTAGATTTATAGAACTGTTCTTGCTTGTTACTTGTTAAAAGAAATAGACTACTTGAACATAGAATTGTAATTGAACTTGTCTAGAGTATTGATGGTTACGAACTTTGTACATCGATGGTTACGATGTCAATACGAACTGGTCGAAGAAGAGAATGGATAGATAAGCTTGCTTGTTCATGGACATGTGCATCATATAGTTTTTATCTGATAGAAGTGCATCCATGCATTGGTTTGACAACTTATGCACAAGGTTTATCTCTCGAGCGATTCCTGGAGCACTGGGGATCGTTCGTCCTGTGAGAGATCGGAATACCCTGAGGTAAGAATTCCTTATTTACGGGAGGGTGTGGCTATTAGTGTAGTGCTGGACCGTGAGTCACGGCTGCTATTTTGAGCATATTTTAGTGTAGAAAACTATGTGTCTCAGCAACTATTAACCGATTTGTCATTAGTGAGATGGGCTTGTACATCCCAACTGCTAATCCCGAGGATCCAACACCTGGGGGCCATCATATAGTTAGGGTGTATGCTAGGATAGCCTTCTTGCATACCTAACTGTTTGATACAGAGACGAACAAAAAATAGTACCTATATATCTATGTAAATTATTACTAACTTGTGTATTTGTTGCAGGGATAACCATTCGGCGAAGGGTAAAATTTACTGAATAAGTGATGTACTCATTATTGAATTTAGCTTACTATCTTGTACTGCTCATAGACTTGCACGTTTAACTTGAATATATTGTTGTCCTCTTGTATAAGATGCATAGTCCACTAGATCACTGCTTTTGTTCCTAAAGAAATTGAATATGGCTCACAATACATGCTGCGTACCGCACGATAGAACAATATCCCTATAATATGCTTGAATGTATTGAATGTGCAAACTATTTTCAAAGATAAGTTTTTGAAAGAAGTAAAGTAACTCTAAAATAAAACTAGGTAAAAGTAGGTAAAAGTAGCAAGATCACTAGTAATATAATATTTT